>OX637463.1:57553565-58153565 GCA_951799995.1 Trifolium subterraneum
AATGAAGAAGTTATTAAAGGTTCAAGCTTTAGAAGTTCTGAATCTTTTTCAAATCATGGGTCAAGAAAAAAAGGACAAGTTTCAGCTCATGAAATACATTATGCTATGAAGAAAGCTGAATCACAAGATATGAAGAAAAGAACTTTCTTGCCTTATAGACAAGGGATTTTAGGAAGATTGTCTGGATTTGGACTCTAAATATGCAATTTGTTGAATGTTTTATTTTATTTTTTATGTTAAAAAGTTTTATTCTTTTGTTAAATTTTGTAATATTATGTGCCTCAAACTCAAAGGGGTTTAATTAAGATGTGTAAACAAACTCTGTTGCTATTATATACATATATTGTAATTATACATATGAGATTATGAGTAATTGAGTTTATGTTCCAAGTACTCTTTATATATATGTGCTAATCAAAATTCTTCAGTACCAAGTTTAATTAGTTTATGTGGCCGTGATGAACTATTTTGAGGTTCTTTGATGTATAATATAAAAACATAAACAAATTTTGTTTCATTTCTAAGTTTTTTGGTATTGTTTAATGGAAATTGAGACTTCAATATTACTTATTATGAGAACCATATTGGTAGTTACTTTGATGCAACAAACATGTTACTATGTTATAGTGTTTTGCAATTCATAATAATAAAATTATTCTTCCCCAAATATGGATAACCATCATTATAGTCACAAAAAAAATCACATAAAAAACAGAAGTGATAAAGATGTGTGGATTTAGTAGGAGAGAGAGTATTAATTTTATGCTAGGGATAAGAACCTAACTTGTTCCACATAGATTTGGATTGCAGGCAACTGAAATTGCCATAAACTTACATAGTAGGCGTATTCATAGTTGTTACTTGTTAGATCAAGATATGATGATGTAGAAAATATGTGGATTTAATTTTTGTTTTCTAATCTTAAAAATTGACTTTAAAAAATTTGAATTGTTCAATCTAATTTTTTTTCTACACTCGCTACTTGTAAATTGAGAATACCGGAGGGCGAACATGTATACTAAGGGACGCGAGAAGTAAAACTCTTAATATATACAACTACTACTCTTTTTTTCATAGGTAGTAATAGTATTTCCTTGGGGAGGGTGATAATAGTATTTTTAAGGTGACAAATAAGGTCCATTTGGGCTTGAACTGAAATAGCTATAGCCCAATAATAAAAGCCCATCTAATAAGTTTTTCTGTCCAAACACTGTTTAACTAAACCCGCCAAAAAGAAATGTACAAAACGAAACCCTGAAATAATTTCTAAATCGCAAAGCAAAATAAACTTGCCGCGAAATTTCTAATCGGCGATGAACATTGATCACCGGAATCTTCTTCTATGAAACTAAACCTATTCAATCTTCGTTCCTTCTTCTTCACAAAACCGATTCAAACTTCATCGAGAAATTCCTTTTCATTGCAGAAATGTTTCCCCTTTTGCACAACCAATCACCTGAGAAAATCATCACATTTCTTCAACGACGTCGTTCCTGGAACCAGCGCCGTTTACAGCCACGCCCTCAAATTTCAACCTCCGGCAACTATTAAACGGAAACCACACCTAGAAAATAACGCTAGCTTCATCGGTTTGGTGACGCGTGAACTAAAGCGCGTGAACAATAAAACCGGTAAATTCGGAGTTCACACTACACTGCGTGTTCGAAGTTCTAATCCATCTAATAGCTCCTCTTTTTGGTTCGTTCTTTTTCGTTTTGAAATTTTTTTACCTATGGAAATTCAGAATTGTGTATTCAGGACAATATTGTGATGTGCGTTTTTGTTAACAGGGTGCTTATTGTGATGTGGAATGATTTGGCTGAAATTGCTTATGAACACTTGAAACCAAATCATTATGTTTGTGTTTCAGGTTATTTGGATTCTTACAGTGGAGAAAGAGAATTGTGTTATAGGGTAATATTTATTTGAAATAGTATTGTTTCTGATTTTAAAACCCTAGGGGTGCCTTTGATCTCCTAAAAAATAAGGGACTGAACATGATAACTTCAGTTGTACTGTGTTTGATTTTAAAACTGTTCCTAGTACGGGACAAACTGGGGCCAAGGGACATGACAAAAACTGAAATTTTTGTCCCCCACTGAACCACGGGACAACTTTTTATCTTCTGCACAACTTATCTAAAATACAAAAATAACATTTTGTCCACCAAACATGGTTCAACACAAAATTTGTTCGAAACCTTAAATGTTTGTATCGTACTGTTCTTTCCAGTACTAACTTTTTGCAGATCAAACGAACCCTAGGTTTGATATTACATATAAAAGTTAGTTATAGTAGTTACAAATTAAGTTAAGTTACAATTACTTATTTCCACAACTTATGACATGTCCATAAGTTGTTTTCAGCTTATTTCCACAAGTTCTCCAGAATAGCTTTTATGAAAATGTTGACTTATTGTATCTTCTGTTATAGTATAAGTATAGCTTATAGATGAACACTTGCGATAAACGCTTATGCTATACGAGCTTAAATAACACCTGTTTATCTGAATTTGGCCATTATTTAATCATTTTTTAAAGTTTCAAATTCCATTTTAGTTATTTTTGTATTCCATGTGAGTGTAAAGCTCTAGATGCTTTGTTTTTTTTTTTGTACTTTTTTGTATGTGTCTAAATTGGACATTTGATTTGTCTACAGCTGACTGTAATGCAGTTAAATTTTGTTGCTCAAAAGATGGGCTATGAAGATCACGAGAAAGAAAAAAAGATTGAAGGTAAGTATGGTTGCTAATGTTCACTGGAAATTTGAGATATGAGGGTGTGCTTGTTTTTCTTTCGTTATTGATCCTTCTTGTTAAAATTAAAAAGTGCTCAAATGTTTTGATAAGTTGTTTGCTAATATTGAGATAAACTGTCCTTCTTATAAGTATTTGAGAAGTTAAATGAGACTGAGAGAACATATGAAAAACATGATATAAAAAAAAGCTTATTCAAAGTTCAAACTTATAGGAGAAGCTGTTGTTTAAAAGCTTCATAGTTCTTGCAAGTTTTATTAATATTTTTTCCATCAGAAATTATTGTGAAGTTTAACCGAATTGTTTATCAACAAATTATAAGTATCATGCACAAATGAAAATGTATTTTCTTTTGATAGAAGAACATTTTGAGTGAGAAAATAGAACACACACGAGGGAGGTGGCTATTGATTAGGAAGCATTTGAAAGTGCTTATTTAAATTTAAAGCTTGCTTATGTTTATCTTATGACATAAATACATATATTAGAATTTAGTCACACTTATAAAAACAACTTATTTTATTAAACTTCCTATAATATCTCATGAATAAACACTTAATTAAGGTTGCTAGAAGAGCATATGAAATCAGTTTTTTGTGGAAATATGCCTTTGGTAAATCTTTAGTATAGCAAAAAAGAAATCTCAGTAATAATTCGTTTGATTTTTATGTCTAGAAGTTTTAATTGATCACTAATTTAGAGAAGTGTTATTAGGTGAATTGTTGTTCGGCACTTCGTGTGACACTTCGTGCCAACAGACTTATGTATCATTCTTGATTATGTCAGCTGTATAATATTTATGGTTTCTTCATTGATTTTGAATTTATTTTCAATTTTTCATGCTTTCTTCATGTGCCTATGTACGTTCTTATTGTTCTCTCATCTTAATCAACTGCTAAAGCTGGTGACCAAAGTGGTGGGAATCGGCTTAATTCAATTGATCGGCTTCACCTATGGCAAGTGTTTTTTGTCAATCCAAATGAATGGTGGGATCAAAGAAAGCTCAAGAAAAATCCAAACCAGCCTGATTTTAAGCACAAGGATACAGGGGAAGCTCTATGGCTGAAAAAAGATGATCCACCATGGGTTACACGACAACTCGAATTACATGACTCAAATATTGCAGAAGGAGGATTTGCAGGCCGTCGATCTCGAGTCTCCACCTGGGTTTATGATGAATAGTTAAAAGTATTTGAAAACAATAACTGAGGTAATTCATCTTTAATCTTATGGATGATTGATTTGTTTGAAATTACCATTTGGACCGAAATTTACAGCATAGTGAAATTGAAATCACTATGATTATGATATTGTTGCTATTCTATAGGCCAAACACATCTAGGTCCCAGAGTTTCTTTTTACTTCAGAGTTTGTTTATTTATAGCCAAAATGAAAACGATAGAAAACCTTGTTAATATTTTTAGCAATTTGTACGGCTACCCCAAGTATTGGTATGTAAAATGTGCACTTATAGAAGGCTAATTTAGCCTTATAACCTTGGTTGCAACCAAGATTTTAGCACTGTTACATTCTAAGAGTCGAATTTGAACCCAAAGTATCAGGTTAAACTGGAATAAATTTCCTACTATCTTTTTATTCAAGTGAGCTTGGTTAATGGAGGATTGTTTTGACCGATATTTATAATTTTTTATGACCAAATTATGTAGAATTTTTCTCTTCCCCCACCCCGAATTTCCAATTTTGCCTTTAGATAAAACCTTCGGAATGCGTTTTCCGAAGTTTTTTTAGTTCAAATAGTAATAACCTTTCAAATGTGTGTGCTCCTTTGGAAATAGGTTCTCTTGCTTTTTGGATTCAATGTTCAGGATCACATTTAATACTATATATCTTAATTGCATCAAGACACTTCATTAAAGTAGAAAACTCTCTTGTATTGCTAGGTGAGAGAGTCCCAGATTGGATGACATATGGTAATGAAAATGCATTTAATGACAAAATTATTATAAATACACACATAAGTGAGAGAGTCAAGATTTGAACCCGAATCATAACATCCAGGTCCGGACTAACAATTTCGATATTTTTTATCATTTGAGCTGGGACTTATGAATAAATAGTAAACAAATACAATGGTTGAACCTTTTATTTTGTTATTGTTATTGTTGATTACCAAATTTAATTCGATATATTAAACACATGTGTTTATTAATATCATCATGTTAAGTACTCACTTGTGTTATTTTTAACTAGAGTAGAGATGAGTAAGAATTAAAAGAGATATGAAAAACAGTGGTGTTTTGAATGAGAAAAGAAATGAATATTTTTTTAACCAAAATAAAGAATGAGAAAAAAGTTATTGTTTCACTAATAATAATGCGTGATGTTTTCGGGAGACTTTATTCGCTATATGCAGCATTTCCCTAAAATCACTAATTAAATGGCATATTAATTTATTAAGCATTAAACATAAGTGTTTTTACAGCAAAATACCAATGAGAATAAGGAGGATGATAAGAAAGATACTTCCGTTCAAGAATATGCCTAAATAACTGAAATTATGGTTTCTTTTTGAGGTCCAAAATGTGTAGAGAGACAAGCTAATCACCACCGCAGGGCTCAGTGTAACAGCTTCTTGAACTATTTTTCCTATATCCAATTTCTAACATCATTAGAATAAAATACTGGTCTAGTAAATATAGTTTAATACCGTTATAAACTTCCCATAATAGGGACTTGAATCCAACCCCATAATTCTTCACTTTTTTGTTTGTTTTTTAATAACTCTACTTTACACTTAAGAGTAGGTTCACAAGACAAAATTGACCAAAAAAATTGTCTTTCAAAAAATAATAATAATAAATAAAGGTCGTAATTCTAATTGAAATCTAGACAAAGTTCATCAAGAAGCAACTTAATCAATTTTCTTCTCCTTTTATTTTCCACTTAGAAAACATATTCGGAGAAGAGACGGTGAAAATTAGAGTCATGCACTCATGCTTAATAGTGCCCAACAATAAAATAAAAAAGATAAATTTTGAGGAGTTAATTAATTACCACCAGCCAAGGTACAAATCAATCCAATTAATAAAGCAGAAGAGACAGTGAAAATTAGGAGGAAGAAATAACTGAGAGGATGTTTCTGATGTTGATAATACTCAACTGGAATGAGTGCTACAAGCAATATTAAACAAGTTAATTAATTAATTAATTAATAATAACAAACAAGATAGTGTTATAAAATACCAGTACTAAAGAAATTTATGATGATGAAGATAAAAGAACATAACACATACCAAACAAAGTGACTATGTAAGAACATAGTATGCTACGTAGTTGATGAAGAAATTAGCAACGGGAGGAACAAAAGAAGGACAGAAACAACAACAATGGTGAGAAGTAACTGGAAGGTGACAATAGAGTATACTTTTTGAGCGAAGGACAATCTCAATTCAAAGTTCTTATCATTAATCCAGTGATGAATGCTCTCAATTTATTTTTTGCTATGTCAGGTCAACTAGTGAATTATGATAAGTCGTCCATTTATTTTTCCTGAACTGTGGATAATGCTTCTCGCATTCGTCTAAGTGATCAGGCCGATTTGAGAGAAACTTCTACTCACGGTAATTATATTGGTATTCCAGCTCTAGGGAGATCCCCAAGAGTACATGATTTTCAATATTTGATTGTTGGCAGGACGCATCATTTTGGCTAAATCAGCCATTCAAGATGTGGTTAGTGAAAATGGGAATTGGAATTTTGATATGCTTCAAAATATGGTTCCAGATTATATTATTCAACATATGTGTGCAATAATGCCTCCGCATGATGCTGAATTAAGCAAGTGGGGAGATGGGAAAATATATGGGCGACAACTTGTTTCTTGTTGTGGTTCATGATGCTGAATTTGTTGCTCCAATTAAACCATGGACTGTGGTTTTGGACTATGCTTCGAATTATATGGCTAGTGTAATGGTGGAAAGGCAAGCTCAAGGGGGTGATTCATGACACTGAATATTGGGTGGAAAGCCCCTACAAGAGGGTGGTTATCTTTAAAAACCAATGGTGCATCAGAGGGAATCCTCTAGAGTGGGCTGTGGTGGATTAATTTGTGATTGATGACGAAGGCCGGTGGGTTGTTGGTTTTACTAAATTTCTCAGTAACGCAACTGAGTACATGGCAAAAATGTATGGTATCTATGAAGGGTTGAGCATTGGTAAAAGGAGAGAGGAGTTATGAAGTTGGAGGTACAAACTGATTCGCTAGTCATTGGACAAACTTTACAAGGTGGAAGACATGGTAGTGTGCTATAGGAAGAATGATTTTAAAGAAAATCAGGGATGCTAACAAGTGCATCATGGAATATGCATGTTTACCGTGAGGCTAATCGGTGTGCGGACAATCTTGCAAACATGGGTTGTGAAGAGAATGGTGATTTAGAGTTGTTGGAGTTGCCAAGTAGTATTTGAAGATTATAGGGGTGTTTCTCTCCCGTGTAATTTCCGCGTAATTCTCTTTGTTTTTTGGGCTTAGGCCCCGTCTAATACAAACAAACAAAAAATTTACCACTCTACCAATTACTCGCATATCCTACGTCTTTCCCATTTTAACCTTTTGCTACTTAAGTAGCAGGAATTATAAAAATGATTTTTTTTTAAAAAAGTCCTCCGCCTAGAAGGATTTATTAAAATATTACGCAGCTCAATTATATGTGTTCTTGTGTTGTTGTTTGTAGTGGTAGTACAACATCTTTGTTTTTATTTGTTCATTTATATAAAAAATAATAAATAGCGTTTAAACCAAAAATTGCCGTGAAAGGGATTTGACACCAAGACCTCCTCCTAAAAAGTGGCTACATGACCACTCGGCCAATCAAATGATATTGAAACACATTACCTTTTAAACTATTTAATACCTATTAATTAAAAATTGGACAAAAAAATAATTGGACCCCAAATTTTGGAGGCCCAACTATATAAAACGTGGTTTAGTAGTACATACATACAAAAATATAAGGGAAAAATAAAGATAAAGCAAAATAGAAACCCAACCAATCAAGGCATCATCTGAATCCAACACAATAGGGAAAAATGAAAGGCATAATCCACAGTAAAAAAAAAATCTCTATAAACTGTGCCAAGACTATTTTCTTCAAATTATAAAATTCTATAAGATGATTATAAACGAAGATGCATCTAGATTGAAGGTTTATCTCTGACATACTCTAAAATGATTCAATCCATTATAGAAGGGAACACAGTCAATTTTTTGAAAAATGAACAATTCTTGTGCACTTACTACTTCCTCATAACTATTAGTAGTATTTTTATTATAAATGTTGGCTGAATAAGTAAAGATATATGCACTCAAGAAGTTCCACCAAAATGGTGCAGCACAACACCTTGACTGGTACATAAATCTTATTAATGGCAAAAACGTCTTACAATAAAAACAAGTATGACATCAAATTAAACTCAAGAAACATGTGTTAACAGACAGTAAAGAAGCCCTTAGTCTATAATAAGTGTCACTTTAGCAACAAAGGAAATTGTTCCAAAATTTGGAAAGGACGAATTAAAAAGCATAGAGATTCAGAGTAAATTTGGTTACTTACTTCTTTAGATGGGACATGTATACATATGGAATGTCAGCTTCTTCGCATAGAACAGGAACATAAGTGACGACATCAATCGGTGATATGTTCCTAGCTATAACACACTCTAGTACATAAACAAAAGCAAAAGAACATAAAAAATGGGAATTCACATAATCCTTGAGTGTGTGCATTATCTGAAGGAGGATAAATGAGAAAAGAAAGAAAATGTTATTGTTTGATTTCTAATTTAAAATAATTAGCAAATAAGCTCGGCCTATAACCACCATCAACAAAAGTGAAAGCAAAAAGTTAAGAGATCTAAAACAACATAAATCATATTTTAAAGATATTATAGCAGAGAAGGGGCACTGTAACAACAATAGAGAGTCTGACATGTATTACATTCACTTCCTGCACAAATCTTTGCCTTTTGCTATGAATGTAAAAAGGAGAACCAATATATTAATATAATGAATGAATACGATTAACACAAAAGAAAAACAAATAAAAGTAATGATAGAAAAGATGGGAAAAGCACAGAAAGTAAACATACATAATTTAATTGCAAAGAGATACAGAGATTGTACACGTAAACAAATCAACTTACTCAGCGCCAAAGAAATACAAAAACCCAAATGTGAGAAACCCCCAAACTGAACGAAAGTCAGTCTCTGGATAGTATTAGTATAGAAATAATAAATATGGAGCAAGGGATAAGAGAGCTGCACAAACAGATGACATCCAGAGCACAGTATAGAATCACTATGCAAGGCCGTAAAAAAACACAATGGTATGTACCACCAACATCCAAAATCAACATAGCAATTACATTAAATTTCATTCCACGAAAATTCCAGCACTTAGACTAAATTTCATCACTTAAAATTCCAACACTATAGATTCTACTTTTAAAAGTCTTAAACTAATCCACAATTCAAGGGGAGGTTCCCGAGTTTGAAACCATAAACTTGTCATCAGAACTAAATCACTTTGGATTTTGGGTGTGGGTGGGTTTGGATTCAACCCAAACTACGAGAAAAATCGAACATGCTTTGGGTTGAGTTGGGTTGTCGGGTCGACCTACACCATGAACATTCCTCGCTAGTGTTGTCAATATGGACCAGTTCCGCCATACCACCCGAGCCTACGTGGATGAGGTTCAAAAAGGTCCACGAGGCCTTGACTATGAGTTGTGTTTGACATGATTATGAATTTTCAATTTGAGTTAGTTTAATTTTGTGAATTAGAGATTATTTTTCTTAACTAAGTTTTTGCCTTTTAGGAAGGATTGTACGATTCATGTTAGAATCATGTGTTACATCTTTCACCCCTTCCCGACCCCAAGTACAATCTCAAGTCAGACAACAACCCAATCTATCAATGAATGATACCCAATTCAGGGAGAAACTTGGTAAACGGACAAAATGTGTCAACCCAGTTAAGACCAAACAGAACATCTTTGATATTGATCTGAAATACGAGTTCCAATTCAGTGAGGTCTCTCCTGACCATACAGAACAGTGTGTTTATATCATATTTGTCCACTAATCACACTAGCACACCTCGTTTAATTTATGACCAAGGCACACAAACGGACAGCGAATAGAAAATTGGAGTTAAAAATCCAGTACTTCAAAGTAAAATTAAATACCTTATGGATAAATCAGTTGCATATGACTTATTGAGTCAATAAGAGTAGATTAACTCTGCATACCATGTGCCATTCAAAAAACAAAATAAAAAAAATTGCATACCATGTACCATTGTTGACTCAGGGTCATCAGCTATCACAAATTGCAAATTCCTATACCACCTGTTGCTTTCTTTGACAGAGCGTTTTGGATGAGTAAAGGTAAGCAGCTAAACAAAGCAAATATAACCAAAACAAATTATTTTAGGTAAACTATTAAGCAACTGTTTCTGTTCCAACACAATAATACCTGTTTTAGATTCCACAAATGATCAACATATTTCTCTACATGAAATGCAAGGATGAACAGAAATGCGATGGAAAACAACAAATGATCCATATAGACCAAAATCACAATCCATACAAAACATTATCATTCTCCAAAAATTCCTAATCTGTACACTCAAAAAAAAAAAATACCAAAGTCTATTTTCACCACCACATTCTCTCCAAAAAAGCAATCATCACCCGCAAGCTCTCATCGATCAACCGAAAATAACCATCTTGGCAACAAATGCTAGCTGTTAAAAAATAAAAAATTAAAAGATGAAACCAATAAATACAATCCAAAGACTTCAAAAGCATTTCAGAATAAAAATAAAAAATAAAAAATTAGGGGAAATAAAGAAAGCTACCGATAGTAAAACAATGGCCTTCACCACCGTCCGAGGCGAATTACTCATCTCAGAAATCCCAGAAACAACGGTTGCAACAAGAGTTGGTCCGCGACTGTTGGGAAAAAACAATTTTTGGAACAGATGATATGCAAGTAAAACCACAAACACCTTGAGAACGGTCGACCACAAAATCGTAGTAGCCAAGAACACTACCAATAGAGGGGTCGTGTGGTCGAATTGGGGTTGGGGTTGGGGTTGCATTTCCACCTTTAGGGTTAATCGATTTGCTCTTCTCCGACGGAGATTAAGCCTCATGCTGCGGTGGTTGCGGGTTGTGGCGGCGGTGGGTTGCGGTGTGGCGGCGGTGGGTTGCGGTGTGGAGGTGGTGGGTTGCGGCGGTGGTGTGGCTGAAAAAGTGGTGGGAAACGTAGAAAAGGAAGCCATATACCACAACACCGTGAGAACGGAAGTCAAGAATGAACACTTTCGAACTAGAGCATCTTCTTCGTGAACTCTTATGAAAACTTCATCGTGGGTACGAGTAGACGAAGCATCGCGAGGAGAAGACATGTTTGTGTTTGTTGTTCTTCAAGATGTGTTTGTTTCTTGGTTAGTCATGAAATGAAATGAAATGAAACATTTATTTAGATGTTGTTTGGGCTCTACTTATGCTAGTGTTTGTTCATTTGTAGTCTTGCAAAGGTGTTTTTTAGTCAACTCATAATCAAACACAATATACTATTTATTTATTTTTGGCTAAATTGCATTTTTGACCCCTTAAGTTTCAGAAATTTGCAATCTTGGTCTCTTATGTTTCAAAATAGCACTTATGGTCCATAAGTTTCAAAAAGTTGCGATTTTGATCCCCTATGTTTCAAAATAGCAATTTTGGCCCCTAAGTTTCAATAGTTGCGATTTTGGCCACCTATATTTCAAAATAGCACTTTTGGCCCCCTATCTTTACCCCTTTTGCAAAAGGTCAATTTTGATCGAGTCACATGCTTCAAATTTATTCTTTCACTAACACACATATATAATCTCAAATCCTAAAGAATTAACATAATCATTCGTGACGTTTATTCAAAAGGATTTCTATACGTAAAAAAAATAACCTAATCCCAAATCTAAAAATAGGAAACAATGGAAATTGGAAACCCTTCGTGCTTTTTGTTATGTCATTTTGATTATGTTATTTTGATTATTATGTAATGACTTCTTATATGTAATGACTTGATTTGTTATGTCATTTTGATTTAGAAAAGTGTCTTGAAACTTAAAATTAATTTCTTATATGTAATAAGTTTGACTTGTTATGTCATTTTAATTATGTTATTTTGCCTCTGCAGTTTATACTTAACAGGTTTATATATTATTATGCCACATCAACTTTGACTTGGTCAAAATTGACTTTTTCAAAAAAGGTAAAGATAGGGGGGTCAAGAGTGCTATTTTGAAACATAGGGGGTCAAAATTGCAACTTTCTGAAACTTAAGGGGCCAAAAATGCTATTTTGAAATATAAGAGGTCAAAATCGCAACTTTTTAAAACTTAGGGGGTCAAAAGTGCTATTTTGAAACATAAGGGGCCAAAATTGCAAGTTTCTGAAACTTAAGGGGCCAAAAGTGCAATTTAACCTTTATTTTTTATAAAATCAAACTCAACATATCTATTTTTAATTTATTATGGTTACTCATTATTTAATCATTTCTATTTCTATATTTGCTATGCAAGCATGGGAACATATATGACCATGATTTTTTTAGGGGTTTCAATAAATTGATAAAGTTCCAAGCTTGTGGGATCGTCGTCAAGTTCAACCAGTAGAGTCCGATTCTGATGTACATGAAGATGTGTTGGTCGTACGCTAGTTGTATTGATAAGTTCCTTATGCTCGTGAAGTCACACGATGAGGCTTTCTAACGTGCTCGTATCGAGTACGAGGGAAAGATTTCTGTCAGATAAATCTATCGAGCAGAGTCTAGTGACAATCCACATTTTACTCTGCTGAAAATGAGTGTATGTTTTATTCTTTTGATCATATCTCAAACTCTAAACATATGTACTTTCAAAATGATTACAATACATGTTTATATTAAGCACATGTGTGTATAATTTCATAAAAATTGAAAAAAATGAGAAAAGAAAAAGTAAATTGAAAAGTAGGAATATATTATATTTTATTCTTATTATCTTCAATCAGCAACAGTACATTTGTTTTTTTATCAACTCGGCAACACCAAAAATAATAAGCACACAGAGGAAGATGGCGATGACATCTAAATACAAGTCAACACACATCGAAATGTACTTAGCATAGGTGAATCTCTTTATAAGGTTGTCTGTGTTATATACAATGTAGCCATAAAATGTAATAGATGCAAGCCATCCAAAGATCATCATAAATAATAAATTTCCCGATGGATACAAAATCTGCAAGAAATGGATTACAATGTTATTAGATATCAAAATCACTATTAAAATGGCATATATGCAAATTAATTTATTAAGCATTAAACATAAGTGTTTTTACCTTAACGAGAATAAGGAGGAAGACAATGGAGAGACTTCCGTCCAAGAATGTGCTTAAATAGTTGAAATCATGACCTCTTTTTGCAGCCCAAAATGTGTAAATAGACAAGTTAATTACCACCACAGTGGTCAATGTAACAGCTTCTAAAATTATTTTTCCTACATCCAATTTATAACCTCATTAGAATAAAATGTTGGTCTAGTAAGTATAGTTTAATTGGTAACTTCTTGTAATAGGAACTCGTAAATATAGTTTAATCGGCAATTTCTTTACACTTAAGAGTGAGTCTCACGACTCACATGTATCCTAAGGACACATGTTAAAATTATTTAAAGAGCATTGGTATTTAGTAAGAAAAAATTGCACAAGAAAGAGAAGAATCCACAAAATTAGGGAATTTGACCAATCAAACATTGGTTAACCATACATGAGAGAGAGTGATTAGAATTTGACCAATCAAAAGTTGCCATATAAAATTATTCTCTTTCTTGCATCAAAAAATTCTTACTAAATAGCATTTTCCTTATTTAAATAGTAATTTTGTCTTGAAAAAAACAAATCTTTAAATTCTAAACATAAATCTTTTTATTTAGTCCACCTTAATATAATATATTAATATATCGTTAGTGAAAAAATATAAATGAACAATATGAAAAGAAATAATTAATCAAAAAATAAAAGAATTTTTTGAGGAGTTAATTACCACTAGGCAAGGTACAAACCGATCCAATGACTAAAGCATAAGAGACCGTGAAAATTAGGAGGAAGAAATAACTGAGAGGTTGTTTCTGATGTTTATGATTATACTCAACTGAAAAATATGCTACAAAAAAAAAATTAAACAAGTTAATTAATTAATTAATAAGAACAAACAAGAGTGTTATAAAATACTAGTACTAAAGAAAGTTATTAAGATGATGAAGATAAAAGAACAGAACACATACCAAACAAAGCGATTATGCCAGGAACATAGTCTGGTATATAGTTGTTGTAGAAATTAGCAACGGGAGGAACAAAAAGAAAGAAAGAAACAACAGCAATGGTAACAAGCAATTGAAAGGTGACAATAGAGTATACTTTTTGAATGAAGGACAATCTTAATTCAAAGGTAGGGTACATTGTTACTATGCAACTTCAACGCCTAGTTATTGCAAAAGGCTTGGATTTTGGAGATAATGTCTTATTGATCAATTGAAAGATGCATGTTGGTTATACTGTATTATATATATATTCTTTGGATATTAACGGAGATCTTTTTTTTTTATTTTTAGAATAATATGTTTAAATATTTTTTGAAGATTTTATATTTAAATACTTTTTTTTATTTATATTTAAAATAATATAATATTTGAGTTTAGATTTACTTTTCTATTTAAAAACGGTTACTATCCATTCAAGTGTAATTATCTATCTTATATATAAATTTAAAATTTTTAGATATGTTTTCAAATATTTAGGATTAGTTTTTTTTTTTCAAAAAATATGTTTTATTTGTGCGTCTCTCTAAAATAAGATGCCGATTGCTATTGTATGAAATTAGTTGTCATTGAATAAATAAAAAGATATATTTTTTTTTTTACTTAAAATAAAAAGATATGTATGAAAAGATATGTTTTCATTTATTTTTTTACGCAAAAAGATATGTTTTCATTTAAAAAAAATAATAAGATATGTTTTATTTGTAATATGCGTGTGTCGAATTTGGATCATTGGCAACCTATATAGTTTAGGGATGACAATTTGATTCATATCCAGTTGATACTCGTAAAAAATACGCACAACGGATATGGTATAAACTCGCATTTTGGGTACAGACACGGGTATGAGGAATTATCCATAAAAATGAGCAGGTATGAGTGCGGGTACTTGTACCTTAGTACCCACCCCGCCTCATACCCACATACTAAACTATTACACATTTTTAACAAAAATATTTATTTATGATATAATGCAAACACAATATTAATATGTCAACAAAGATATGATTTTAACATGAAGTTAGTAATAATAATTTTGTTAATAATTTTCATGAGACAAACATTAACATTTTTGTAATTTTTGTAATTTTATTAAAATGATATGATATTTTATAATTTGCTCGATTTACTTTTAGCAAAAAAGTGCGGGTAACGGGTATGGATACTTAGGTACCATAAAATATATGTACGGGTATAAAGATTGTTACCCATGCGAATATGAAAATGAGTATGAGTATTTTTTTCAAACTGCGGGTATAGAAATGAATACTATAGTGCCCTATCAATACCCTATCTATTATCATCTCTCTAACTGTAGCCTCTACCGCTATGTTTTCAGCCTTTTAGATTTATCCAAGTAATATAAGATAAAGTTAATTAAAATATTAAATAAAAAACATGAAAAGGAACTTTCACTTTCACCTCTATTTGGTTGCTGCACTGCTTCTTAAATGCTTGTATCATAAGCACTTATCATATAATATAATATAAGGGCACCCACATCCATACCATTAAAATTAGTTGCTTAAATGGACTCCACTTAATTTTATATATTATTTTATACCTTTTAATTCTTTGGAGTTACTCATTTTTTAGTACTTAACTGGGTCACACGTGTTTACATCATTATTATACATGAATCCCACAAAAGTAAAATAGGTACCAATGTTTATCGTAGAACTATTACGTATAACATACTCACTTATGTGTTGTTCCTATGGGAGTACCTATTAGGTACTAGTAGTGTATGTGAATTTTCTACTCTGGTGTGGTGAGAATCATTGTTGTGCTTTAGCTATAAAGATAGATGGGAATGAACAAGGTATCCCTTGTGAGCCATAATTTTGCTTACTGGTTGTTTTGCTTCCACGTTTAGTTTCTCTACATTTTAACTGTCAGCTTGGGTCTGTACACTTTCCTTGTGGATTGCACTTTAATGGTTTTTCTTTTAGCTTTTGGCGTTAGGGAGAGGGAGTAAATATTCTGCTTATTCTAATTCTAATTAAGTTTAAAAGTAAATCAATATTTGGGGAACTAATGGTGGAATGTGGATAATGATTTATGATTTATTAAATTGACTGATTTCCTTAATTGAACTATGCATATTCAATAATTTCAACATGAAAGATTTTGTCTCTAGTGAGTTATGACTAAGGCAATTTTCTATCAATTTAAATATGGTAAACACTCGGTGTAATGAAGGATTACACGACATCCAATGAAAATCTCTCAATTTGTCATATCATTTCACTCATGTATGGTTATTTAATTTAAAACTACTTATATGATATGAAAGAGTGATGGTTTCTCATTCATTGCTCATTACATTATTTGTTTACCATCTTTAAACTCATTTTCTATTTATTTTCGCGTAATTTTCGTTTTCGGCAGCTATTTCACTATTTAATTGAGTTCAAATAATATTTTTGCAATAAACTTGAGGAGTAATATATGAGAGAATTATTTTGAAAATAAAACGGACTTAGTAGAAAATTAGCTAAGTGGTTAAATAGAGAATGTGAATTAGTATAGTTGAGTGAGATTAAGATTAATTAAATTAACCTAATCTTGTTATTGGTGATTTTTGGATGATTATAATGAGAAATAGATGTTGACTTATCTATAAGTATTGAACAATGGTTTTAGTGCTTAGACACTTCAATTGATGAATAAAATGGTTGTTGTTCATGAATATTTATTTAAAATGGTGATGGTGATGAATATTCTGGAAATTTATTGATGATGTATGAATGAGACTAAATTAATGTGTTAGTTAATGTATTTAATTGACAAGTTTTATTTGTGAGTTTATTGATGAGTTTTATTGACGTGATTCAGTGATGAATTCTATTGGTGTGTGAATTCTTTTGGTGTATTAATGAGGGTGTTCTTGTGTATGCACAATGACGAGTTTTCGGACTTATATGCACAATGACAAGGTGAAATTATTGATATCCAATTTTGATAATGATGTGTTGTTGTAAGTAGTATGTATCGAGTGTTGTTGCTTATCATATGTTCATGCATACATTCATGATGTTTGTGTCTTTGGTTCAAGTTTTTGGTGAAACTCCGTTCTGATTGTGACACGGGAGAAGAATTTATATAGTCATTTACTTTGTCATTTTATTTTAATTAAGAATGTATCTTTTTTTAAAAGTATTTTTGAATAGGGATGCTTATGCTAATTCATTTTCCTTAGCAATGTATGAAGTAAAAAGTAATACCTTAAACCAATATTTTTCTACTTTCAATTTTCGAGTTTGAAGTAATTAAAGTTGTTCTTATCCGCTGCATAATTTGAAAGTAATGGATATTGGATTTAGAGTGTTAATGTTTAATCACAAAATAAGGAATGTACATCCTAGTTTGTATGATCTGTTAAAAAAATGGCATATACATGAACTTAGTGTACATCCTAGTTTGTATGATCCGTTACAAAAAATGGCATATACATCAACTACATATACTCTCATCTTCTCGTCACACAGTCAACTCAGTCAAAAAAGAACAATGACGAAATAAAGGAGCGACATGCTATGAATGAATTTGATAAATTGAATTGAATGTGGAGGGTTTTGGTGTCATGGAACAAAGGCATAATGAAAGCTTGAAATAGTTACGGTTACGACGAGAGAGTTTGTTAAAGTTTGTTTAGGAGTGAGTGTGTTTTTTCCTACAAATGATGTCATTGTCTGTGTCTTCAACTGATATGTAGTATAATGTTAATAGTATTAATGACTTCTTTTTTTTGTCTTAAATATTAATGACTTGTTAATCCCAACATAAACAACGATTAATAAATGATTCAACAAAGATTGCATGTTAGATTAATTTTTCTTTTCCAAATTGCTTATAAAAAATATTATTTTCCAGGTCTTCATAATTACAGTTTTATTATTCTTTTGTCGAAATTTTATTTTTATGCAATGAGTATAAATTACAGAGCAAAAAATTATTTTAAGTAAGGTTGTTGAAATTGAGTTTTTACATTACCTCATTTAGTCTAGGTGGAATCGAAATGTAAACTTATTTAATTTTTAACTTAATATGAAATTAATAATTTTATTTTAAATATAGAAATATAGGTGTTATGAATATTATTTAAAGAAAATATAAAAATAAATTAGATAATTCAGAAAGTTCAGAATGAGATAAACTCGTAGATAACTTTAAATTCAGAAAAAATCAATTTTAAATATTAGATAATTCACACTAGATTGATTTTTTCTCATTCTCATGAATTAAATATGACTAGTCATGTATTTCGATAACAAATATTTTGTTTCTTTTCTTCTTCAAATAACTCACCAACATTGTAATATATATATATATATATATATATATATATATATATATATATATATATATATATATATATATATATATATATATATGTGGGAGATATTGTGGGGTATAGTGGAACCTATTTTAGAGCGTTTTGTAAGTTGTATGGATATTTAAAAAATGTAGGTGAATTGTTTAAATAATTGGGTTGTTTAAAATACAGAAATGTTGTTCAAACATCATATTTGCAACATCTCTACAACATCAAGGGGAGTCGCGTGTATATAACCGGTAAGTTCTTCAACACACTTGGTTAACTGGCATTAACCAAATTTGATCTCCAACTCCTCAACTATTTGTTTACGATAAATTGTATATGTGACACATTTTGATTGTTTGCGGATGATAAAGTTAAAACAAATTTAAAAGTAAATATTTTTTTTAAGTTTGAAAGATTTTATGTCAGTTAACCAAATGTGTTGAAGCACTCCCCAGTTATATACACGTGACTCCCCTTGATGTTGTATAGATATTGCAAATGTGATGTTTGAATAACATTTATGTGCAAAATAATATAAAAAATTAAGTGGGTTCCATTTAAAGAGCCCAAATGGGTATAATAGATGTGTATGCTTTAAGGCCAATGCTAGGGTGGGAGAATTAGATAGATTTCCCACCGTGGAAATGTCATGTGAACCGTTGGATGAAATATGTTATGGTGCACCAAATGTACATCTTATACATTTCTAGTTAGATATGGTTAAGGAAAACAAAAGTTAGGACTAAATCAAAATTACTAGCAAAAAGACAAGTATTTTCAAGGCTGTTAGCCACAACATATTGCTGGCGACTAAAACAGCCAACACAACAGCGAGATTATCACAATTGTTGTGATGATATTTGTTACAATGGTAGTAGTTGCGTTTGCGGAGTGGAAATCTTCTACGGATGCGAGGTGTTGATTTTTTTGAAGCAGATTTTGGCATGAATCGTGTGAAAAACGTGGCAACAGAGTCAAACAAAATTTAATGGTTTCTTTCACCTCTTCGAGCCAAAACAGTGGATTGAATGATGATTTGTCAATTACTCTTATTTTTTTTCAATAAAACTAGAGTCGACTTTCTGTTTATTTTTGTTTATTTTTTTCTAATATACTCTTTTCAATAATGTAGGCGATTCTTCTGGTTTCAATTTGCATTTTTGTTGGTGTTGGTTGAAAATATACATGTTGAAAATTAATGGATACATGAAGATAAAATAAATTATAAACAATATGGTCTTGAGCACGGTTTGAGGTGGACAATGCTCAATACCCTAATTTTTCTTATAATTAACATAAATTTATTTTAATTGTATTGTACTCCCACCGGTCATATTTATAAGCAAAAGTCAACAAAAAAAATGGCCTTAAATATAAGCAAAAGTAACGAAATTCAACTCTATTTAATGTTGTTGTTTAGAAAATACCCATCATTAATTATTCTACTTTTTAAGATGATTGCATAGTCTCAATGCAATATTAACGTATTATAAATTAGAGAATGTTATTTAAACATCAAAAGGGGACATCTTAACAACATCAAGGGGAGTCAAGTGTATATAATCGGGGAGTTCTTCAACATATTTGGTTAACTGACATTAACCAAATTTGATCTCCAACTCCTCAAACTCCTCAACTATTTGTTTACGAGAAATTGTATATGGGACACCTTTTGATTGTTTGCGGATGATAAAGTTAAAACAAAGTTAAAAGTTCAAGTTTGAAAGATTTTATGCCTACAACATCAAGGGGAGTCACGTGTATATAACCGGTGAGTTCTTCAACAAATTTGGTTAATGGGGCATTGACCAAATGTGTTGGAGAACTCCCCGGTTATATACACGTGACTCCCATTGATGTTGTAGAGATGTCCCCTTTTTTGATGTTTAAATAACATTTCTCTATAAATTATATTGTGATAGTTTAGTAAATAATCTCTTTGTTGCTCCTTAATATAAGAAAAATTTCACTTTTTAAATACATAAAAATATTGATATATCTAACAAGTGAATGTTTTCTTTTATTAAAGACTAGTGGGACTACAATATTTTTCTTAATAAGTGTGAAACAAGAGAATTTGACTTATAAATAAGGCTCAAGGGAGTAAATAGTTAGAGACTATATACTTTTGTTGTTTTTATAATAGCAACATGCAGTTTGAATTATCTTTTATTTTTATGAATGCATATAAAAAAGATGAAAGAAAAGAAAGGAGAAAAATACAAAAGAAAATGTAAACAAAAACAATAAAATATAAAAGAAATGATTATGCATGTAGTATTACATAAAAAATTAAGGAGAACGAATTTTAATATATATATATATATATATATATATATACACACTTATTTTGTTATAGATGTAATAATTGTATTTATGTGTTTTTGGTAATTGATATGAATGACTCCAAAAGTCATATTTAATACACGAAAATGAGGGAATTATGTATGAATTATTAATATTAAGATTTTAATTTAAAGTTCATAATTGATTGGTGGTGTCATGTATGTAATTTTTTTTTTTTTTTGATAAATGTGTCATGTATGTAATTAGTTGATAGTATTCTTGATAATTGATATGTATGACTTCAAAAGTCATATTTAACATATGAAAATAAAGGAAAACAAATTGTGTATTATTTATCAAATGTTTTAAAAAATAATTAAATATTAAAGTATATTATTTGTGTTTTCATAATTTCTTTAATTAAAATTTTAACATTTAAATTTTTAAATTTAAAAATAAAATTCTCACTACATATAAAAGATATTAAAGCCATTGAAATGTGCTTTCTATAAAGGATCACAATTTAGTCACAAAAAAAAAAAATTCACAATTTTCACTTTATGTTTTATTGAAAATATTAGTATATATCATCATATCAGCACGTTTTGGTTCTATTGTTTCCCCTACTAACTAAATAAACATTAGAAAAGAAATATGCACCGACAGTGTAATTTTACTCTTTTAATTAATTACAATCATGTTTTCTGCCACGTCATTCCACTTAACTCCACTTTTTTTATATGACATGAAAGGTTGAACCATTCTTATTGATTGTCATTGTAAAATTAATTTACACTGACAATGTATGTTCTTTAAACTCAATAAACATTTATTTGTATATTTTCATTTTTTCCTTTTATTTTCTTTTTCTCCTACTCCTTTTTGAACACAAGCATAAGTAAAACCACTGTGGCCCAAAGTTGGTGCTGTAGCAAAGGAGATGTTCTTTTAGTATCCTCTAAAAATTTTCACGCAATTTGTTAAATTATCAAAATATATTTGTTCACTACTTACGAAATGAACATTATCCTCTAGATACGTAACAGATGGAAAACAATATTTAAATTCTGTAAGATTTTAGAACTTCACGCCCTCTAGAAATCCTGAGAAAAATTTGAACATTTTGTCTTCCGCTATATAAGTAACGAACGACTTTAATTTGATACGTATATAAACAAAGAAATAAACAAGATTTGCATGGCACCTTTAAATTTCGATAGGAATATTTTTACTGATTTCATTATAATTAACCAAAATCAAAATTATAATAAACAGAAGAAAAACAATTACATAAAAATTTCCTCTTGGAAAAAAAGTAAAATGGATTGATGTCTCTCGGTTTGTCATAACAATCCCAATAGGCTCCAAAAAATCTCTCACTAATTAACATAACGATCTCAATCGTCATCATAAAAAAACATGAATAAATTCATGGACTATTTTGTTTATGTTTATGAACCGGATATCCTCAAAAAATTAAACTTGTTTAACAAGTGAAATGTAAGCTACTTGAATGTAGTAAGGAAGTGAAAATTAGTCCATTACTGAATATATATCTACTAGATTCATGAAATTGTGATACATCAAGTAAACTTGTCAAAAAAAATAAATGAAAACTATATTTTTTATGTTTGAACCGAATATCCTTCGCACGCAACCGTAGACTAATCTCTTAAATTAAGTATAATTATAATGGGTGACAAAACCCTCTCTCAAAACATTTAATACTGATAAAATTTCAGAACTGAATTCGAACCCTAATTATCATGATTAAGCTTAAAAAAATCTCTTACCACCTCATTCAATTATTCTTGATTAATGAAAGATAATTTTGAAGACCAGTTTATACTAGTAAACCTCATACTATAATAGTCAAACACAGGGTCCAAGTCCTTATTGCTTTTGTTATTGTTGGAAATTTTTAATGGACACATTAAAGCGATTCATAGAAGGAACATGGAGACATGACCATTTTTCACGTTGAGAAAATTCTTGGACTTCGTCTAATGGGAACATCATGGTAGATGGTCCTTCAAAGTGAGATTTCGATCGGTTAATTGATTCATCGGTTCTTAGCATAAACCTTTAGATTTAATGTGATGACTAAACAATAACCTTCGTTCTTGCAATTGCTGAAATCACAACATTAGAAGTTGGGTTAGGATTTTTATATATTTTTTAGGTATATATATATATATATATTACCCTCTGCAACTAAATAGAAAATGTGTATATATGATCTAACGGTTAAGAAATATTATTATATTCCCATAATTAAAGTCGTCAATGGAAGATGAGATAGAAATAGAATCATAATCTATGAGATGCCTTTGTCAAATACTTAGCTACTCAATTAGCTTGTTTCTTAAGGTAACTTACTCTAAAGTAGTTAAAATTTGGGAAAAGCATCTTACAAACATAAAACTAATAATATAAACTATATTGAAATAATAATTGAACTTTCCTGAAAAAAATACTAGTTAAACCATTTTTTATTTATATCTTTTTTACTTTTGTTCCCTATCAATCGTAGCACCTCTTGTATTCTAATTGTGTTATTCTAATTTATCATTTTCTTACTCTTTAGAAAAAACTTTTTTTTCTATAAATCTTAACTCAAATGCTAAAATTACTAGGTTGGACGTAATAACTGGAGTTTAAATTTTTAATGCTCTATTTTATGTGTGAGTTTTTAATTACTTGTTATTTCATTTATTTACAAAAAAAAAAAAAAAAAAAACTTTTTACAATCTGGTTTAACTTTTCATTAGTCTTAACCTTGACTTCGTTTAGGTAAAACCATAAAATCCGGTATCAACTCTCAAGTGCAGACAAAGACCAATATATTAAGGTCAAGGTGAGGTGAAGGTGCACCACACACTTTACTTTTTAACCCCACCACCTTAAAGTCCTATGTATTTTTGTATGTATATGAATAAAATCAAAAGGAATATATTTTTAATTAAGTTGTTTGGATTGGATGCAGTGAAAACGGAGAATAAGATGAAAAGGAAAAAAAAACATTGTTGGATCGTGACTTATTTATTTAAGAAATCTATCTCTTTTACTATTTAAAAGATTAAATCCTTCACCACTATTTTTTTTGAAGACCCAAAATTATGGTTTATTCTTTTTTTGATTACTTGTTTTTAAATTATGGTTTATTCTAAATCATGATTAAAAAAATCCTTTAATTCTAGCTAATATTATATTCCAAGTATCAACGCAGTATTAATTATAGGAATAAACTTGAAATATCAAAGTGCAAGCATGCATCATGACATATAGTTAACAGAAATGGGCAAACATATATTCGTTTTTAATCCCTTCAATAGTTAAAATATATAGAAAGTAAACACATTACCACTAAACTAGCAAATAATTTGAAGAAACACTTTTCTCGTTTCACATGACAAATTCAGATAAACCTCTTCATTGACGTAATATGACCTCTAGTAAAACATTTGAAGTGTCATGATGCGTCAAGGTAAATAAAAATCTTTTTGGAGATTGACAATTCAAGAGAAAGAACACAAAAACATGGACTCGAATTGCATCAATACATGCATTAAAAAATTTAGGGTTAAATATGTTTTTGCTCTCTATAGTTCCGTTGAATTTTATTTTTAATTCTTGAAGATTGTTTTCACACTTTTTAGTCCCTGAAGTTTTACCCGTCCGTTTTTTAGTTTTTACTTTTCATTCAACCCGTGCTTAACTCATGCATATCATTCGAAATTTTAATTTTTTTTCTGCGGTCATGTTTAGTACATTATATGAATCTCTTTTACAAATGTTTAAATTTTTTGAACAAGAGATGAATTAAATATGAATTTTTTAGTTTTTTTGCATATAAAAATTCATAAATAATTTATTTATGTTAAAAAATTCTAAATTTTTATCGGAGATGTTCTTATAATATTATAAATATGAATAAATAAAATCATTCAAAAATGTAAAAGTATACAAAATATACAAGAGTTTTATTAAACTTAAGGACTAAAAACACTGAAGAAAAAATCTTCAGGACTAAAAAGTGCGAAAAAATCTTCAGGGACTAAAAATGAAATTCTGCAAAACTATAGGACCCAAAAACATATTTAACCCAAAATTTTATGCACTCATGCTGAAATTTGATCATCCTGTTAAAATTAAATGGTGCTGATTTAAAATAAATTATTGTTATTATAATTGATTTAAATTTGTACCAATCATGCAATTTACTTCCTTCAGTCATATTTATAAATAAATTTGACTTTTTTTAATACATTCAAAAATGACAATATAGTCGATTCAAGAAACGGCCCTTGGTCGACTGCGGTCATAAAAATGACACATTCACGCAATCTGTAATACTCGCCGTTAATTCAAGATAGACAGTTAAGATTTTAAATTCGGTATTTAATAATTTTATGAAAAAACAAAATCTACAATAAATCTAAACGGTCCGATCTCAATTGAATGAACGTAATTGAATTAAATGCGTGAATGAGTCGATTTTATGACAGCAAGCAATCTGATTTGTCAAGAACTAACACGGAAAAAACACACACGTAGTACTATAAGAAAGACTAAGAAAGAAGAAACGTGTAATAAACAAAAGTTAAGAAAGAAAAACAGAGTGTGTGTTAGTGTGTGTGCAACAATGGCACTGAACGATTTCTTCGCGGGAGAGATAGCAACAGAGCTTATAAAAATGCTCGTAAGCATATCTAGAAAATCTCTTTTATGCAGAACAAGCGCAGAACAACTCATAACATACATACAGGAAATCCTCCCAACAATACAAGAAATCAAATACTCCGGTGTAGAGTTAACAGAGCATCGACAGTTTGATCTCGACCGCTTCTCGGAGATTCTACGTTCCGGAGTTGAACTTTCTCACAAAGTACTCTCCTCAAGCAGATGGAACGTATACAAAAATCTGCAGCTAGCAAAAAAGATGGAAAAACTTGAAAAGAATGTGTCAAGATTCTTGCAGGGTCCTATGCAGGCTCATATATTAGCTGACGTGCATCACACGCGATTCGAGATGGCTGAAAGGTTCGACCGGGTTGATGCGTCGAATAGGAAGTTGGAGCAGTATTTTGGTGCTATGAAGATTGGTGTGGGAGGTGGTGGGTGGGTTGAGGAAGCTGTGAGGTCTTGTATGGAGGAAGATGAGAATTGGGTTGAGGGTAATTGTGGGAATATGAATTTTAGTGTTGGGTTGGATTTAGCGAAGAGGAAAGTTAAGGAGATAGTTATGGGAAGAGAGGATTTATGGGTTGTTGGGATTTGTGGGATTGGTGGATCTGGGAAAACTACTCTTGCTAGAGAGGTTTGTAGAGATGAACAAGTGAAAAGTAAGCAACATTCAATTCCTCTTCTGCTTGAATTAATTTATTTATTGATATAAGTATCTGTGAAACTTTTTGTGAGAACTTATCGAAACAGCTTATGACATGTTCATATTTCATAAGTTATTTTCAGTTTATTTTCATAAACTCTTCGTGATAGCTTATAGTTCGATACGGTGATACTATATTATGTTATTCTTATTGTAATAAACACACTAAATTAGATATGTAAATGCTTGTAGCATAAGCACTTATCATATAAGTGATTCTGCATAAGCTATTTATAGAACAAAATATATAATCAAGTCAAACTGCTTTCATATAGTTATAAGTTGTTTTCATAAGCTATTTTAGAGAGTTTTTGAAAATAACCTTAAAACAGTTTATAGACATGTAGTAAGTTGTTTCCATAAACTATCTCAAAAATCTTATCGGTGTTTATGTCGATAATTAAGCTCAAGTAAGTTGATTCAAATAGGTTTTTTTTGTCGGAAATTTTTCGAAAGTTTTGACAATTGCTACCTTTTGCAGGTTATTTCAAGGAGAAAATCTTGTTTCTAACTGTTTCACAATCTCCAAATGTGGATCAGCTAAGGGCAAAGATTTGGGGACACATCATGGGAAACAGAAGCTTGAATCCAAATTATATTGTTCCTCAATGGGTACCACAATTGGAATTCAGAAGTGAAGCTAGAACCTTGATTGTTCTTGATGATGTTTGGTCACTTTCAGTTCTTGAACAGCTTGTGTGTAGAATACCAGGTTGTAAGTTTGTTGTGGTTTCTAGGTTCAAATTCCCAACAATATTCAATGCAACTTATGAGGTCGAATTGTTGAGTGAAGAGGATGCTATGTCTTTGTTCTGTCACCATGCTTTTGGACAGAAATCAATCCCTTTTACAGCTAATGAGAATTTGGTCAAACAGGTAATGGAACTTCTTCCCAACACACTGATTGAGTAATTTGTAAAAACAACTTAATTAAGCACTTTTAGCATAATTTCTTATCATACAAGTATTTAATTATAAGCTGTTTTATTAGCTAACCTGGAGAGTTTATAGAAATAAGCTAAAAACAGCTTATGAGCATGTCATAAGCTATTTTCATAAGCTCTCCCAAATGGACATGTTTTTGTAAGTTGGATGGTAGCATTTAAACACAAGTTGTAGTCTGTAACCGTAAGCTTGAATAGTATATAAAATCATTGCAGTTACTTTGCAATAGGAGATGTAGGTGCAACTGACCGAACTTCGTGATCAATTCTTGTGTGTTCTTTGTTTGCGTTTTTCATATCTGTTTTCTTTTAAACCAGGATCGTTGTTCTAACAATATTCAATGGGAAACAGGTTTTGAGTGAATGTGAAAAGCTTCCATTGGCTCTTAAAGTGATTGGAGCTTCATTGAGAGATCAGACAGAAATGTTCTGGGAAAGTGTTAAAAACAGGTTATCTCAAGGCCAAAGTATTGGAGAATCTTATGAAGTCAACCTTATCGAAAGAATGGCGATAAGTATTAACTACCTTAGAAAAGAGATCAAGGAGTGTTTCTTGGACTTATGCTCATTCCCTGAGGACAAAAAAATACCTCTAGATGTTCTCATCAATATGTGGGTTGAAATTCATGATATTGATGAGAAAGATGCTTTTGCTATTGTTGTTGAACTCTCCAATAAAAATCTTCTCACATTGGTGAAAGAAGCACGGTAGGCAACTCAGAAACCATTCTTAACTAATTATTATTTTTATAGTTAATTTGCAATTAATGAGAAATGGAATTTATTCTAAAACCCTTTTGGTAACTTGGTTTATCAGTGCTGGTGGCATGTACAGCAGTTGCTTTGAGATCTCAGTTACTCAACATGATGTACTGCGAGACCTCGCACTTAATTTGAGTAACCGCGAAAGTATTAATGAAAGGCGGCGATTAGTCATGCCAACACGAGAGAAGGGACTCCCTAAAGAGTGGTTGCGAAACAAACACAAACCATTTGAAGCTCAAATTGTTTCGATTCATACAGGTATGTGTATGCGCACGCACTTTTGTGTGACGAAGTTTATATTATTTTTTCTTGCATCTATAATTTCATTCATGTGTGTGATGAAATTTTACATTGTAGGTGAAATGAAGGAAAGGGATTGGTATAAACTTGAATTTCCAAAAGCTGAAGTTCTGATTATAAATTTCACATCCAGTGATTACTTTTTACCTCCTTTCATAGATAGAATGCCAAATTTGAGAGCATTGATAGTAATAAACTATAGTGCATCCTATGCTTGTCTTCATAATGTTTCAGTTTTCAACAATTTGGCCAACTTAAGAAGCTTATGGCTTGAAAAAGTTTCCATCCCTCAATTTGGAAACATTATCATGGAAAACTTAGGCAAGTTATTTATAGTCTTATGTAAGATTAATAACAATTTAGAGGGTAAAGATGTAAATCTGTCTCAAATCTTTCCTAGCCTCTCTGAACTCACACTTGATCATTGTGAAGATGTTACCAACTTGCCCTCAAGTATTTGTAAGATACAGTCACTACAAAACTTGAGTCTCACAAATTGTCACAATTTGGCTCAACTTCCTGTTGAATTAGGCATGCTAAGTTCGCTAGAGATTCTCCGGTTATACGCTTGTTCGGAATTGAAAACACTTCCTCCTAGTGTCTGCAACATGATTAGGTTGAAGTATATCGACATTTCGCAATGCATTAACTTGTCATGTTTCCCTGAAGAGATTGGTAAAATGGTAAGCTTGGAAAAGATTGACATGAGGGAATGTTCCATGAGAAATGTGCCAAAATCTGCCGTTTCATTGAAGTCTTTGAGGCTTGTAATTTGTGATGAGGAAGTGTTTGGTATCTGGAAAGATGTTGAGAAAGCTAAGCCAAATGTTCATGTTCAAGTGTCAGAGCAGTACCATGATTTAGAATTCCTTAGTGAGTAAATTTTTTGTAACTACTTGTCCATAATTGTAATTAATGTAAATTAAGGAATAATCTTCTTAATACTCTTGAGTAATTCCAAATACCAAGTTACTAAAGTTCATTAATAATGAAATTAATGGCAAACCAATATTTAGATAACTATTTGGATAAACAATTTAATCAAGTGTTTATTATAAGGATTGATATATAAGATATTTCTATATTAAAAGATAAAATTAAGTTAAATTGTACGCCGTTTATGGACATGTTATATACTATATTTATATAATCTTTTAAATTGTCTCATACATGCTATATATCAATATATATAAACTCGAATAATTCAATTCAAACGTGTCTTAGTACCTCCGTACTACAATATAGTTCCTCGGTATTTGATTTGGAGAAATTTCTTTTCCATGATATACCAAGAAGTTTCTTGATTACTTTTTCTAGTAGTGGTGGAATATGATCCAAGTAAGTTCAATGAACTTTTTAAAGACTAATGTCCTTTCTTGATTATTTAGTGGGAGTGGAGCATTCTCATTTCTCTTTGTTTGAAATCTTACTCTTTTCACTAGCCATAGTGGAAACTTTTTAACATGTAGCATTATAAAAGGAAATTTTTTACTTCTGTTGCCGGCAATCTTAAAAAAGTTACATGTGCTCTCAAATCAAATGGATAAAAAAATATTGAAAATGCAATGGCCAATTATTTTGAAGTGCTTGTTTTGTCACTTTAGTATAGGTGCATTGAACATTGAGAGACATCAACAAGATTTAATGCTTGACTCTTGAATGTGGTTCTTAGTTGATAACTAATTTGTCAATAGTGTAGAAATAATTGTCCATCTTTGGAAGCTTGTTCTATTTGTTTTTTTATAACTATGTGAATATTTTAGTTTTTGTGTGAAAAACTAATTTAATTATTATAAAAATTCTGAGTATTCTTTTTAATTAGCAAAATGTTTTTACATAAAAATAAACAAATAAATTATACATTTTTGTTGAAGTCTATATTGAAATTTTTAAAATAAAATAAAAAAGAATATAGTGAAAGTGTTTTTTATGTACATCTTATTTGAACATGTACCGGTACACTAATGGGTGTACAATTCTAATAGATTCACACATAGTATTGAATATAGAAAAATTAATAAATATTATTTTAAAACTTATCACAATTATTCACATCAACAAGTATACCGGTACACATCTAAATAAAAGATAAACCGATATTCAACTCTTTATTTTACAAACAACAAGAATATAGAAAGATGGTAAGAGGAACACTAATGTTAATTTTTATATATAATTTTTAAGATTTTTGGAACTAAATTTTTATTACACTAAGTAACAATATACTAAAATTAAACTTTTAAGAATTTAGTAGAACTCAACCATATAGCAGATGTATTTTAGCAATGACTCTATTTTTCATCTAAATTACATTTTAAATAACTGAATTAAATTTTCCAATGCTTTTAACTTAATTTATTATTTTTAAATAAAAAAATATATTTTCCTTTTGTTGATCTTTTTTGTTTTATCGTGTCATAAATTAATCTGTATTTTCTTTCTCTGTTTTTTTTTTTTTGAAAACTCGGTATCCGACCTTAAGACTTTCTCTCTCTGTTACGTAGGAGTATATCTTGATGTTTATATTATTTTTATTTTTATTAATAAAAAGGTCTAGCAGCCCAAATAGAAAACTTAGTTAACAGGATGAAATGAAACAAATGCAATTTGAAATGTGCTTTCTAGAAAAAATCAAAATTTTCACTTGATTTTTTATTAAAAGTATTTATATCATTTGGACACGTCTTGCTTCTATCTTTTTCCCTACTAACTAAATAAACATTTATTTATCCCACTCCTGAGTTATGTAAGTAAACAACTGTGGTCCCTAGTGCCCCAAGTTGGTGATGTGGCAAAGTACTAAACAATTTGTACCACAATTTAGTATTCAATATATTCGTCATGTAGCCTCTTTCACATCTAACAAAATAAAATAGTAATAGAATATACCCGATTCATTTTTCAAATACTAGTTTCATAATTTTTTTTTTTATTTTTTTTTATCGATAATTGAAAATGAAAATTCAATCCTTATAATGTTAATTTTTTTTTTATATATATAAAATAATTACACATTAACAAAAGGTAGACGGACAACAAGCTGCGCCGCTAATCCTTTCTGAATAGCAAAACCTAATCTTTGAAACACTACATCCCTAGACCTAGGCGACACGACATTACAATGTATAACCTTTTGAACTCTTTTCAAAAGGTTTACAGCCTCTGGTGCTAGAAATTCAAAAGTGTCGAAAGCAAACGGTATAAAAACATGTTGATTGTCAGAACATGTTTTCTCATGTTTTGCCATTTTGCTTGAAACAGCTTTGATGGCTGCTCGTCCCACGGTAAAATCACCAACCCCTAGTCCCACAAGTGGGGAAACTCCAGTCAAATCTACACAAGCATGTTTCCCACCTACCCATCCAAACACTAGAACATCCGCTGGCCGAAGTGTCGATCTCGCTTCTTGTGGATCAATCAAGAAGTTCACTGGTACCTCTTTCTTAACAGAGATTCCCGCACGCTTAAAAATATCAAAAAGCACGCTTATGGTCTCACATTTTGTATTTTTTCAATCAATTCTCACAAAATAGAGAAAACATTATTTTTCTCAAATAAAAAGAATAAGATTGGTTTTGGAGAAAAAAAAATTTAATGTAATAAACAACTTAGAAAGAAATATTCTCTTTTGCTAGTATCCAATGACAAAAATAAAATAAAATTAGAGTTTAATGGTTAAAAGAGGAAAATGCAAATACAAAATTATTTTGTAATTTGGTTACTCTTTCGAGAAGAGTTAATTTTACTTTCTATATAAGTTAATGTCATACTATATGACATATATGTTGAATGAGGGTGGAGGTTCGGTTACTTTTGTAAGGAGAGTTGATTCTATTTTTCTCTGAGATTCTCTATTCCGGCGTTGAACTTTCATCTTGAACATATGATTGGGACAATTCGTACACCAACTCATCAATAAAACCAACAAGGTAACTTCAAGTCATCACTCTATATGCTCGAATGACGACTTGAGGGCTCCTATTTTCAACTCGACTTAAGTCCAACTCGTTGTCGAGCTCAATCCACTTAGACGTTGAGCTCGGCTCAATACAACGTTGGTCCAATGTCACACACGTCTACCCAAAGGCCACATAAGTCAGCCCTTTTGTAACGGCTGACATCAGAATAATTGACATTCCGACAATTATTGATGTTGTGGATATCCATTAATGATTTTGGTTCCGTGCGAGAACTATATATACTCTTCTTATGTATAAGAGTTAGGTAATATCATTTCTTATCCTAAAACTTTCACTTCAAGTAAATTCTAGTGTCAGAATATCTGCAGATACAATTTCCTTTCACCACCACCATACTAAAAACGAGCGCTATCAACCGTATCAATTTTGATCGGATGAAATTAAGTTAACCTTTAGAGTAGAGTTAATTCTATTGTTTCTATCTTAATGTGATACTATATAACAGATATATGTTCAAAGGTGGCTTAGAAAACATTATCTTAATTTTCCCGCGTGCGGTATTTTTGTTTGCTAGTAACATAACATAACAGTACAAACAACTTCGTACCTGGTCAAAGCTACCACACTTTGTTCTTTGAAAAAAAACCAAATCATTGATCCCTAAAAGGGCATTCTAGTAAACTCACCCACATCCTTTCATTGCGGTCTTAAAATACATAAAAACAGAACACTGAGAAATTACCACGAAATTCATCCCAACAAACAACAATAACAGAAACCACCGTTACGTGGCGGAAAACGCCATCATCATCAACCAATGACAGTCATAACTGAAGCAGTTTCCACCGACATCGTTTCAGATCTATGGAAAAATCTCGCAAATATTTCACACAAAACACTCAATTCCAAAGCTACTGCAGAACATCTCTTAACTTTAATCCGTGAAATTCTTCCAACAATCGAACAAATCAAATACTCCGGCGTCGAACTTCCTCCGCCGAGACAATTTCATCTTGACCGTTTCTCCGAGCTTCTCCGTTCCGGTGTTGAGCTTTCTCATCAAGCTTTAGCTACTAGTCGTTGGAATGTTTACAGAAACTTTCAGCTTGCGAAAAAAATGGAGAATCTTGAAGAAACGGTTACGAAATACTTGCAGATTCCGTTACAGGCTGAGATACTTGCTGATGTTAATCAAGTAAAGGTTGATATGGCGGAACGGTTCGATAGGATTGAGGCGTCGAATCGGAGGATGGAGAGGTTTTTTGAGGATATGAAGATTGGTGTTGGTGGTAGTGGTAGCAGTGGTTGGATTGAGGAAGTTGTTAGAAGTAGTGAAGAAGATGAGGGTAGTTTTGGGAATTTTAGTTTGAGTTTTGGGTTGGAGTTTGGGAAGAATAAGGTTGTGGAAATGGTTGTTGGAAGAAAAGATTTTTGTGTTGTTGGGATTTGTGGGATTGGTGGTTCTGGAAAAACTACCCTTGCTAGAGAGGTTTGCAGAGATGAACAAGTGAGATGTAAGTTTCAATCTTTCATTGTTAATAATCTTTCAATACATACATGATTACATTTGATAATCTATTTTTTACTATGTATGAAGAGTGATGGATTTATTGAATTATGCTATTTAAAGTAAATCATTAATTGTTGTGTTCTTTTGTTGATTGGTTGTTGGTTTCCATTTTTTATGATGAATCCAACAAGATTGCAAAATGAATGGCTAAACTTTATGCGGCCCTCTCTAGGTAGCTAAATTGTCAGTTGTTGGATTAGTTTAACTGCTCAGTAAATTAATCCAACTGCTGACAATTTAGCTGGAGGGGGCACTTGCAGTAGTATGACGAGTTTTCTGAGTTTTATGTTTTCTTTTGTTTTAATGGTTTCTTTTTATGAACAATGTGTTTCAAAAGGTTTTGACTATTAATATTTGCTTTTTGCAGCTTATTTTAAGGAGAGAATTTTGTTTCTGACGGTCTCGCAATCTCCGAATGTGGAGCAGTTGAGGGCGAAGATTTGGGGACACATCATGGGAAGTGGAAGCATGAATACCAATTTTGTTGTTCCGCAGTGGATGCCCCAATATGAATATGCCGGGAGCCAGGCTCAAATCCTGATTATTCTCGACGATGTGTGGACACTTTCTGTGCTGGAGCAGCTAGTGTTTAGAATACCTTGTGTCAAATTCATTGTGGTTTCCAGGTTCCATTTCTCAGTTTTCAATGCAACTTACCAAGTGGAACCGCTCGGCGAAGAGGATGCCTTGTCTTTGTTCTGTCACCACGCTTTCGGACAGAAATCGATCCCTTCCACAGCTAATCAGAATTTAGTCAAACAGGTAATGGTTTCATCTTTGAAGTTGCGAATTATGTTCATGTTCGTGGATTGAATAGTTTACTAAAAATGAAGTGATATGTTAAATACAGGTTGTGGCTGAGTGTGGAAAGCTTCCACTGGCTCTTAAAGTGATTGGAGCTTCGTTGCGAGATCAGAACGAAATGATTTGGTTGAGTGTCAAAACAAGGCTTTCACAAGGGTTAAGCATAGGTGAATCCTATGAACTTAATCTGATGGATCGAATGGCAATCAGTACTAATTACTTGCCTGAAAAGATTAAAGAGTGCTTCTTGGACTTGTGTTCCTTTCCTGAGGATAAAAAGGTTCCTCTAGAAGTTCTGATCAACATGTGGGTTGAAATCCATGATATTCATGAAACAGAAGCATATGCTATTGTGGTTGAGCTTTCCAACAAGAATCTCCTCACCTTAGTGAAAGAGGCACGGTATGCAAGTTCGAAAAATGCATTTGTGTTTTATGAATTGACATGATCTCGTGCCAAATAGAAATAGCTTATATGTTATTCTAAATTCTTTTGACATTTTTACTTTTCAGTGCTGGGGGAATGTATAGCAGTTGCTTTGAGATTTCTATTACTCAGCATGATATACTGAGAGATCTTGCCCTTAATTTGAGTAATCATGGGAGCGTTATTCAACGCCGAAGATTAGTAATGCCAAAACGAGATGATAATGGACAACTTCCTAAAGAATGGTCGAGACATGCGGATCAACCGTTCGAAGCTCAAATTGTTTCAATTCAGACAGGTACGTATATAAAAATACTTTTTATACATTACTAGTATAAGTTTCTTTCATGTTCTGTGATTAATCTTTGTGATAAATTTCACATTGCAGGTGAAATGAGAAAAAGCGATTGGTGTAATTTGGAATTTCCTAAAGCTGAAGTGCTGATTATTAATTTCACTTCCAGTGAATACGTCTTACCTCCTTTCATTAATAGAATGCCAAATTTGAGAGCATTAATAGTAATAAACCACAGCACTTCGTACGCGCGTCTTCACAATATTTCGGTTTTGAAGAGTTTAACCAAATTAAGGAGCCTTTGGCTGGAAAAAGTTTCAATCCCGCAGTTATCTGGCATAGTCATGGAAAGCTTGAGGAAATTGTTTATAGTCCTTTGTAAAATTAACAACAGTCTCGAAGGAAAAGATTCAAACCTAGCCGATATCTTCCCTAACATCTCTGAGCTCACACTTGATCACTGCGATGATCTAACTGAGTTTCCTTCAAGTATTTGTAGGATACAATCACTACAAAACTTGAGTGTCACTAACTGTCATAATTTGACACGATTACCAAATGAATTAGGCTCACTAAAATATCTAGAGATTCTTCGGTTATACGCGTGTCCAGATTTGAGAGCACTTCCTCGTAGCATCTGTGAAATGACTAGATTGAAGTATATCGACATTTCTCAATGCGTTAACCTTGCAAGCTTCCCCGAAGCAATCGGTAAGTTGGTAAGCTTGGAGAAGATCGACATGAGGGAATGTCCGATGATTGCAAATATACCTAAGTCTGCATTGTCATTACATTCTTTGCAGCTTGTAATTTGTGATGAGGAAGTGTCTTCGACGTGGAAGGAAGTTGGAAAGGCCAAGCCTAATCTCAATGTTCAAGTAGCAGAGATGCAATATGATCTTGATTGGTTAGATACCGACTAATGATTATGTTTCTTGTAATGTTTTTAGCTTCTTAATTCTTTGTAAATATTTGTTCATTCATATAACCTTTATTTGTTATGGAAATTGTAGCATGCCATAATCTTTTTGGTAGTCTGAACTCTGAAGTAACCATAACATGTGTTATTATTACTTTCACATGTCTTAAATTTTGTACAATTATTACTTGAGTTAACAAACAAGAATGTCAATTTCTGAAAGCATCTGCATGAAAGATTTCAGCAGTTAAGCCCTTTTTTCTCAAATATCATCAAATTCCCTAAGTTGTTTTTTTTAGTAAATGATGCTAATAATGTAGTGATATCAAAAGTTAGGCGGCTGGAAAAAATGGAAATGCAATGATAGATTTCAAAATGGGGAATGTGTTTTTTCCATTCTGATAATGAAATGTAGGGCCAAAAGATTGAAATATTGTGCCATACTAAATACCGATATCATTATCATGATGGTAGGTTGATCAAATGTGTGTTTGATATCAAACATGGGTGGTATCTGACATTGACACGACATGCGTGATTATCCGTTACATTCCGTTAATTTACTTTTTAAAATTATTATTATTATTATCGGCATATCTGTGTCGTGTCCGAAAGTATTTTACATAAAGGTTACTTTACATTGTACATCTCAATCACTTGACTACAATAAAAGGGATTGTCTGATTCATACTAGAAAACGCGTATAAGGTGATAAAAGTGAAAGCAACCCATTGGTTTAAGTTAATCAGATCCATTCAAGTCACTGTCTTCTAGTTGCTGAGAAGCTTCCTTTGTCCTATTTTTTTAAATCCAATTTTCATTTTAATATCTTCCTCTTTGTCAGTGTATCTTTTTTATATTATCCTTTTACATTGCTGATCTAATAATAATCTTACAAGTCAAGCATCCTCAAGTCAACTCTATAAATTAATCACTAAAACTATATACCATAGTATAAGATAACATTATTGTGTATGAATGACATAGATGGAGTCATGGATATCCATCCATATTTATTTATTTATTGGTATTAATATTCATCTATTATTTATATATTTATTTATTTTTAAGAAGCTAAATTAGCTTACCCAAATTGGCACCAGAGTTAATCGAACTTGAGACCTTCACAGGGAGCACACTCTCAGGTCCCAAATCAATACCACTAGAAGATAGTTTTTCACTTTTCATTTTTTTTTTTTGAAGCAAGATGAACTCATTGCATTTCATTCAATGTAATAGAAGAGATACAACTAGGAGGATAATAGTGATTAACATTGGGACTAGACTGAAATAAAGATGCCCTAGTAAGATTATGAGCGACTCTATTGGTTTGCCTCCTAATATAAGCTACGTTGTAATTAGCGTAAGAAATAAGAAGGGAACTACAAGTTGAGAGCAAAGTACAAGTTCATTTGCATACAAATTTTTCACTTTTCATGTTTGATACTAATTCTGTTTTCCCCTTATTACAAGTATTATTTTTGTAAGATTCAATTTTATGTATCATATATAATTTATCTATAATTCTTAATAATTATAGGGTAGATTAATCCCGAGTTCGGATCCGCTCCATTTTCTTATCCTCCTTTTTCTCCGGTTTCTTCACTGATGAATGACATGTGGCAGTTAAATTTTTCAACGGAAGAGATTAAAAACACCAAATTGTGAAAGTCACATAGAAACAAGGGTCTCGCTTTTTTGCTTCACTGTCTCGCTTCTTTCCGCCATGACTATCCATATTCCATCTCCGCCCAGAACAATCTTTCACTGTCTGTCCTACTCCATCACAGCAGCACCTCGTTGTCTCGCCTCTCTTCTTAACGTCTTACAGCAACAACACCTCGTATAAGGTGATATTTTTCTCTCAAGACTCACCATCCCGCCACCGCCGCCGTCAAGAACATGAATTAGATTTGTCTAGTAATTTATTCAATGGAACATTACCACTTTCTCTGATTTGAAATCTTACAACAAAGGGAATTTGAATTTTTCAATGTTAGTAATAACAGAGCTTCACAGGTTAGATACTATTTCAATCTTTTGCATTAATAATGACAGTGTGTGAAGGGATGAAAAACGCTGCAACTGGGATGGCCAGAGACGGATGACAAAGGAGGCAGCGGCGGTGAGTGGAAGAGTAAAGGAGATAAGTGATGGGAGGAAGATAACAATGGTGGAGTTTCAAAAATTAAATCTTGTAGTTCCTTAGAATTCTTATTTGGTAGATTTGGTAGATCTGGACTGACTCCGACGAGACTGAACCGGAGAATCTCCGGCGAGACTAAACCGGCGCAAGGACTGGCGGAGGGGGCAACGGCGGTGTAGCAATGAGAAAGAGGAAGCTTTGTAATGTGGTATCTAGTGCAAAGGAAGAAGACCAGAGTTGTATTTTAATTTTAATCTGGACCATTTAAGTTTTTATCGCCACTTGTCATACATCTAGATAAGAAACCGGAGGAAAAGGAGGATAAGAAAATGGAGCGGATCTAAACTCATTAATCCCATTGTTGTCTTTTTTAGTCTTTATGTCAAAAGAATTTACGATCGTTTTTGTACTGTGCCTGAATTATGTAATGATCAACATTTTCTTTTAAATCAGTTGTAACAGTCAACATGCTTATATAATGAATGCTCCATGTGTATTTTAAACAAAAATCAATCATTTTTTATCTTAAAAAATGTTGTAGGGGCCTAAATGTCACGCTTTGTCAAATAATACCATCAGACGGTTCAAATTTGAAAGAAAAAAATCTATTAGAAAAAAAAAATTGACAGAAAGATTAAAAACTGATTAAAATAGGATTACTTTGTGCTTCATATTTATCTTTCGTATGTTAGATAGTTTCGTACGTTAATTTTGGAAAGTGGTGCTGTGATAATGTATTGACTATTGAGAGATACGTTATTTAAATTTTTTAGATAATAATTTTTTTGGAAACCGACTCTTCTCTAGTAGTCCTAACTAATCTCTTGAGCGGTGCTCCACTCTCACAAGGAACATGAATTTTATAGTGTCTCACATATATAGGGAAGAGAACAAATATGTTGATGGTCTTGCAAATATTGCTCTCTCTCTTGATAGGTTTACTTGTTGGTTTGAGATTCCTCCGGATATTAGGGAATTCAAACCAGAACCCACAAATTAAAGGCGACAGGTGCCATAACATAGTCATTGCAAATTCAAACCAAAAGTCACAAAATAAAGGCAACAAGTGTCATAACATAGTCATTACAATAGCAAATTAAAAGTCATAAGGGCCTTAACAAAGTCAGTAATTTTTTGGTTGAAATTCGGGTGTTGGAATGAAATGCATATAGTTTGGTGAGCGTGACCCATATCCTATGTCACACTCAAGGAATGAGACTGTTATAAGGCCCACTACTGCGGGTCCTCGCATTTGTGGTGGAGTTGGTCCACGCATTTGTGGTAGAGTTGACACTATATTGTTTGTAGTGTTTGTGGTAAGCCCTTGTGTGATGGGGTTACCCTCTCTTTGGCGGATACTTAAAACCACCAAATTCATCACCAATTATAATTGGACCTCTCATTATGTACCTCATTGTTTGCAATCCATGTTGGTATGACAGAGAATGCAACCAATAAGGTACAGAATGAGAGGCTCAATTATAACTGGTGATGGATTTGGTGGTTTCAAGTATCCCCCAAAGAGAGGGTCAGCTCTATCACACATGGGCTTAACACAAGCACCACAAACAATAGTGTCAACTCTACCACCGCAAATGCGTGGACCAACTCCACCACAAATGCGAGGACCCGCTCTAGTGGGCCTTATAACAGTCTCATTCCCTGATTGTGAAATAGGATTCGGGCCTCGTTCACCAGACTTTTTGCATTTCATTCTGTTCCTGCTAAAGATGCAGGGGGTGTATATTCGTAGTTGATACTTAAGGTTTGTATGTTCAGTCTGTAATTCATCTCCCCTCTGTTATTTGTGGAGGGATCTATATATAGTAGTCCCGAGATAACTGTCAATGCTTTGGACTCCCCATTTCCCCATGATCTCCCCTGGGGAGCTGGGTGAACGTGGTCAAGGTCGTGTCCTTGACTAGCCTGCTCGCCCTCCCCCACGTGCCCATAGGTAGATCGTGGGTCTAAGCTGATAACCTCATCTCCCCTGGGGAGCTGGGTGAACGTGGTCAAGGTCGTGTCCTTGACTAGCCTACTCGCCCTCCCCCACGTGCCCATAGGTAGATCGTGGGTCTAAGCTGATAACCTCCAGCGTTCAATGGGCTTAGGAGAGTTTCGTAGCTGGGGAGATCCAACAGCTAATACATACTGGGCTTGGGCGAATTGGGCCTTGGCTGATCCCCCGGTACACAGCCCCCCAAGCACAAGGCTCAAGAATTGAGGCATAGTGCTGATTGACTTGGGCTTTGGCTGATCCCCCAGTACACAGCCCCCCAAGCACAAGGCTCAAGGATTGAGGCATGGTGCTGATTTGTTCCTTGTTTATTGGCGAGCATTGCTTGTTTGCCATAGACTAGCTTGCTCGCCCACCCCCACGTGCTCATAGAGTTTTACACAATTTTAGATTGACATGTTACTCTTTTAAAACTCATTTGTGCAATTTGTGATTGCCATGTTTATTATCGCGGTATTAGCCATATTTGTCGCAAAGCTTTATTCGTCGGACGGGTTTTCACGCGCCCGCGAGGGGCGCGCGCCTAGAAGGGCGTCTCGCCCACGAAGGGCAGCTCGCCCAAGAGGGGGCATCTCGCCCATGAAGGGCATCACGCCCACGAAGGGCTGCTCGCCCACCAGGGGGCATCTCGCCCACGAGGGGCTGCTACTCGCCCATTAGGGGCTGCTGCTCGCCCATTAGGGACTGCTCGCCCCCGTAGTCTTTTAGTGATGTCTATCATGGTAAGGGTAGTAGTTGTTTAATAATGACTACTTTGTCTTTCACAGGGAAGGGGCTGGTATTGTGTTGATTTAGTGGTGCTTGACGAGATGGATACTGCGTCGAAGTTCACTTCCCCTTAGAGTATTCGCTGTTTTAGGGAAGGTTATACGTTATACAACGGTGATGGTGTTTTTGAATACACGTATTTTAGCTTTATGATGACTTTATTAGTTGTTTTCGTGGCCGGACCTTTGTGGTCGCCCTTTCATGGCAAGTCTTGGTAGACGCCTTTATTTTTTATGGCAAGTCTTGGTAGACGCCTCTTTCATGGCAAGTCTTGGTAGACGCCTCTTTCATGGCAAGTCTTAGTAGACGCCTTTATTTTTCATGGCAAGTCTTGGTAGACGCCTCTTTCATGGCAAGTCTTGGTAGACGCCTTTATTTCATGGCAAGTCTTGGTAGACGCCTCTTTCATGGCAAGTCTTGGTAGACGCCTTTTTTTTCATGGCAAGTCTTGGTAGACGCCTTTCTTTCATGGCAAGTCTTGGTAGACGCCTCTTTCATGGCAAGTCTTGGTAGACGCCTTTTTTTTCATGGCAAGTCTTGGTAGACGCCTTTCTTTCCTGGCAAGTCTTGGTAGACGCCTCTTTCATGGCAAGTCTTGGTAGACGCCTTTTTTTTCATGGCAAGTCTTGGTAGACGCCTTTCTTTCCTGGCAAGTCTTGGTAGACGCCTTTTTTTCATGGCAGGTTATGGAGAAGAAACAGTGATGTTTAAAAACGATGGACCTCGATAAAAACTCCTGCCCTTGCAGGAGAAAAGAGTGTCCCATCGCCTCTTTATTCAATTAGAAAGCCAAATGAAACATGTTCGTGTAACGACATATGGAAAAACATGAAATAAATTGCAAGAAAAAACTACTTAAAATAGGGCGACCATGCGACCTAGCTGTAGTAGAAACGTAGATTGACCACATTCCACGCTCTAGGTAGCGTCTCGCCCTTCAATGTCTCCAGCCTGTAAGCACCTCCTCCGAATGCTTCTTGAATCCTGTATGGGCCTTCCCAGTTGGGGGCCAGCTTTCCTCCCTTGTCTCGTCCCATCGGCCGTTTCAGCACTAAGTCTCCTTCTCGAAATTCCCTTGCCATTACCCTGGTGTTATATTTCCGTGATGCTCTCTGCTTGACTGTGAATTCTCTGAAGTGCGCAGCTTCTCTTACTTCATCTAGCTGGGTTCCCAGGTTTGTCAACTCGTGTGGTGCCTCGCCGATCTGGATCGGTTCCAGGTCTTCTATTGGGCTAACCCTTCTATCCTGGAATTCCTCCCTTGGATCGAGGTCTGATGTTTCCACCATGTTTGCTCTGCTTATCATGTTTACCCTGGATATGATTTGCTGATCGGCTGGGACCTGGTTCCTTTTTAACCTCAGACTTAACTCATAGCATTGACGTCCCTGTGCTTGGTCTCCTCTGACCGTCCCAACTCTTCCATCGTTTAACGGGTATTTCATTGACAGGTACAAGGTTGACAGCACCGCCCCCAGAGTGTTAAAGGCTGGGCGGCCTATAATTATATTGTACGATGTAAAAACAGTTTTAACGACTAGGTACCTTACTTTGATGGTCTTGGCATTCTCCTTCTCGCCGAAAGTTGTTAATAGCGTGACGTGCCCCATTACTTCTACCTGCTCGCCTCCGAAGCCTACCAAAGTTTCATTGTATGGCTGCAACTGCTCTCCTGCTAATTGCATGGCTTTGAAAGCCTCCCAGTACATGATGTCTGCCGAGCTGCCGGAGTCTATCAGAACTCGCTTCACATCGCAGTTTAGTATCTGGACTTGGATTACCAGAGGGTCGTCGTCGTGGGGGAACACGCCTTCTCCATCACTGGGTGAGAATGAAATTTCGGGGGCTCTTGAAGAAGATACGTGTGCCACCGTGTTTGTTTCCTGGATGATCCTCCTGAGGTATCGCTTTCTGGCTGCTTTGGACTCGCCACCTCCCGCGAACCCTCCGGCTATAGTGTTGACTGCGATCCTCTTGGGTTCCTTCTCATCATCCTCTCTTGGAGGTGATCTTCTTGGGGAGCGAGGGGATGAGCGCTTGTTCAAGTCGCCTTTGGCTGCTCGTTCGAGGAATTTCCGCAAGTGACCACTGCTTATCAATTTCTCTATCAAATCCTTTAGCCGGTAGCATTTTTCAGTGTCGTGTCCCTTCGCCCTGTGGTAATGACACCATGCGTTCTCATTAGCACCCATCCGTGCATTGCCGTCCGGTGCAGGGGGTAGTCTCGCCAGCCCTGAACTCAGAATTTCGTCCAGTACGTGCACTTTCGAGTCGTTTAACTCTGTGTATTCCTCTTTTGCTCTATAGGTCCTTTCGTTGCTCCGCCATGGTTGACGGTATCTTCCGCCGCCTTTATCCTCATAACTGCCACTCCGCTGACTGCTTCCTATGTTGTATCGCTCTGGAGACCTTCGACTGGAAGGCTTCTCTCTCGAGTCCCTGCTTCTCTTCTCCGCGTTGCTTTCCTCTCCCTTGATGTAGCATTCTGCCCTTTTCATAACCTCTTGCATTGTGCTCGCTGGTTTTTGCGCCAGTGACTCGTTAAAGTGACCAGCTTTCAAACCATTTTGGACAGCCGCTACGAACATCTCTTGGTTGGGGTTGGATACTTGTATGGTGGCTTCGTTGAATCTGGCGAGATACTGACGCAGGTTTTCGTTGTGTCCTTGGCGAATTCCAAACAAGCTTGTCGCCGTTACCTGCACATGCTTAGAGCCGGAAAACTGATGGATGAACTTCTTATGGAAATCTGTGTAACTCGCGATGGAGTTCTTTGGTAGATTCATGTACCATCGTAGAGCGGCGTCCTTCAGGGTGCTGGATAGGAGTTTGCACTTCAAGTGTTCCTCCGCTCCTATGATAGCAGTTTGAGTACCGACGGCCATTAGATGCTCTAATGGGTCGGTTTTTCCTTCGAAGGTTGGCAGTTGGGGAATTTTGAAATTTGCGGGAACTTGAGCATCCCATAGAGCTTGTGCCAGAGGTTGTGAGTCTTGAATGTTGTCTAACTCTGCTTCCTCCTCTCTTTCCTTTTCTTTTTCTGCAGCTTTCTCTTGCTCCATGACTGTCATTTTGGCCTTGAGGCGATTTATCTCGCCTACCGCCGCTTGTAGGTTCATGCCAGATCCCCCGTCGTTGCTAGTAATGCGTTCCATTGTGATCGTCTGATCAGTTGTTGGTAGGGCTAGGAATAGTTTTACCGTAGCCCCACGGTGGGCGCCAAATGTTCCTGCTAAAGATGCAGGGGGTGTATATTCGTAGTTGATACTTAAGGTTTGTATGTTCAGTCTGTAATTCATCTCCCCTCTGTTATTTGTGGAGGGATCTATATATAGTAGTCCCGAGATAACTGTCAATGCTTTGGACTCCCCATTTCCCCATGATCTCCCCTGGGGAGCTGGGTGAACGTGGTCAAGGTCGTGTCCTTGACTAGCCTGCTCGCCCTCCCCCACGTGCCCATAGGTAGATCGTGGGTCTAAGCTGATAACCTCATCTCCCCTGGGGAGCTGGGTGAACGTGGTCAAGGTCGTGTCCTTGACTAGCCTACTCGCCCTCCCCCACGTGCCCATAGGTAGATCGTGGGTCTAAGCTGATAACCTCCAGCGTTCAATGGGCTTAGGAGAGTTTCGTAGCTGGGGAGATCCAACAGCTAATACATACTGGGCTTGGGCGAATTGGGCCTTGGCTGATCCCCCGGTACACATTCCAACACCAGTATTTCAATCAAAAAATGATTGACTTTGTTAAGGGTTAATGACTTTTAATTTGTTATTGTAATGACTATGTTATGGCACTTGTTGCCTTTATTTTGTGGCTTTTAGTTTGAATTTTTAATGACTTTGTTATGGTACTTGTTGCCTTAATTTCGTGACTTTTTTTAATTTGTAATGGCTAAACTTTGAGGGCAAATTTGATGACATTTGTTGCCTTTATTTTGTAATGACATAACTTTAAGGGCTAATTTGATATCAACTTTGTAAATATACAGACAAATTTGATTATAAGTATAAAAATGTAAGGACCGATTTGATTATAAGTCTAGAAATCTAGGGACTTATTTGATATAGTCGCTTCATGAAAACAATGAAATTTGAACCATTGTGAACAATGAAATTTTTGTCATCCAAATTTGAAAATCAATCAAATTGATTCCTGGACACGTGGCAGATGACTTGGAAGCATCACTATACACGTGGCTAATTACGTGGCATGACGCGTAAGCAGGAAACGTGACACGTCAGCATCGTTAACAATCAAGTTGGCGGAGGGACTGATTTGATATAACTTTCACAAATTCAAAGACAATTTAGCTATTTCGAATAATTTAGGGACGAACTTGATTGACGCAATCAAATTCATGGAAGAAGTTATTATTTCACTCATTAAAATATATAGGAAAATAGTAAATGATATTAATATATAATTTTTTACAACTAAATTAGTATTATATTTATTTTATTTTGACTGAATATTTATGTTTTTACCTACTTGTACTATATTGATAAAAATATGTAAAGTATTAAAATTATAAATTTTATTATGATTTAGAGTTTCTTCTAAATTAATAGGCTATTGCTATTTACTTTTTAAAGTTATACCATTAATATCATTTTTCTAAAATACAAAATAATACATATTAAATTCTAAGTACCAATGAATAAAATTTATTGCTTTTGTTTGTCAAAAATAGTTCATTGATAATTTTTATGCTGAAATGGTTTTTTTTTTTTTTTTGAAAAATCGATATCCGACCTTAAGATCGACTAATTCGAGGAGATCAATCCCACCGTCCACTAGCGGGTGCCTATTTCAATAAATAGAGATAACTTACTTTTTGGTCCGTAGCTCAGGTTCACAACACGATGAAGCTTTGAACCTTTAGATCTTGGTGTGAGACCGGAATCCACGTATTCACTCTGACAACGGGTGTGTACCTACAAACAATCTGACGCAAGTTAGTTTATGCTTTAGGTTGAGTCTAAATTTTGAATTAAAAAATTCTCACAAATCAATAGAGAAAGAAGAAGAAATAGATCTTTAAAAATAGATCTTAAAAAAATTCTCACATCGGTCGGTCCGGTCGGAATTCGAGCTCAAAATCCCAATTCGAATCAACTGCAGGTTGAAGTATTGCCATCCATTTCCGTATATTTTGAAGGTTCGGTTACGGCGTATTCGTTTGCCGGACTCGGCGGATGGACGGGTGGTTTGTATTAGATTTAAGAGTAAAAAAAAATCGGATAGATCCATAAAATTGATAGATTCGAAATTATGTATGGTGTTCAAAAACAAAAGAAACTCAAAAACATTGATAGAAAATCTAATCCCAACAACAAAAGATGTTGAAGCACGAAAACATAAATAAGAGCAAAGGGGTGATAGATTGAGAAGATGAAGGGAAAGTGTTTGAAGAAGGAAGAGAAACTTGAGTGAGAGAGATCTAAGAGAGAGAATGAGTTTGAAGGAGCGGCCTCCGCCGTGTGTGGCTATGTAGGAGAGAATGGAAAGAACCCTAGCTTTGGTGTTTTATCAATCTCTGAAGGTGGGCCGGGTTTCATTTTGGGCCATATAAAAAATTTGGGCCCAGATCCGAACTACCAAACCTGTATAAAATATCTATTTATTATTTATTTTATATATATATATATATATATATGGGATCAAATTACACTTATATAACATTTGAGTAATGTTATACTACTCAATAACGCTTTAATGAATACAAATTTTATAAAATCCACCGTTGGATTGAAAGTTTATATCATATAGATCATCTATGTTAAAAATTTATTTTGACTAAAATTTATTTTTTAAAATATATTTTTATTGAAAGTAAAAACAAACATAAAACAAAATATGAACATCTTCTTATTCTTCATCATTTCCTTGAATAAAAAAAATGTCTACACAAATGTACTTCCAAAAATATCATAAATTTATACTATGATCACCTCAATCTTCTTCTAAATACATAAATCAAAACCGCAAAATTTTTAATAAACTCTAAAAATCTAATATTCAAATCTTCTCACCCTAGATGCAGTTTTGCAAATGAAGTGTATTCTACCTTTGAGGACTTTGAGAAAAACCCATAAACATTAGCTTGGGTTTGATGTTACAATGCATTAATGTCTCATTCTCAGATGAATTGATAGCTCAAATTGGTGGTATCATTCATAGTTTCATAGTTGAGGTACCAAATTTTATGTTTGCTTTCTATTTGAGTTTGATTTTTGTATATTCTATGTTCTGATATTGTGGTTATTTTTTTGTGTCACAATTGAATTCTAATGTGTCAGTGATGTGTAAAGAAAATGAAAATTTAATAGGAGTCATGCAAATTTGTAACTCATTCTCACGAGCACCAACTTAAACCTACATTCCTCATAATTACCCTCATGATAACTCAGATTCGTAACACCTGGATTTTAATATATGTTTTTAGGGATTATTGAAAATTTGAGGGTTTTGATTTTTGTATTTAGAAGAAGATTCAGATGAATATAATATAGATTCATTATATTTGAAGACATATTTAAATCAAAGAAGATAATGAAGATGTTCATCATTTTTTCTTTTCTTTTTTTTATTTTCAATATATATATATTAAAATTAAAAGATAAAATTCAGTATTTTTTTGTAAAAAATAAGAAAACAGATTTATATGTGCGTGTTATAAAAGATAAAAGGCATAAACACAAAGGAAAAATAATAATTAAGTGTGACAATTAAATAAGATAAACCCAGTAACAGCATTCCCACTTTTATTATCATTTCCAGTACTGGCAGGGGAGGGGACAGGCATCCGACCCGATTTCATGCGGGCTGGGAGAAAATGGAGAAAGATTTAGTAAAGGAGAAACACCATAAGATTTTATGGGACTTCAAAATCTAATGGTAAATACAACGTGTGCACAATGCACCTTGCCTAATGTGTTTCTCCACATTAGACAAAGCCGAATTTCAACTCATTTATGTAAAAAAAAAAACATCGTTTTAAAGATCAGACTGGTTGGTCGAATCGGTTAAACCGGAAATTGAGGGGTCATTGATTTGGGGTGATTGTTGGATCGAATTAGGGATGGCAAGAAAACTCAAACTCAGGAAACCTAGCCGAACCCAAACCCAAGTCAACGTGCGAAACCCGAGTTGACTAGGTGTGGGTATGGGTGACACCCGAAATTATGGGTGTGGGTTTGGGATCACTCAAACACACACCTGAAACTCATACACTCACCCGAATATATATAAGTGTCAAAATTTAGGGTTCCCACATTTCTTCATAGTTCACACAAATTACTCACTCAGCCGCTTGAACACCTCCTTTACCAATGACTTTAACGTGAACGAATCAGAATTATGTTGAACTATGTAATTTAATTACTACTAGGGTGTTGTTAACATGTGCATATAGGGCACATGTTAAGGTATCTATAATTAGAAATTTGCATTTAATATTACAAACAAATTTAATGCTTAAAAGATATAATACATATGTTTCGAGAGAATATTTCTATATTTGTATTCTTAACATGTGCCTTAGGTGCACATGTTAACATTTGCCTTACTAATATCACAAAACTATATTAATTATTTATGTTGAACTATGTAATTTAATTATTATGCTACATTTTGCATTTTATCAAAAAGAATTCGGGCCGAGTTTGGGCAGATAATTAATTAATTATGCGTGTGTTTTGTTGTGGGTTTGGGTGAAAAAACCCGAACCCAATGGGTTTGAGTGTGAGTTTTGATTTGCCACCCATATAACATTTGAGTTTGGGTAGTGTAAAACTCTCACCCATGGACACCCATTGGATAGTGTAAAAATAAAAATGACGTCCTTTTTAACCTTATTTAAAACAAATTATTAAATTTGAAATTATAAAGTTGGAGAATGAAACTGAAAACTTATATGATTCATATGAATATAAGAATTAGATTTTGTTCAAAATTTATTTGAATTTGTACAATTTTGTTGTGTGTTACTTATGACTATGTTTAAAATTTGAATTTAAACAATGAACTTATAAAATTATGATATTTTGAAATTTTCTCATTTTTTAGTTGTCATGATTGTTTTGGGAAACCAAATCATCAGATTTGACTCAGTTTAATACATACTCCCTCCGGTCTCATATATAAGAAACAAAAAAAAAAACACACCTTTTAAGAAAGTGGAGTAAATGATTATGAAACACATGTCATTTCCACTTTTACCCTTACTTTTTATTTAAATTAAATTATTATTTATTATGGAGAAAAGTAAAACAAAGGATAAAATTGGAATATTCAAAATAAATGTAATGATTGTAGTAACTTTTTCTTATATTTAAGACTTTGTACATTTTTTTTTGTTTCTTATATATGAGACCGGAGGGAGTATATAGTTTCGTTATAGATATTAGTTTATTCAACTTTGTTATCCATTTTTATCGGTTTTGGTCATGCAGTTCAACCAATAACTCAATAATTTGACCAGTAAACCAATAATCGGGTACTTTCGCCAGTTTAATGACCGGACCAATTTAAAAAAATGTGGAAAAAAGTTTCCATTCAAAATGCGACTAAATTTGCTATTTTAAGCTTTTATGATATTAATGGGTTAGATTGGGTTTTGGATTACAAGTACCTTCAAAGTCCAAGTCAAGTAGTTGTAGTTTACAATTCTATTTTTCTATTGAATTCATATTTTGTACAAACATGATCTCGTAGATTTGAGATATTGAATTTGTAGTAAAAATGAAAAAAGAAAAGAAATTGATATTAGATATAATCAGATGTTTTCCCGTCACAAGATAGGGTTAAGACTTAACGCATGTTATCCAATTCTCTCACTATTAAATTAAATCTAATGTTTTTTGAATTAATTAACATATAATCAACAAACTTAATCATGTATTTAATAAAATAGTATACCGTGCAAATTATCAAACTAAATAAAATTATAGATAACTTTGTCAAAACAACTGAATTAGAGCTACATTTTCTCCTCTTTTCTTTTGTTAAGCGGTCTAATGGAGATAAAATTTTACACTTATGATGAATAATTGAAGTGTTCGAAGTTTGAACTCCTATCCCCCTATCAGTACACATGTAATGTGATGTCCTTAGCTACCAATTGAATTAAGTTTACGATGACATTTTTCTCTTTTATTCGATTAAACAAGCAAAAAAAAATATCTTTATTTGAATTTTCCTCAATTTTTACAACAAACAACTATTTTTCATTCTCATTTAATCTATTTTATTTTACTCTTATATAAAAAATACAATATAAATGTTTGTTAGTGATATATAAAAAAAATACGAAATAAATATTTCTCCATAAAAAATATTTAGAAAAAATACTGGACAAATATTTTTTAATGTTACATAAACAATACAAGATAAATATTTGTGAATGATAAATATATAAAAATACGAGACAAATATTTGTCACTAATACATAATAAAATTACAGCTATACAAAATAGGATTTGTTTAACATGTGCAATATTGCACATGTCAAAAAAAAAAAATTATTGAAAAACAAGAATTTTTTTTGAAGAAACTAAGAGAATTATATTAAAATGATAAAACAGACTAACGAGCACAAGGTGTGCCTGTTAAAATCTGGAAGAGTATAGTTTATACAAAAAACAGAACGCCCAAAATGCGCCTCAAAAGCAAAAAATACAAGACAACCAAAAACGACAAAACCGAGAAACAGCGCACTACATGATTGCCTGAAAACCAAACCAAGGCTGTTGTCTCCACACGGAGTAATCAAAATCAAAAGAAATATAACGAGCTTTTAACCACCAAAAAGTTTGTAATTTAACTTTCTCCGCCAGTTTTCTCAATTGGTTCAAGAACTGACTTAAAAAGTCGGTTGTTTCTATCTCGCCATATCACGTACAGAGTTGCAACCCAAATGACCGTAAGACCGATGAAAGATGTTTTCTGATTAGAACCCAACCCACTAAATTGGATTGAATGTGCGTTGAGCTCACCCTGAAGAGCGGTGAAAACACCAAGCCATTGTAATATCATGAGCCATAACCGACTGTACACATCACACTGAAAAAATAAATGATTTAAATCCTCCGTTTTACCACACATAGTTGAACAATACACGTTGTCTGCACCCAAAGAGCCACGCCGCATTAAATTTAATTTGGTAGGTAGTCTATCCAGAAACAAACGCCACACAAAGATGTTAACCTTCAAAGGAACCGAACGTAACCAAAGAAACTTGTCAAAATTTTCATTAAGCCGAACTTCAGAAGCCGTTAAATAAGAATAAGCCGATTTAACTGAGTAGCACCCTGAATTGTGTAATTGCCACACCCAGCTATCGGGAACTCCAGCCTGCAAAGAAATGTTAGACAGCCTAGCAATACACCCTGCAACTAACTCCTCCTCCCATGCAAACAACCTCCTCCGCCACTTCCAAGCCTCACCACCAACCCCCCAACCAGCCGCAAACATATCAGCTACCAAAATATTTTTATCAACAGCTAAAACATACAATCTGCTAAAAGACCTACTAAGTGGACTATCCTCCAACCATGGGTCTAACCAAAATAGAGACCCACGGCCACCACCGACCTTTCCCCTTATATTGTCTAACAGCCACCTATCTTCTCGTAATCCTACACCTGACCTAACTGAATTCAACCCACGCCACCATGACGACCCAAAACCCTCAGAAAACCGTACCCTCCCACCTTCCTCCCTGTACTTAGCTACTCAGTTAAATCGGCTTATTCTTATTTAACGGCTTCTGAAGTTCGGCTTAATGAAAATTTTGACAAGTTTCTTTGGTTACGTTCGGTTCCTTTGAAAAACAAGAATTATTTATTAAGAAATAAACATTTAATATAAAATGCACAAGTTTTGATACAAATTTATTATTTTAAAATTCGTAACATGTGCAAATTTGCACGTGATAGAAAAACTCTACAAAATAATATAAAAGATTTTGAACAAATTACTAAAGCTAATTAAAAAAAACTATTTGAAATTGAATTTTATATCATAAACTCATAATTTAACAATAAAATTTTCACATAAATTAATTTATTTTTTGCATAAAAATATAATTTCTTAAATAATGACTTAAAATGGTGGTTTAAATTAAAATAAATTATTACAAATGATGATGGAGGAAATTTCGTATCTAAAACATAGTAACGAAAAAAACAATCAATTGTTATGATAAAAATATTTATTTATACTAAATATGGATTAAAAGTGTATATTTCATTTCCATAACAAAACAAAAAAGTGTATATTTCATATTAATATTAAGTGGAAAGAGGAGGGAAGTATAATTCAAACTTTAAAAGAATTCTGTTAATTTTAGTGTGTATACCTTTTTGGCTAAGATCAAGTGTAGTATTTGTTCTTATCACTTTAATATTTGATGTGTGACTCATTAAATCACACAATATTAATTAAGAAATTACTTTTTTTAGGGGAAAAAGTCACTACAATAGTTTGCTACTGGATTTCTCGAGTGTCGCTTTTGTTTTGCATTATTGCATCCGCTCACACACCCCACCAAAAAGTGAAAAAATATAAAAAAATTCAGTGTGTGTGGGGTAAATATATATCTACTAACTTCAATTCATTTTTGTCAAATAAAAGTTACCAATACCATTTACGTATACTGTTTGTTGTACTCCAGTAGTACTTGGAGTACTTGCTTATTTTTCTCTTTTTAGGACGCATCATAGCATGACATCATGCTTATGTAATCCCTCCCAATTTGCTAGTTTACTCTCTCCCTATTGGTTAATTTATTTGAACTTAGCTATATATATTGAAACAAACAAACTATATACGAATATAAAGAATAGTACCATTTATATAAAACTCATCAATTAAATTATTGTGTGACGTTCTTGACAAAATATATATATATATATATATATATATATTGTGTGACGTTAAACTAACATGGACTTATTTGAAATATATATATATGATCTGAGTTTATATATATATTTTGAAGCCTGCATATATAGTATGCTGCACAATTTTTAAAATCAAAATGTATGTTACTAAATTTGCTATTTTTCTACCAATTTTTTTTTTGTTGCTATTTTAGGCATGAGGATGGATTATGATATATCTATGGGTTAGATTGGGTTTTGGATTCCAGTTGCATAATTTTACGTCATAAATGTTTGCCCTTTCAAAGTCTAAATCAAGTAACCGTAATTTACATTTTATTTTTCTATTGAATTCATATCAATGCTAAGTATCATCTCATAGATTTGAGATATTAAATTAGAGTATAAATGAAAGGAAAAAAAAAAAATTGAGATTAGATAGGATCAGATCTATTCAAATTATACCATCACACAAGATAGTGTTATGTAAGTGCGAGAGACTAGTTCAAACTACAGTCACGTAGAAATGACTCAAACCATTGAATCAATTGAACCCAATGACTCAAACCCCCTCACCTTGAGACAACAATGTTGGCCAAAGTAAAGAAGGGTAGTTATGGTGAAATTTGGGGGCAGAGCGGCCATGGGTGTGACGCCAAAGGGTGTGCGTAGGAGCTATGAAAGCGGCGAAAATAGGATTGTTGTATAGTAGTGATACATTTTTGTATTTGTGTACTCTAAATTTTCCTACTTAACTTACACTTGTGATCATCATCAACTCATGATCTCATCATTACTAATGTAGTTGGATACTCTATCCTTTGATAGCATATAAGATAAGATTCTTTTTAGAAAAGCTCATCTAAACTACTTTTTGAAAAGTCCTCTTTATATTATATAAAAAGATAACTCATTATTAATTAAGATGTTTTTAAAAATATTGTTTGCGCCAACTTCTTAAATACCGTGTGACCTAACTATTGTTAAAGAAGAGATAAGTAAAAAATAAGTCAAGTCAAACGCGCCCTTAAAATATCGTATAGAAACACAATTTATGCAAAGTTTACCCTCATTCTGACTTCGATCGTAAAAATAGCCTAATTAAGTTGTTTACTAAAACTATCGATTAAACATGCGCACAAACACACAAGATGTAAAGAAATAGCAAGTCACATAAATTAATTTACCCCAAGTAAAATTTGGCTACTAATTGCCTATACGAAAAACTTGTCCAACCATCCATATCTTACAAGGCAATTGTGCTCATAAAATTAATTAATTAGGCTTATATATAAGCACTTATAGAAAATATTTCTAGAGAAATCTAGTAGGAATATATTCAGTTAACCTGAGAGGAAAGCGGTAAAATTCTTCATTTCGAACATCTCCCTTCTTATTCTGGAAAGGAACCCACCATGGAAGTCCTCTGTCCACAGCTGTTTTCTTGGCTTCAAGTGTGTTGTCAAGTACTGTCCCAACTATTATTGCCACAGTTGGTGGAGAAGAGAATATGGTGTTCAATATATCATTAAACTGTTGTCACACCAAACAAAACAAGACAAGGTCATGAGACGAAATATAAAAAACTATAAGAATAAGATAGTTTAATGCAGTGTTTTAAAAATCAAACCAGACTGTTCAACCAGTTGAACCTTGAACCAGCCTTTACTATGGTTCGGTTACTTTGGTGGTTCAATCGTGGTTTCACCCCAACTTAGTTGTTTAAGGCGATTGAACCATGACTCAAAGGCCTTGTTGGTTCGATATTTGGTTTGGTTTTTAAAACATTGGCTTAATAATCTAATGTCGAAGTATGATTAGCCTTATATGGAATAAAGAATTAAAAGACTTAATATGTGACTTACCCATCCACCATTTGTTCTAACAGGACCATGACCATTTGGTGCAGTGTTCATGACAAAATATTGAGGAATTGAGATCCCGAGAAACAAGGTTAAGCCGAAAACATAGATATTTCTTATGGAGTTGTTATTTGCAAATTGTATAAATGAAATCCCAGTAGCAGCTGCAAGAAAGACGGTTGTATAAGGTTTGCATCTACATCGTGTCAAAATTGTAATAATTTATCGTTTATGTAATAGTGGAAACACTTACCAACAATGCCGAATAAAACACAGTATATAGCAGCGAATATTGGTAAGGGAATTGATGCGAAAAAGGCTCCGAATTTTCCTGAAAGAGAAACGGAAAAATAATTAATTACATAAGAAACATTATAGTGCAAGGGAACTCTTCAAACAAGAATTCAAGTGGAATATTGTACGGTTTGTACCAAAAATAGAGAAGAAAATCATGAAGCCACTTGATATTTGCACCACTCTTCTGCTTCCTATATGAGTGAGACCGAGTAGACCGACATTTTCACTACAATTATCAAAGAGATTAGTAAGATTATCACCTATATAGAATAATTAAGTTAATTGTTCGATAGGCAAGATGATTGAAATAGCGGTGGAGTCTGACATGAAAATGTGAATTGACCGATGCAGATTATGAATAGACACGAAACAGAAACAAAACAAAAGTTCTTAAAATATTGCTTTCTTACACAGATGCTGTAGTGCCAACACAGCAACCAAAAATGCCTTCAAGCAGCATACTAATGCCCTGTGTCACAAAAGTTATAAGGATATCAAGATTCTGAAATGAAAAAGAACAATTAAGTTAATTGTTCAAAAAGGCAAGATGATTGAAGCTTCACCTGGAGCCCGATGCTTCGGCTGAGCACATGTGCAGGAGGAGGTGTTGCACCAGAAAGCCTAGCTGCGGCGAAGTAAGTACCGGTTGACTGCATTCAAAAATTTCATTAAAAAAAGATCCAGATTAGATCATGAGTTCGAACTTTGATGACAACAGATCGACAATAATGGTAAGATAGAGCGAAACAATTAAGATCATTTTCAGGACGGTAAAGCTGTCAAAATTTGAAATGACTCAAAATTGAGAACAAACATATAAACTATGTCACATCAGCACTTCAGATTGAAGGTGTGTCCGGTGTCCAACACATCTCAGTGCACTTCATAGCATCTAAATTACTTTCATTTATTAAACTATTATGAGTGTCGTATCAGGTATCTGTGTGTGCACTTCATAGCATGTAAATTATCAAAATAATTCGTAGAATTAAAAATACTAAGGATAAGGAATAGTTGCTAGACCTCAGCAGAAGAGACAAGTGCTGCCCCCATCATCCCAAAGACATGACTAGCTTTGAATATGGGAGTACCCCACTGAAATGGTAATGGCGCTTTAATCCTGTAATAAAATCATAATTGTTATCATAAAGTTCCAGAAAGAGCAAATGAACTCAAATAAACTGTTAAATTAAATCTACTACTTTTGCTACATACCAAGGAGCAGTAGACATAAGGTACGAGCGATCTGTGCGACAACTTGTTTGAGTCTTTGCTTTGGAAGTGTTGTACGCACCAGCCACGGTAAGAATAGCGGCAAAAGCCCAAACAACGGCAATGCAGACAAGTAAAGCAAACCTCTCAAGTATATGATCAGCCTTAGCATGAAGGCGCTTCAAATACTGCAGAAATGTAAAAGGTTATTGTTAGTAGAATAGAATAAAACTCGCAAGAGATTGCTTCGGATTAGATATAAAACCTGTTGTGTTATGATCAGTAGAATGAGCATAGGTAGCCCAATCTGCACACAATCTGCAAGCTGCATGGAAGAACATATTTGAGTTTATGAACTTTCTATTTTTATTTTTCATCATAATAAATAACTAATTCATTATTGGATTCTTCGTATGAATATTTACCAATGGAAAGCCCCTCGAAAAGAGACCAAGACCGACCACACATACCACAGGTACAATGACGATGGGACTAAACAGCCTGATCATAATAATAAACTAAAGTTGTTACTTTATATGCAGATTGAGATGTGTAAACTATGAAATGTAAAAGTTTTAAGAGAAATAGAGACAAAAATTAACATTGAAGTTCGACATGAATTTACCTTGTTAAATTTCCCCATGTTCTACTATATCCAAGGAAGATATTGACGAAAGCTGAAACAACGAGAGATCCTTGAATTGTTCTCATTGTGTATCTAAACCTCTGCAAGTGCAAGTGTCATAATCGATTAGTGATTTGGATCACCGATTTTATGTTGGACAAAGAAATCCAGTTAAAAAATAACCAAACAAGCATAAACCACACATAGCAATTCAGTTGTCAAAGAAATAAATACATCAAAGTTGAAATTTTTATAATTCGGGTCGGGCCTGACTCAAACCCCTACAAAACTTATGTTCAAGCTTTATTTCATATAATGTGAGACTCTAAACCTAAATCGCAATCTGTTTTCATTTTGAAATAAACAAACCTCTTGCTCAGATGGAAAAGTTTGATCATTGTAATCATTTATGATCGACATCACCGGAAGAATGAAAGCAAGCGATCCACTCATAATGACCGGAAGCCTTGAACCAAACCAAGTATGAAGCAATGTGTTGACACCAGACATAAACAACAATGACTGAATCACACGAGCCTTATCCCCCTACAAAACAATAACAACCGAATCAGCACAAATACATCGCAAGTGCCACTTTTTTTCTCGATCTCAGTACTTATGTAGCACCGACACTCCAGATTGAAAACAAGTCAGGTGTCTAACAACTACTACTACTACAACAACATCCCTATCGGTGTTGATGTGTCGTTGATGTGTCAGTGTCAATATTGTGTCCGGTTACTTCGTAGATCAATACACTTACATGATTCCCACCCATTAGAGGTACAAGAGTACTTGCAATCAGAACTGTTGTTCCAAGCATCACAATGTAGTGCTGAAAAGCTAAAAGCAATGCTTCAGCTGCAAAAATAAAAAACAAAAATTATTGTAAACAAAGCTGAATTTTTTAAGCTCAAACCCCAAAAAAAAAAATCAAAACTTGTTTCACTTAACTTTAACATACTGAAATCTAACAAAAGATTCATACAAATGACAGGAACAAAAAACAAATACCACTTTTTAAGGAAAAAAAAACCACAGAATCATACTAGAATAAAGGTAACAAAAAGTAATAATCAACAAAAATAAGATACACACAAAACTTAACTAAAAAAAAATTACAACAAGTCTTGACATAAGATTCTCAACTGCTTTTTAACATCTAGCATGACTTTTTTACAAAGTTAAAGGTATAAAAAATTCAATAAAAAAATGAAAAATAAAATAAAATAAATGAAGAATCAGATAAAAAAGTTGAAAGAGAAACTAACGCCATGAAGGATTTGAATGGATGCAATAATGAAGTTGAAGAAGTTGTTCAGCTGGACTCCAAGTGGGTCCCCTTGAAAGTCCCAGATTTTGTGGTGGTGGTCCCGGTGGCGGTGCCTGAACTGACGGTGGTGCTTGGTGGTTATGGTTATCAGTTTCACCCATTTTTTTTTTCACACAAAAAACTTCAACTTTTTTTCTGACAAATTTCACAAACAAAGGTTTATATGTCTATATATAATATAACAAAAAAGTTTGAATAAATGAATGAAAAAATTGTTATTTTGAAAAGATTAATTAATAGTGTAGCAAAGTCATATTATTTATTAATATTTTTAGATTAAAAAAATGAAGAAAATAGATAAGAAACGCTTATAGGGAAAGAAAAAGAGTTTGTGTTGTTTTCCAGAAAAAGTAGTGATGAAAAAATAAAACCAGTTATTAAGGTTACTACGTTTTATGATTGTCGTGTTGTGTAGTCAAAGCATTTTTTTTTTTTGAATTATTTGTATTTCTGTATAAAAATAGTAGTAAATAATAATTTGATTTTCGTTATCATTTAATAGATTGAATAACGTTAATGGAAGAGCATGGCCCTGAAGGCGTGGATCTGCAGTGTTTACAAACTTCGAGATAAAGATAAGTTACTACTACACTATTACTAACATTTGCAAATACCATTTTTAACCTTTGATTGTCAACTCACCTTTAACATTTTGGTCAAATAAATCATTAAATTTAGTCTCTGGTTTTATAAAATGGATAAGTAGTATGTTTCTTAACGAGTAAAATGTCAAATATTCCCTGAAATTTCAAAATTCGTTAAATACCTTTGTGAAATTTCGAAATAGGCAAATACCTCATAAAATTGTAAAATGTCAATCAAATTGTCTCCTGCTCCGTTTACTCCATTTATTTTAATGGAAAAAAAGAGGAAAATATGGATGAGACAAGAATTGATAAAGAATATGATGTTGGTGATAGGTGTTTCTTGTCTGGTCGTGAATTTAATGACTTGGATTGATCTATTGGGTGATTAGAACCTCTTGGTTATGATTTTGAAAGCAATTATAATGATGATGAGATGATTGTAGTGATGATAATTTTGCTATTTTGGTTCATTGTTATTCACCTGGTTGAAAGAAGGTTGAAAGCTTAAACAATGTGCTTTTTGAAGGCTCAAAATAGACGGAGTAAAAGGAGCATGAGACAATTTGATTGACATTTTACAATTTCAGGGTGTATTTGCCTATTTTCAAATTTCATGGGGTATTTGACAAATTTTAAAATTTCATGGAGATATTTGACATTTCACTCGTTTCTTAATTAAGGAGTATTTTTAAAAAATACAACTATTATTTTGTTAAATTTTAGTATTCCTTTTTTTCATCAACATATACGTTGAGTAATTAATGTATTTAACAAATAATATAGACTAAATAAATTAATTCCTTAATATATTTAAAAATATTATTATTATCTCTTATGTTATGTTAAGGATAAGAGGGAGTAGTATTTATATACTAGTCTTTTATGAATTAGGAACAAGCTCTTCTGTATTACTAAAAGTTAGGGGTAAAGTTTAATAGTAGTAAAGTTAAGGATCGATTTTCTCAACTCTGATTAAAAAAAATAAAGTTAAAAGATTAAGTTGATGATAGTAAAAAGAGAAATGTTAACTAATGTCTTAAAAAATTATTGTTTAAATAATGGATTATACTAATAAGTGTTTTAATAGTATATATTAACGTATTTGAAGGCACTTCATTTATCTCAAATTAAAAGAAGAAGAAAAAATTACACATGTACCTAAAATGAAATTACACTTATTAAAGAAACTATAAACTAAAACCTAATAATTTAAAGTACGATTTTTTGCGTTGTTTATTAAATAAATTTTATGGGAAAATGTAAAATCAAATTTTGATTGATTATAAGAAAAAACAAAGATAAAGTAAATTAAATGTAATTTGCATTTAGTTTTACGAGAATAATAAAAATAAATCTTGAAAAATGATCAAAATTTGTCTTTTTTACTTATAATTTAATACCAAAAAAATTCAAAAATAAATGCACAAGTTTCAAAATAAATTTTTCTCCAAAAATTTATAAATGAAAGTTTTGTCTTGAAAATATAAATCAAGGTAATGACTTCGTCAAAAAGGTAACGACTTCATTATTTTAAGTAAAAGTTAGTATCTTTTTTGGCTCTTAAAACAGTGCTCTTAAGATATTTGTTACAATTTATTTTAATTTTTTTTTGTCTTAAATGAAGTGGTAATTCACTGAAATTAAACTCACATATAATTGTGAGATCCGAATTCGAACCCGGGACACGACGTCCGGCCTAACAATTTCGATATTTTTGTTATTAAAGTTAGGACTTATGGGACTGTTACAATTTTTTTATTATTAAATAGGAATTTTGTCATCTAATTTTTTGGGACAATGGTTAAAGAAATTAAAATTACTAAATTTTGTATTAGAAAGAGTTTTCTCTATATTTTAAAAAAAAAAATTGCACAAGTTCTAAGAATGTTTTAATATTTTTACTTTCTTGACGGGTGTCCTAGTCACACTAGTTAGTATTTTTCTTAAAACACAATTTGTCAAGTTAATTAGCTGGTATTTCTGCGATACAAGTTAAAAAAATCAAGAAAATACAATTTTTGTCTTGAATTGTGCATTTTTTTTACGTTTTTATGAAGATAGTTTTAAAATATTTGATCCTTTAACATTTCTAAATACAATATATGAATCAATTTCATAGTTTTTTTTCGGAAAAAGATTAATTTAATACTTTATTCTGCATTTAAATGGAACCTCCGCAAGTGGATAATAAAATAATTTTTTTTGGATTAGTCCATCTTTAGATGGATAGTAAATTTAAAAAAAAAAAAATACTATTATGGATGCTCTACAAAATCAAAGACTAAATTAGTGTTAACTTAGTGTCTAGATTTTATAAATAGATTTTTTGCCTTTTTTTTCTCCTAAAATCTTTTAAAATTTTGAGTTTTTTTTGTTGTCAAACTCAAATCTATCTATATATTGGTTGTATAAATAGAGTGTACCACTCTCTCTCTCTCTAGTCTACTATAGCCACTACTAGCTAGTTAGAATCTGAATCCAAATTTGATGATGCCTCTCACTTATAAAATGACACAACTAGTCAATAGAATGTACTAACAGAAATGAGTTAACTTACTTTCACATGTACTGCATGTTTGCTTCCAATCTCGTGCTACAAATATAGCATAGCACGCAGTAATATTTTTTTAAAAAGCAAAATGTTAATAAGTGTCTGGGACAATAACTAACGACTCTACAAATATAATTATCTTAAAATTAAAATTTGTGTAGTGTATCTTAAATGCATATATTAAGAAGCTTAAGGTATAATTATTGCATTGAAAATACAATATTTCGACTTTAAAAAAATTAAATGTACAACTTTTTAGATATTTTTTTTATATTAAAGTATTATCGCATGTATCATGTGTTCTTAGGACATATGTTAACATTTATCTATATTAAAAAATAAAGAAAAATGTTATTTTCAATTCAAAATTTAACTTACGATCCCTTACTTGGTGTTCTTGAGGGCTAATTAGTCTTTTAAAAATTCTAATATGAATCACCACTATAAGTAATCCATCCTGAATTAGTATTTAAAATTTGGGTCTTGCTAAAAAGTGTCTCTGGAACATTCTTTAAAAAATTTATATTAAGAAATTATTCTTTAAAAAAAATTAAATAGTTGAATTTTCAATGTATAAAATGCACAAACTCTTATGAAAGTTTACCATTTAAGGTTCTTAAAAAGTGCCCCGAAAAATTCAATGTATAGAATGCACAAACTCTTATAAATGATTACTACCATTTAAGGTTCTTAAAGAGTGCCCCGAGAAATTCAATGTAAAGAATGCACAAACTCTTATAAAAGCTTACCATTTATGGTTCTTAAAGAGTCCCCGGTGGCACTCTCATAATATGTACACGGTTAAAACAATAACATAGTAATTGATTTCAGTTTAATACGACTCTTTAGCATTTTCCTTAAAATTTTAACAATGGCAAATATTTTTATTTAGAAATATAAGTTCTACTTCATAGTCATTTTCATTTTTCCCGCTTAAATAATAACTTAATTGAAATTAGTTTGATTAAAATAATGGGATATTAAAATGTAAGTCGTATTAAACTGACATCAATCATGTTATTGTTTTAACCGTAAATATTATGAGAGTCACGTTTTTTTAATTTTAATCAAGGATTGCTGACAATCGTTATAATTTCTGAAGATTTTAAATACTGGTTTGTTCGTGAACCACTTATAAAGGTGGTCCAATGTAGCATTATATATATTTTTTATTAAATTCATTTTGTTAAAGAAAATTTAGGGTGACAAAACGGTGTTTTGGTCTAAGGTATGAAATTTTTTTTTTTTTTTTTGAACAAGCCAAAATGAGATATATATAATATGAACAAAGAGTCTCATCAGCACAAGGCGTACCAAGGAAACTAAAGTAGAGTTACAAACAAGTCACCATATAAACCGAAAACGCTAACCAAGGCCCAAACAAAGCAAAGGACTAGACCACCAACTATGGCAGTTTAAAGCTAAAGTACAACTTTTCGCCTTCAACCACCTAAAAGAAAAAGTCTTGATCTTGTCCAACATATGAGATGAAGAATGTGCTGGGCCTCCGAACAATCTATGATTACGTTCCGTCCACACAACCCATACGCAGGCAAGCCATATGAGTTGCATAAACGAACGTCGAGCTCTAGTATCACCTGCTGAAGTCGTGAACTGAAGAAAATGGTCTGAAAGAGTCTGTGCTGTCACCATAGGCGAATCAACCCAAGAACTGATAAGAGGCCACACAGATCCAAAAATGCTACAGGAAATGAACAAATGCTGAGCCGCCTCCACCGCTCCACAACCAGATATACACTGACTATCCTCCACCGGTATAATGCCTCGAGATGTCAAGTTTGCTTTGGTAGGTAACCGATCCCGCAAGAGTCTCCATGCGAAAATGGATACCTTCAAAGGAACCTGAGGATGCCAAATGAGGCCCGTCGCCGCATGTAATGGTACCTCCGGCGGAGCCGTCAAAAGCTGATAAGCACCACGTACAGTATAACCGCTGTCCACATCTGGCTGCCATAACCATCTGTCTAAAGAGTGATCCTGCAAGGATATAGTAAGAAGTAAAGTCTGACACTCCCCCAACATCTCCTCCTCCCACGCCCTCAAAAGACGACGCCACACCCAAGCCTCTCCTCCTACCCCCCACCCTGAACGGAACATATCAGCTACAGAAACTGATTTGTTCACTGCCAAGTCAAACAACCTCCCAAACCGCTCACTCAACGGAGTCCCATCCAACCAGGGATCAGTCCAGAAAAAAGTATCTGACCCATCCCCCACCTTTCGCGAAATATGTCCCCCAAACCACCCACCCTCACCCTCACCTCCACCATCCCGAATACGAGCTACATCCCTCCACCACGAGGACCCTCTCAGCCCTCCTACACACAATCTGCCTCTCTCTATCCCATATCTGGCTGCCAGCACTCGAAACCATAAACCCTCCCTGTCCACTAGCATTCTCCAACACCATTTCCCTAACAGAGCCAAGTTAAACTCCCTCAACTTCCTCACCCCCAGACCTCCACACTCCTTTCGTAAGCAAATAGTTTTCCAGTCAACCCAAGAGATTTTCCTAAAATCCTCACAACCCCCCCAAAAATATTTAATTAAAACAGATTCAATAGAAGAGATAGTACCTGAGGGAGCTTTGAAGAAGGAAAGAGCATAGACAGGCAGAGAGGTCAACACAGATTTCAACAAAACCAAGCGACCACCAAAGGAAAGAAAACGACTCTTCCAACCCGATAAACGTTTCTTTAAACTAGTCAGAACCGGTTCCCAAAAACTCAAGCGCCTAGGATCTCCCCCAATGGGAAGGCCCAGATAAAGGAAAGGGATCTTCCCCACATTACAACCTATAGCTAATGCCGCCTCCCCTAACCAGGAGTCGGGGATATTAACCCCCACCAACATACTTTTGTTGAAATTAACCTTTAAACCCGACATGGCCTCGAAAAGCACAAGCACAGCCCGCAACGCTCGAACATTCGCCCAACTTTTGGTCCCCATTAAAAGTGTATCATCAGCGAACTGCAGGTGGGACACCGAAATCGGAGCACTATTACCAACCGAATACCCAGTAAATAAATTTTGCTCCTCCATAGCCCCCATCATCACATGTAAACCCTCAGCAGCCAACAAAAAGAGGAACGGTGATAGGGGATCCCCTTGTCTCAAACCCCTCTCCAAAGGGAACTCATCAGTAGGGCTTCCATTGACTAAGACAGACGCAGTAGCCGTACTGACACATTCCTTAATCCATTTTCTCCAGAGGGTTGGGAAATTCATCCGACCCATAACCGCATCCAAGTAACCCCAGTCCACAGAATCATAAGCCTTCTCAAAATCCACCTTGAAAATCAACAACTCCTTCTTGGCCCGGCGCGCCTCGTCCACAACTTCATTCGCAATAAGAATTCCATCAAGGATTTGCCTATCACGAACAAACGCCGTCTGAGACTCCGAAATCACACTGCCCATCACCAGGCGCAGTCGATTCGCTAAGACTTTAGCCAAAATTTTATAAAGGCTGCCCACCAAGGAAATGGGCCGGAAGTCATTCAGCCGTTGCGGGCTCTCTACTTTGGGTATCAATGCAATGAAGGTTGCATTGATGCCCTTAGTCAGTCTGCCATTCCTATGAAACTCCGTTATAAAGCGCATGACATCACTCTTCATCTTGGTCCAAAAATCTTTGATAAAACCAAAATTAACCCCATCCGGGCCCGGACTTTTGTAACTATCACAGTCCCAAACTGCTGCCTTAACCTCCTCCAACGAGAAAGGCTTGATCAGGTTACCTGCCTCCGTAGGATGCAACCGTTTAAAAGAAAGAGAATTGACCCCCGGCCTAACCACGTCTACGGCCTTGAAGTGAGACGCAAAATGACAGACAATCGCTTGCCTGATAGGAGCCACGCCCTCCACAGTTACCCCTCCCACCTCCAAGGAGGAGATAGCATTTCCCCGCCGACGATTAGCAAGCACAGAATGGAAATATTTAGAATTAGCATCCCCCTCCTTAAGCCACCTAGACCGAGATTGCTGCCAACAAATACTAGCATTCAACCTAGAAAGAGTGTGTAAGTCCGACGTGGCCCCATGAAGATCATCGATCTCCGCACCTGACAGATCTTCCACTACTCCTTTCTCATCCAGCTCCGCTATCCTGTCTTGCAAGGACATGATCCGACTTGGCAGATTCTGAGTGTGAGTCATATGCCAATCTTTCAATGCCATCTTAATCATCTTAAACTTTTCTTTAAGCACATACCCACCCCAGCCATCAACCTGATAAGAATTCCACCTGTCTTTCACGAAAATATTATAGCCAGGAACATCCTTCCAACATTTAAGCATTCTCGAAGGGCGGGGTCCCCAGTCCTCAACATTTGAGGCCAAAATCAAAGGGCAATGATCAGATAACCCTCGCATCCGAGCTGTCTGTGTACAATCTGGCCACGCCAAGCACCACTCCGGGGAGATCAAGAACCTGTCCAGCCGACTCATCGAAAGCCCATCCCCTTTATACCAAGTAAATTTACGGCCACTCAACGGGAGATCAATAAGAATGTTGTCCTCAATAAAGCGATTAAACGAATGATGATCAAGGGACTGCGGCCTTCCACGACCTGACCGACGTTCCTCAATACGTCTAACAGCATTGAAATCCCCACACACGCACACCCGTGACCGTCCCAACGCCTGAATCCTCACCGAAAGCGAATCCCACAACAATTGCTTCGCCACCGAGTCACAGGGCGCATAAACATTTGCCACCGAAAACTCCACACCAGACTTTACGAAACGGCCATGGCACCATAAGACAAACTCATGACTCTCGGATGCCCAAACGTCCACCTCATTAGAATCCCAGAGGGTTAACAGCGCCCCCGACGCGCCTGTCGAAGGCCGATAAGAGAACGCATGTGGTGAAGAACCCCAAAGAACAGAACAAATAGTCGGATCGCAGACTTGCAGTTTAGTTTCTTGAATACACAGTAAAGAAGGATTCTGACTCCCAACCAACTTCCGGACCTCCTGCCTCTTCTCCGCCCCCCCAAGACCCCTAATATTCCAAGAGATAATCTTCATTGGCCACACCCTCCTCCCTGCGTCTGTCCCGACGCTGACTTATTACCTTTACTCGCCCGGGCGAGCACACTAAACATATTCCCATTATCACCGTCGACCGTAATCCCAATAGCTTTCCCGACCTTCCTAACATCATCCTCCGCCACCTGTGCATTTCCTTGTAGCACCAGCCAATGCTGCCAATCATTGTTGACTGAGGCTGACGAAGTTGATTTATCAGAGGAAACTTGTTGCCTCACCTCCTTCAACTGATCAGAAACTAGACCGACTTTACGACGACGCTCAGTCTTCTTCAGGATTCTTAAAACCTCATTCCGATCCTTATTAGGTAACCTAGCAACTTTCTTAAGGCTCGATATCGTGTGCCGAAAGACCCCTCCTGCTTTTCTCCGCTTAACTTCCGCCAGTCCACCCTTCGTAAGTCCTGTACCAACACGTGCACCCACGTGACGCTTCTTTCTAGCAGAAAAAATCACTCCCGCATCCCCTTGATTAATATCATGCTCATGCTCATGCAACCAATCCAAGCTCCAAGGCCCCAAAAACATCGATCGATTCACTCCTGGAGGGCACGACTTGGTACGTGAGTTTCGGAGAGGGCTTGGACTTAACACCTCGAGTCCCTTTTTCCCACCAGGGCTCCTCGCGCAGACGACCGGAGAACAAATCGAGACACTACCTTGGTCACCCGACCCACAAGGAGAACCACGTACTCCCGAACCAAAAGAAGCGTTCCTTTCCGGATGGAATCGAACCACATCAGGACAGTCTAAACCCACAGCACCAGCTGGCGTAGTGTTCACAAAAACCTCCTCCACACTCAAGACCTCATCGTCAGGCTGAGAGTTTGTGGCCTTCCTGTATACTTGAACCCCTGTATCTCCTACTTCCTGCATGCCTTCCGACATTTTCTCAACCAAAGTGTCAACTACCTTTGCTGCGTCAGGGTCCCATTGTCTAACGTCATGGTCGGCCTGAGACGCATCCTCGTCATGTTCATCCTCAAAAAGACAAGTATCCTCCCCCAGAGCATAGACCCATTCCTCCACCACTTTAACCTCTACCTGGGTCCCATCCACCAGAACCGTCGCGACCGTATTGATGATTGACAAATCAGGCGTAGCTATCAAGACACGGGCAAAGTCGAGGCGATCCTTATCAGCGGTACAACTGTCCGCACGTAGAAAACTACCACAATCTAAAACGCATAACTTAAAGAAAATCGCATTCCAGGCGTGCACAGGGATCCCATACAGACGAACCCAAGCTCCTCGTTTGTAAGGCTGGGTGTTGAAATCCCACCGCTTCCAGTGCGACTAAGGTATGAAAATTATATTTATATACATAACTAAACAATTTCCATAAACATGGTTTAATTGGTAAGAATGTTGTATTTTATATGTAGTGTCGGGATTCGAATTCGAAATCTTCCACCTATTCACTTCAAAGGGTGAATTTCTAATTATTAGACTAAAAAAAACTAAACAATTGTTTAGTCATTCATTTTTCATATAAATTCGCTAAAAAATTTCACTATCTCATTCTTTATGATATTTATAGTATCAACCGCTGTTTTCGTTCTTTAAAAAAATATTGTATTTGTCAATAACATAGTATTAGATATTACCCTACAACTAAATATATATAACAAAATTTATTCAATATATTTTCTGAATTTCACAATTATTTTACAAATATCATTAATCCTCTCTGATTTTGAAAATACAATTTGAGAAGGTGTATATTATTAAGTAATTTTCTTGCTCTAACATATCATTTTTTTTTATAGAATAGTTGTGCGTAGTTGTTTTCAAACCATACTATAATTTTATAGTTCGTGAGAAGTTAATATAATTTTAAGAGTTTAATTATGTAATTTAAAAGACAAAATTGTAATTTGTGTCACTTTAGTTAATGACAATCTTTCTATTCCCCAATTTTATAGTTCGTGAGAAGCTAAATAAAAATATCTTACAATAAGTATTTTAGTTGTACTCTTATGTATAGTGAGGAAGAATACTAGATTAATTAAGTAAATTGGTGGAGTTTGGGGTATTCATATAATAAATTTAAATTCATATAATTATTAAATAATTATTATTAAGATATTTCTTTGGTCTTAATGAATTAGAATTTATTTTCTTATAATAAAGATTGAAGAGAATAATATAGAATTTGATATTATATAATTATTATCTCTGTATCGTCTCATTTTTATTAAATTTATATCTCATCATATTTTATATATCGATCAAATTAAAAATCGGATCTAAAATTTTTGTACAACGTAACGTTAAGTCCAAATGAAGGACGCACACAACTTGACTTAAACGGTCATTAGTCGAATTAAATTTTTTCGTGTAAGGTTTTCCACAATTTTAATTTAAAACCATTTGATTTAACGTGTGCGACAAAGATCATTTCAAGTGACTTTATAATTTTATTAATTTGAAACTGAGATATTCTTTCATAGGCACAAGTGAATAAACACATGATTTAGGCATACACTCGCATATTAAAATAATTAAAAGAAAAATAAAATAGTCACATCAATTAATATTATTTTAATTCTTCTATTTAATTTTTTTCTTATGTGAGTGTGTCTAATGATAATTTATTTAGGCTTTAGTTTTTCAAAAGTTTTTATCTTGAAGTTTTGAAAATAAGTTTTGGTAAAAAAACAAAAACACCAATCAATTCGAGCATTATGTGATGTTTACTTTGAATTCTCCCTCAGAGAGACACTTGAGTGTTTCTCTTATCTTGTTCTCTCTCATTTGTACATCCAAACAATATATTAACCCCACACACTAACCCCGCAATAAACAAAGTAGACAAAAAAAAAAAAAATAGTACTTCGAGTTTATTGAAAATAAATAAAGAAGTAGTACTTTGCACATAATCACATCATGAATAGGTACTTTTAGATATAATTAATCAGTTGAAAGTTGCATTAATGTACTTTTATTTTTCTGCTATTTCAGCTTTAAATCAAATCTTACTCTACCGATCGTTAGTTGATTTAGTGGTGATTGACGCTGAACTTGGTAGGGAGGACCACAGTTCGATCCCCCGCAACTGCGATCGGGAGGGGGCTGGAACCACTTGATACCAGAACTGACCCCCGAACCAGATTAAACTGGTGGTGAAAAAAAAAAAAAAATATCTTACTCTATTTTTTTACTGATATACAAAAATCTTACTGTTTTTTTCTTAACAAGAATAAGTTGCCGACAAGCTGGGTGTATGATATTCTCTATAGTCTAAAATGTACTTGGCTATTTTAACCCATACTTTGTATTTTAATATTCTAATTCTTCTAATTTAGTACTAGTGAAACCATGAAACCATTCAAAAAAGAATAATAATAACAATACTGGTGAAACCAAAATTTCTGGTTCCTCATCACTTTTTTATTTCTGGTTTTTAGATTTTATGAAAATTTCTTCAACTTTTAATCCTCATAATAATTTTTCTCATTTTTTTTGATGAATTAAGAGCGTCGAGATATCAAGGTGAGAAACGACATCCCAACTAAGTTGGCACCCCGCAACATCCCCATCATCTACCTTTAGCTCATATTATTAAAAGGGAAAATAAACTAATTACAAGGGGGGACTAGACCTTACCCCAAAGGAACAAAGACTACAAACTCAAGTGGTTCGGTATTGAGGGAATCCTAATTTATCCTGCAAAAAGTCATCCCGGAGTGTGGGGGGTAACGAGCTCCACCACCTCAATTGTGGACAAGCATGGCCTAAGCTAGCAAGCTTATCAGCACATACATTTCCCTCACGGAAAATATGCGACCATTTCAAAGTAAGTCCAAGGTGCATGCAATTCGACCATCTATTTCGTAAATCCCACGGAACAACATTCATATCCTCAAAAGCGTGTAATGCGGTCATCGAATCGCTTTCTAACCAAAGATGAAACCAATTCTTACTATGGGCCAATTCCATTGCGAGTATCAAAGCCATAATTTCTGCGTGCAGTACCGACAAGGTGCTGATTTTTTGTGCATATCCGCCTCGAAAGTTTGCCATATAGTCACGGAACAGACCCCCACACGCTGCAGAGCTACTATTAACCGAGCCGTCTGTATTTACCTTCATCCAACCAATGCTCGGAGTGCACCACATCACGATTTTCGTCACTGTAGAGGGCGTGACAGCGGTACTGGTTGTGGCTGCCAGCAACTGCAGTATCGGCTGTTCATCCGCTTTGGGGGAGCCGACAATCAATTGCGCGCTCAACTGGATGGCGGCGAGGGCCTTAATCTTTGCAGCATGAACAGAAATCTTCCCGTTATTAAACCGAATGCCGTTTCTTGCTAGCCAAATCACCTTTAGAACATGAAGGACAGCGGCAATGGCAACTTGTTTAAGCATTTGACTCCAACCTGTTGCAAGACTCTCAAATAAAGTAAGAAGCCTATTAGTATTGAATACAATCTGCAGACTTGCACCCAGCCATGTCCAAAGATGAGTTGCAAAGTCACATGACAAGAACAAGTGTGAGGTGGTTTCCAAGTTAGAAAGGCAAAGGTCACACACTGAAACAACAATACAGCCCCGCTTTATCAAGTTCTCGTCTGTTGGCATTTTATTTTGCAAACATCTCCAAGCGATAAAGGATGTCGACGGTGGAACAAACTTATGCCAAACCCAGCCCGTCCAAAGCTGTTGTTGTTGTGAGGGAAATAAAAATTCATAAGCTAGCTTAGCACTCAAAATTCCATCTTTTGAGGGACACCAAACTAATTTGTCGGGAAGAGCATACCTTGGAACAACAATTTTGAGAATACGAGCATGAACCGCTGCATTGCGGTGAGCAATGCTAGCTGGAATACGCCATTCACCGTTCACAATAAATGATGACACTTTCGCCGTCAATGAAGGATATGCCGATAATGGAATGCTAAATAATTCAGCCAAAGGTTCTGAAAGCCAGTTGTCCAACCAGAAAGAAACTTTTGTACCTGTGCCAAGAAGCCAACGGGAGTTTGTCTTAACCGTTGCAATGTTATGTTTAATTCCGTGCCAAATAGACGATTTCAAAAAAGTATTAGAAGGCTGGCCCCATTTCAAGAAACGTGCTCTACACATAACAGCCCATTGCTCATTGCCTGAGTAAAATTTCCAACACAGATGCAGCATCAAAGAATCATTCGTGTGTCGCAGAGAGCGAATATTTAAGCCCCCATCCTCATAATGTGTACATACCTGACGCCAGGCAACCGTGCATAATTTCTTATTGCTAATATCCCCACTCCAAATAAAATTACGGATCCATCTATCTAACTTTTTAAGAAGCGAGTGTGGCCAAGCATAGACTTGAAAAGAGTACACCAACATACCATGTATAATAGCTCGTACAAGCTGGACACGTCCCATGATCGACAGTAATGCACCCTTCCAAGAAGCGAGCTTCACTCTGACTTTATCGGCAATAGCACTGAAGTGGGTGGACTTCGGTTTCCCAAGAAAAATCGGACACCCAAGGTAGTTTAAAGGAATGGTACCCGAACCAAAGCCAAGCAAGTTCGTAATCATCAACAATCTAGCATTAGATATTGCCCCCGAGTAAAACTTACTTTTCTGCTTATTAATCAACTGGCCGGACACCTCCCCGTACGACTTAAAAATTTCCATTAGGCATCGGAGGTTCCGCTTCGAGCCTTTGCAAAATACCATGATGTCATCTGCATAAAGGACATGGGTAGGGACCTGAACATTTCGGCACAGAGACATCGGTGTGAGGTCCCCGTCCAGTACTGCTTTGGAGATCCCTCGACTCAACACATCTTCCGCAATGCAAAATAAAAGCGGCGAGAGAGGGTCCCCTTGTCGGACTCCCCGAGAGCAAGGAAAGAAACCTGTCAATTTACCATTCACCAGAACCGACAGTCTAGCTGAGTGTAGAATTTCCGTGATCCAAGAACAAAAAGTCTCACCGAACCCAAATTGCTTAAGGACGGCTAGCAAAAAGTTCCAATCCAGTGTATCAAAGGCTTTACTGATGTCAATTTTAAGCGCAATGTTGCCGGCATAGATCTTTTTGGATAAAACGTTGACGGCTTCAGAGGCAATTATAACACAATCAGCAATATGTCTGTCAGGAATGAAACCACGCTGATGTGGGGAAACAATTCGGGATGCCACCAATGAAAGTCTGTCCGCTAGAATCGTCGTAATAATTTTGAACTGGAAATTAGCCAAAGCAATCGGTCGAAAATTCTCAATACAATCCGCCTCCGGAGTTTTCGGGATTAATATTAGAATATTAGAGTTTAGATGTTGAGGAAGGATACCCGTGAGAAAGAATGATTGCACTGCATGGATCACATCGAGAGCTATAATGTCCCAATAATGCTGATAAAAGTGACCGCCAAATCCATCAGGCCCAGGGGCGCCCTCCCCATTCATATCAAATACTGCTGTTTTTATCTCGGCTTCAGATGGGATAGCCGTCAGTGAATTATTTTCTTCCGGAGAAACCAAGTTAGAAACACAATCTTGAATCAGAGAATTAGCACTACAATTATTAGAACCACAAAAGATGCTCTTGAAGTAGTTAACAATATGTGTTTCTATGTCAGCCGCGTCTGTAATACTACCCTGCTCAGTTTGCAAAACAACAATTGGTTTAGAAGCAGATTTAATTTTCGCCAACCGATGAAAATATGCTGTATTTCGATCACCTAAAGCAAAGCTGTCTACTCGTGCTTTGTCCCTCCAGAACATTTCCTGTTGCAAGAGCACTTTAGATAGCTGCAATTGTGCCTCAAAGTCACGTTGCTGTAAGGCGGCAGAAAAGTCATTGGCATCAATTAACGCCTGAACCGAACTTACCTCTTCAATAGCAAGTTTAACATTATGATCTATGTTGCCAAAAACCGAGCGATTCCACTCTTTGAGAGCCGCTCTCAACCGCTTCAATTTATCCTGCAAACAAACCATAGGGGGGCCCTGTACAGGCTGAGACCAAACCTCTGTCACGACTCGAGCACAGTCAACATGAGAGGTCCAAGCTCTATAGAACCGGAACGGCGTTGGATGCTTAATTACCAACAAGTCTTGGGTGACCAGTAGAGGATGATGATCCGAGTTATGCTTAAAGAGAGCACAACAATGTATATTCTGCCAAAAGTCTAACCAGGCTTGATTAACAATACTACGATCCAAGCGTTGTGTAATAAATTCACTTCCCCCACGACCATTAGCCCAGGTAAATCGGACACCGATAGTATTTAGATGGATAAGAAGATTTGCATTCGTCCACAAAAGAAAGTCATTGCATGATAGACTGGAGGGGAGTCGCTTACCTCTTTTTTCATGAGCACCAAGAACAGCATTAAAATCTCCGACAAACATCCAGGAACCCACATATTGCGATTGTAGCGAAGTGAGATCCGCCCAAAGCTGGCGGCGAATTAAATATGAGGTATGCGCATAAACAGCCGCTACATACACTTTGGCATTATTAAAAGAATATTCGAAAGCGATGCATTGAGATGAAACAAAGACAGGAACAAGAGAGACATTTGTGCTCCACAACCCCCAGAGATTTGGAATGTGCGGTGCTCTATTATTTACACAATATTTGTCAAATTTCAAACTCTGCCAGTACCAGGTAGGCACCTGAGAAATCTCAATCATAGGTTCAGCTAGAAATACCATGTCCGGCTTATTAGATAAACAGAAATTCTTCAAGGCAAGTCTAGTTTCCGGATTACCAAATCCGCGAAGATTCCAGAAAAGAATCTTCATGAAGACTTGGAAGCAGGGGCACCCGGAGAACGGGTGTGTTGTGGCTGGCCTACGCTTCTTCCTAACTGCTTAAGTCTCTTTTTCTGGCTCCTTGACACAACCTGTGTGTACTCATGGTCTGCAGAATTCTCCTTCTCTGCCATGTCCGCCCATATTTGATTGACCACTTGTAGGTCCTTTTGGACTACCTCATCAAATTCCTCATCATTGACAACGCTTGCTAGTTGCGTTTCGGGGACACAGATGGCCTCTTCGTCCTCGTCCTCCCCAATAGTTTCAATTTCCACTAGCTCGTCGATCCGTTGCAAAACCGATTGTGCAGCCCCTTGTTTGCCATGGCTGCATGTATCAGTCACGTCCAATAGAGGAATGTTGAACGCATTATGATGGTTTGCCTTCGGTGAAGAGGCCGAAACTACCTGATCAGCCAGCTCCATGTACGGCGGAGGTGAAGGTTCACGCTGTGGAATAGAAGCAGCACCTGCACCCTTTGTCAATCGTGTGAGCTCGTCTGGTTTATCTGTGCATAGGTTCGAGTTTTCTGTCACAACTGCTGCACTAGATTTAACAGCTTTCTGCACAAATTTTGATACCCGAGTCGCCTCCTTTTTAACTTTGATGATGTGCTTACTGGTTGTTTCTTCCTTCTCCGCTCTTAACCAGTTGCAATTCGAAATATCATGTCCAATAATAGTGCAATGAGAACAGAAAGACGGCAACCTCTCATAAATTACCGACAATTTAAAGGCATAGCCCTCTCTTTCCACCCTGATTTCGTCAAAGATGTGACGTGATAAGTCCATATCCACCAGAACACGTGCGTAGTGACCAAAAGTGCGGTTGAGCGTTGCTTCATCCAGTGACAATGGTGTCCCAACAGCACTTGCTATTTCAAATAAGGTCCGTTGGCGCCAATATTCCTGAGGAAGTTCCATCAACCGAATCCAAATCTGCGTGTGTGTCTGCCGTTGTGTATACGGATTGAAGTCATTGGTCCATTTAGTGAAACGGATAACACCCGGCTTAAGGTTAATGGTTCCCATCGACCATGCAAGACGCATGTCCTCAAAGGAGGCAAACTGAAACTCATAGAAACCTCTGCCCAGTGAAATCATTCGCTACTACTGTTCTGTTTTCCAAATTGTTGTGAGTTTTGCCGTTAAATCCCGTGCAGTCCACGGCTTGTCTCCCTTATTAAGAACCATTCTGCCATGAAGGTTTTTCTTGCAATCCGAAAGGCCTTGTTCATATACAGATTGAGTGATTTTAATACACAGTGACTCACCTCTGATCGCTGGGATTGGAAGTTGGCTGACCAGAACCTCACTCGAGGCGTTCAACACCTGCGCAAAGGATTTCGTCTCACCTACAGAAGGTACTGACTTCGGAGGGGCAGGTTTTGGAGGAGCATCTATGGCCATACAAGGCCATCGACATATGTCTGCCATGGCCGGAGCTTCACGCAATCACGAACCCTAACAGAGCTTTTCCCCCAAATCGATTTCAAAATCTACTATATATCATAATAATTTTTCTCATAATTTTAGCGTCTATAAAAATAAAAGACAAACAAAGTTGTATCAAAATGCTACAAAACTCTATAGAAGCAATATATGTACGAAGATCAAATTTTTGAGTTTACATTTTGTTTCTAATTCTAGATTTTTATTGTTTAAGTTTTTTAAGCTTTAAAAAAAAAATTTGTAATGTTTAATTTTTGGGGTTATTTAAGTCTAGGTTTCTATTGTTAATAAATTCTGTAATTTCGGGGTAAGAAATTTATAATGTTCGCCATAGTGAGTCTATATGGTGAACTTAAAAATATAATAAATTCTAATGAGATTGTAGATACTCTTCAAAAATAGTAATAACTCATGACATTCATCTTCTTTATAGATAGATCTAATTGATGTGGATTCAATGCAGAATAATATGATTTTGTAACATTATTATAGTGTTTTCAAATCAGTAATATTGATTAATTATGTAACAAATTGAAACAAAGAAAGTTTGAACCAAATACGTACCACAACGAAACAGACAATGTTGTACCAAAGAACAAAACAACACCAACCTTTAATGATAAAACCACGTAAGAAATACCAAAAAAAAAATGAGGTCTTCGTTTAGTCGTTGTTATTATAAAACAATGGTAACCATGTTATTATTTTTTTAGTTTAAAATAAAGCGAAGTATTAAACTCAATACCTCATACATACTACTCAGATCTTTTACCATTAAATCAAATATAAAAATTTATCACATCTGAGTAAAAAAATAAAAATAATTTATCACATCTCATGTGTAACCAACGAGAAATGATCCTCTCAATTTTTTTATTATACACAAAAATTATGTGTATTTTATAAATATCTAGCATAAATCTTGATTAAAGAATCTTAATTATTATGTGTAAAAAGAACATCTGGTTTGGTAAACAGAACTTTGATTTTTACCCCATATATTGATATATTTATAACACCATTAATGACACAGCACTTGTCTTATTATTTTAGTGGGCCAATAGTCCAATAGGTGCCATAATTTTTTTTTGGTTACAATAGGTGCCATAATTTGCTATGACTCTTGTTTATCATTATTTATTTTTATTAACCATTTGATTCGGAAGATGTTTGATAATTCAGAGTTTTTTAGATTAAAGTATCTCTTGTATATAGTTGTATAGATTAATCTTTTTATAAGATATATAAATTAATTCTATTAAATTCACTTAAGAATTGAGTGTCTTTTAACAAATATTTTTCAATACCTATCGACCAATAATTAAATATTTGATTAAATAATCAAGAGACTAAAGTATCTGAGAACAAATTCTCACGATTCACATTATTATCAAGTAAAAACCTTGACCTTTGATTAAAATAATAATTAAAAGATATAGAAAAATTGAATTTAAAGGTGGGAGATTCCACCGTTCTCTAGTGGAATTTAAAATTGAGAAAATCTTTTCTTCAAATATCTATGAATTGCGTTACCAATTTTAATTTCATAAAGTCAAATTTTCATATATTTCTTATATCTATATTTAGACAAAATTTTAATACAATGTATGTATAAGTACACTTAGATATGCAATATTTTATCTTAATAAACTTTTGCTGAAATAGAATTTTTTTAAAAAAAAACTCTGATGTATATAGAATTTAAATCTCTGCATATTGTTGGTGTTTATCATTAATTTCTAATATGAAATGAAGTCACAAATGAAGCAACCCCACAAAGTGACCGTCCTATTTGATGTCGATAGTTTGAAAAAGAATTTCAGCTACTTAAATTGCCAAACAATGTGACTCGGATGTTGGTCATAACCATGAATGCATGGACCATATATGTATATATGCTTCCTAAGAATCTTCATTGGAGTATTAATTAAGGTATATACATATAGCAAATATATTTATCCTCTCATGTTACAAATAATTTTTATACTTGATTAGAAATATTGAGTAACAGGCAAAAGTGATATTTGATATCACATGCATAGGTTCGAATATCTAATTTTTCACTTTTCAGTATTTTGCTGTGTTTGAGTTTCCCCCCAAGCTCCTTAAGAAAAAAATTTTGAGATCTTAATTGTTTTTTGCGAATTAATCTATCTTTTATTTTGAGAACAACTTTATAAACTCCATGTTTAAAAAAAATATATATATATAAACTCCATATTTAAAATATATATATATATATAAATGGCTACGGAAATATGCTTTCATACAACACAAATTTTTCCCTTCCGACTGTGTAGTCTAAAGTGATTTAAAGTGAAAATAAGTGTCTATGTTTTTAACAAAAGGTGATTCATTTGACATACAAAGCCCAAAGTCCAAATGGTGGTGTATCGAAGATCCAAGAATAATGATCAATTGTTAGATACATTGTTAATTATGTTAAATGTGCTATCAGATTTCCACTATCGAATAACTCACCGCCTATATCCACGCACCAAACTCAATAGTGTTGGGCGTGAAAGTGTGTTAAAAGTCTCACATTGAAAGAATGATAACCTGAAGACATTTAGAATTTTAGATCAAACCTAACTCGGCTTTACAGAACCAACTTATAAACTTATAATGTGAGTGTGAAAATTGTCCTCACTAAACATATCTTCAATAGAACCTTTTGCAAGATTAATCTTCAATACACAGGGCTAACAAGTAACAATACAAGTTTTCCTCAAAAGTTCAGAATCTCAACAATGTCATATAATTACATTAAAGATGACTAAGTTCTTGCAGGTTGCATTCATAGTTTGACCATGAGGCGCACATTTCATATCTCAGTCCACTGATATTTTTCCTTTTTCATAAACACTCAACCATTTAGCTATGTAAAAAAAATACACATTACAACTTATCACACCAGCTCAGTTCAGACTACTTCATCAGAAGTACCCGTTACTAAAAGAATTAAGCTCAACTCCTAGAAGCTTGTTGAAGCAAGTAAAAAGAAAATTATCTTTCACTTCTTTCTTCTGTTTTGGTATTTACAAGACCAACAGTGAGTGTGTGAGTGGTATTTTACAAGATTTAGTGAATTCTTGTACATAACAAGACCAAATCTACAAACATAGCCTATAAAGTGTCAAAAAAGGAAGTATCACAACTTACACAAGAGTATCTCCTACCATTTCACGTCAAGTGTAAGAGCCTCTGGAGGAAGAAGAACTGGTCGCAACTTTGTATAGGACATATTAGACATCAAATTTGCCCAGGAAACTGAATCAGATTCAATAAAAGGTTTAACTCTCTTGATTGAAAGAGGCTTGAGCCTGCTTTCCTCAACCCGAGCAATTATCTCAAACCAGACCCTTTCGAAACTTGGCCTTGTTCTCCAATCAGGCAATTTACTAAGGGTGGCATTATTTCCTATTTCTCTTTCCAATTCTAGGGGGAACTTTACAGCAGCAGATGCTTTGATATTTGCTTTGATGAGGCCAGAAAATCTATCTTGAAGGATCTTGTGACCAAGGAGACTTCTCAAAATTTTCTCCAACAAACTTAATCTCAAATTTAAGGAAACAACAGGACATGCTCGCTTTCTAAACACACAAGCATGATAACATTTTTCTGGAAGCAGCTCAACAGTGTCCTCAGTAATCAATGCAGTCTCTATTCGGGCATAGGGATTCCGAGCTCCGTACGCGATCAATGATGCAGAACCTATTACGCGTATGGGAATTAGAGGCACGCACATAGATTGCAGAAAAGGCCAGAATTCACTCTTCCCCTTTCTACACACAACACTTCCATTCATTTGCAGATCTAGATCAGAACGATAATAAAAAGAGATTTCTCTTGCTCTTCTTACTTCAACCGTAATACCTTCACCAACAATGATGTGTTTCAAACCAGAATATGAAACATTCATCTGCAAACAGAACTCAGATTATTAATATCAAAACTGATACTTGGACATGTTATAGATTGCCATATATATCATGGAACAATAATCTTATCAATGAATGGTCAAAAATTTCAAACTTTTCAAATTATTGAGCAGAACAAAACAAATGGCAGTAAAAACATTCACAAATGGCAAGGAATTTTTTATTTATTGCAAAGGCGCCAATGGCAGTAAAATATCTTTGATTTTGGTGACATCATTAGTTACTAAACTATGATGCATGGGTACTCCATTTGAGGAAAAGTACCGGTACCGGGTACGTACCCGTACCAGTACCAGACACATATTCGTACCTTAATTTATGCTCATACACGTATATTAGTTTTTCTAAAAATGTCGTACCCCGTACCGGTATCCGTATCGGATACTGGTACCGTACCCACACCTAAGCAACGTAGTTACTAAAAGAAGATGTCAATGCCAGTAGCAGCAATATACTGAGAGCCAATTTGGATAAACTTCTCAGCAAATACAGAAGCCTTTGCGGGGGGCAAAATATCAAAAAGCCGTAGACACATCAACAACAACAACAATCTATGAGGCACTAACACAGACACAACACACACCGGCATGTAGACACATGAAATAATTTGAGCGATAAATTATCTGCATTTTAACTTCTTTTTTTTTTTGGATTCTCTCTAATTTAACCAAAAAAAAGAAGTTAAAATGCAGATAATTTATCCCTAAATATTTAAGGCCTGTTTGGATTGACTAATATAGCTTATCTACTGACATAAACACTTGTGACATTGTTTGAGAGAGATTATGGAGACAGGTTATTGTATGTCAATAAGTTGTTTCTGGCTTATTTTCATAAGCTCTCCAGGAAAGCTTATAAAATCAACTTAAATGAAAAAACCTCCACTTTACTTTATGGTTTGTTAATTGTTATAGAAATAGCTTAACATAACAACATGGCCTAAACTTATAAGGACTTTTCATAAATAGAAAATCATAAACTCGTTTGAATTGAGAAGCTAATCCAAACTAAGCTTACAATCTCTAAGGCTATATCCTATTGTAGCAACAAATAAACAGCTATGGCAATTTAACAATTGATCCCTTGAATTTCCGCAATCAAATTACTGCAAAATTCAAAGACCCTAATTTCAATCAAATAAAATAAACACATAAAAAAACAAACTTTAATCAATTTATAGAAAGTAGAGATCTGAATCATGGCTTACAGGCAAAGAAAGTGAAAGATGATGAAATTCATCAACCCTTAATTCAAAGGGACCTTCCAATTTGATATCATCAAGGAAAACCGTAGAACTGAGGTGATTAACAAGAGAAGCTAAATCGGGTTTGGGTGTTGTGAACTTGTTATTACTCCAAGAAGAAACTTGATCGGAGAATTTAACGGTGAAGTTATTCTTACCAGAGCCAATTCGAAATTGATAGGTTTGAGAAGTTCCAAACCTAATTTTTGCAACATCGAAGTTGAAAACTGTTACATCGTTGAAATCCCACTTTTGTTTTGCTGATATTGCTTTCAAAATATCCTGATTTAGATAAATTGGGGAAAATAAAAAAGAATTCTTTATGAATAAGGAAAAGGAATAATGGGATAAGGGAATGGAGAGAAAGTACCTGGAAAATGTGGGTGAGATTGGAGTGAGTGGAAGAAGAAGAAGTGAAAGCAGTGAATTGAAGGAGAAAGATGAGGAATTGAGTTATCATCGTCCTAAGGTGGTGAGAATCAATGGAGAGAGTACATGCATCTAGAAAGAAAGACAGTCGAATGAATCTAGAAAATATTTTTTTTTTTTTTTTGGTTTTTTTGAGGAAACACAATTAACTCATTTCATTAACAATAAAATGTTAAATACAACGAGGGACATTATCAACGAACCTGGAGCCACCGTGTTCACTTTTGTGTAATGAAGTTCGAATTACAATATAACAAAGATTTAATTGATATAATAATAGAGCTTAATTCCGATACACCCATGTAATTAGATTGTAAGGCATCCCCATAAGTTTGGAGTTGCCTCCCAACGCAGGATTGGACCACCCTATAATGGAGGCTTCACGAATTGCCTCCAACAAGGCCATGACTTCACCTTCCAAGGTTGAGAGTTTATGCATACACACAATCGTACCTGCAACAATAAAATCACTGTCTAAATTACGAAGATGGTCCTAATAATTCAGAGTTTAACCGTGAGGTAAGTAAATTGTGGCCAATAAATCATTTCATAATGAAAACAAGTTTACAAAATTTAAAAAGAATCATCATTCATTAAAATTGGACAATTGAACCCAAGTTTTTAGAGGACCAACATTGTAATGTTGGGTCACGAGGGGGGCAGCCGGAGACTCATCTACATTGAGTTCAAGATCAACTCTACAAGTGAGCTGGACACTACACTTTAACCCAAAACTTTAAGGTGTTAGGTTAATGCGTTCTCTCACTTACAAAGTGTTTAACTTCATCCCTCGACTGTCTCTTCGTAACCCAACATGTAAGACTGTCTACACTTATTTTAGGTTTGCCTTGTTAGCATGCCTACCGATAAAAGCTAGATTGAAGCTAGCATTGGTTGACAAGAGCAACCTACAACAAGACATATGAGTTTCGAGACCATTCTCATATTTACTAACACTAAAAATATCATTTACTACAACTAGACAATTCGATTCAAAATTGACACAATCATAACCAATGTCCACATTTAGTTAAAGGGCATTCAAAAACGAAGCTAATGAACATGAATCACTGAGTGTGAGCTAAAATAAGTTCAACTGTTCTAAAAGCAAATACCAATACCAAAGTTGCATTTGAAAGTGAAAAGAGCATCCATAATGCATTTCAATCCATTGTTATTTTGTTTCCACCATGACAACATCAACAGAGTTGCAAACTAATTTTCTTTACATATTAGAATTGGATTTGTGTTTTTCTTCTATAATTATTTTTATGTTATATTTAGTTTACATCATTAGTCTTCAAGTTATATTAAATTATAAATGTGATTTTTTAAGTTTGACTATATTGAACTACTGTCATAGAATGTTAAGATTTAGTACAAACAAAGCAGTTATTTGAGTCACACAACATCGTTTAATCGGGGTTTGAATTTTCTCCATCTCCCTCTTTTTAAAATTTGTGTTTATTTCTCTCTAAATTTTAGATAAAAGATCAAGAGAAAGAAAATACAAAGAAAAAGACTATATAGAGAGAAATGAAGTTCAAGAGAGGGATAAACACAATATGTGAAAGGAAGAAGATGAAAATAGTCATTTGAAGGAGAGAATTTTTTTTTGAAGAGGCAAAAGATAATAACATTAATGCACTATCTTTTACTAGAGTGCTCACATCTTTAACTATTTTCCATATTTTCTTTATACTTTTAAAAAATAAATTACACAAGTTTTAATTTTTTTTACTTTTTTTTTTGTCAAGTAGTATATGGACAATGCTTTCACTTTTTAAAATAAATAACTAAAAATAAGATGATGTTCGAACTTGGATTCCACATATTATATATAATGTATTTAGCAATTAAATTATATTGTTCAAAACTACTATTTAATTTTATTTTTGGTACATTATTTAATTTTTTTAATTAGTGACTAGTTTTTTTTTTTGACAAATTATTTGTGACTAGTTAACATTTTTCATATGTGCATGCCCAAATTATTTGATTTGGTGTCGTGCGAGATGAATTAGAAATCACCATCATCAACAAAACGACACACTCTTGCTGCGCATCCCTCTTCCAAACTAACTCTAACCAAAGGTCTCTCTCTCTCTCTCTCTCTCTCTCTCTCTCTCTCTCTCTCTCTCATCTTCGATTTTGTTATTTATTTGTAATTTTTCATGAATTATTCTCGTTTTTTATTAGGTGTTGTGATGAAGCGAAGGATCAAGATGCAGTAGTAACTATTTTGTGGAAAATAATTTTCATATTCTGTGTTGTTGATTATTGATTTTGATGTTGAGAAGTTAGAACACATTCACAACATTACTCAAAAAAAAAAAAAAAATTGAAATCAAAGAGAAAGAGAAATAGGTTGAATTTGATTGATTTATGGCTTGTGAGAGTAAGGGAAAGCTAAATGTGAGAAAACCTCAGTTCTATCAGGTCTTTTCCCCTTCTTCCACCTCTCAATCTCTGGTAATTTCTCAACTTTTTCTTTTCTCTACTGTTTTCTTGTTCTTGACCTAATTGCATGATTTAATACACACTTCAAAATGTATATAGCTTACATGATTAAATGCATATTATTAGTATAATCTTTATGAATGACTGATATAATGTGTATGAATAACTTATTTATAGAATAAACCAACACATTTAACTCAAGTGGCTAATAAGCTCCCTAGGACGAATCGTTTGGGAGAACCTGGGTTTGATTCCTGGTTAAATTTTACTTACCTTGTGTCTGAACTCTGGATTATCGGGGGCCCTGCCCCTGAGAAGTAAATGGAAAAAAAATATGCATTGTTTTTACTAAAAGATGTTTATTGTTTGACTGAAAGAAAGATAAAACAAATGAGTTGGTGCATTTGTATGCAAACAATAACAAGGTGAACTGTGTTTTTATTGCAAAGGTATATTCTTTTAGGAAGATGAAGGATTATCCTTAGGAAGATGTTTGGATGAAGGATTTTAGATGGGAGGAGAGGGCTTATTAAATTATTGTAAATTAAGGAAAGGATGAAGCTATGAAATGTTTCTGAAAATGAGTTAAGTGTGATATGATAATCTATTATGTTATTCTTTCAATTTTTTCAATATCTCAAATACACACCAAAATATAGACTTATCCTTCCAAGACCCTCCCATCAAAACCCTCGATCCAAACATACCCTAAAGCAATACTAAACAAGCGAGAACCTTCCCAAAACGTATTGATTTGGTTGGTATCAAGTGTCCCTTAAAAATGTGAAGAGTAACCGAAACAATTATCTAGCTTGCAGTCTTAAGTAAGATTGTCCTCCTCAAATTCTAGTGTCATGCATCTAAATGAATACATGATGTCAGTTGTTATTTTGGACATCATAAAATGCTTTTGGAGATTCTGTTTGAAATTATATTCTTTTAATGCAGAGGATTCCAGATGGCTTTGTCCATCAAATGGAGGGCACCACTTGCGGATTAGTTTCATTAACTGGTCCTAGTGGAAATAATTGGCAAGTTCGATTAGTTGAGCAGGACAATTGTCTATTCTTTCATCATGGATGGTCAACATTTGTGGGAGATCATCATTTAGAATATGGCGACCTTTTGGTTTTCCGATACGAGGGTCACCTGCATTTCACTGTGCAAGTATTTGGTGAGAATGCATGTGAGAAAGAAGCAGCATTTCATACTGAATGCAATCTAAATTCAATCAACTTCGATAATATTAAAGGACAGAAAAGTGACGCTAAGGAGACTTCTTCTTTGGATGTTGTTAGTGGTCAGCAGGGTATTGCCGGTAGAGATCTATCCAAGTATGAGGTAGTTAAGCCAATTAGTATGATCAGAGAAACAGAAGAAACCTACAAAGAATTTTCAGCTAGTGCTGTCCCTGTTCCTTTACACACAGGAAATAGTAATGAAGATCAAGGTATAGCAAATTTGATTTCATTCTGGGTCTCAAACAAATATGTACTAAAAATAATCTAATCTTCCCTAGCAAACTAATACCTATCCAGGAAAGAGTATTTTGCATTCAAATCTTTATATTTATGTCAGAGCATATCCTTTTATTAAAACTCATGATTGAATTGTTCAATTTCACACAGCTTCGCTGTCAACGCTATCAGCACATGATGAAAAAAAGATAGCTCAGTCATTTACCTCCTCTTTTCCATATTTTGTTAAAATAATTAAAACCTTCAATGTCAGTGGTTCATATACTCTGGTGAGTTGTTTCCTTTTGTGATTCTTAATTTATCTACTGAATAATGTTTTAGCTCCCTGGCCTTATCTTTTAAGTAACTTGTGTAGTGTTTCATCTGCTTGAGAAACTGATCTGGTTGGGGTATATTAATTTTTACTGTAACAGTATTTCTCCTTTTACGTATGGAGGATGGTAAACATGGATTAAAGCATTTCAGATGTATAGATTATAAGTATAAGATGACATCAATGAAAATTCAATCCATAATTTCATCGTAATTAATGAGTCAATTTTGGTAGATTTGCACTATTTTCTTGTACTTGCACTTCAATGCATGTTGGAGTGATATTTCAATACTTAGTAAAGATGCTGCTTGACAAACTTCACAACTTCTGCCTAAGCAAGCTTCTACAACGCACTAAGTTTGAGAAATTGTCTACTTCTATGACATTTACAAATTAACTTCTGTGCATTACAATGTTGTATTTCTCCAAGAAGTACCAATTGTTATTGTTATCATAGTTTTGTTCCCTTGAACTTTGTATTGACAGATATTGCAATTTTAACTTTACTTCTCAAATATTTCCTACTTTAAGTTTATTGGTTGTATTATTTGTTGTGTAAAGTTTTCTTCCTATTCACCATGCTTGGCACTAACACTGAAGCTCTTACTGATGCTGGTTTATAATTGATAATTGATATAATGCAGAATATACCATATCAATTTTCAACAGCACATCTTCCAAACTGCAAGATACAGATTATTCTTCATAATTTGAAGGGAGAACACTGGACTGTTAATTCTGTTCCAACAACTAGAGTGCATACAAGTCACACTCTATGTGGAGGATGGATGGCTTTTGTTCGTGGCAATAGCATAAAGGTTGGAGATGTCTGCATTTTCGAACTTATACATCAGTATGAATTACGTGTTCGCATCGCTGAGGTTGGAAAAGATGGGCTAGACTCCCAGGTTGGAAAGCTAGCTTTTAGTATGGTTACTGCAAGACATGATGTCGCTTGCCACAAGACTTCCAGATATATGCCAAAGAGTCCTAAAGTCAGCTCAAAGTGCAGAAACAAAGTTGATCAATCAGATAAGAAGTCGTCAAAGATTGGTCAAGACACTGTTTTATCCATTGACTTAAAGAAATCCGGTAGAGCTTCAAATACTTCAAAGAAGATGGGGCTTAGCCCCAAGTCGAAAGCTGTCCATAAAAAGCCGGGTAAGATTTTTCCTCTGTTGCTCACTAGATAGCCCACTCAAATTATTTGCAATGCAGATCTATATTCTAAGTTTCTGCAACAAATTTCTATTAAGTATTTTGTTTTCACAAATAAAAAGAGAAGAATATAATTCAATTCCTTGACAATTGCAACAATTGCGTTACTTTTTTTTTTGGTATTTAATGGGGCCTAAGCCCAATGCAATTGTGTTACTTTGCTAGTGAAAGAAAGAACAAAAAGGATTAATATTGAATACTTTCATTCTATAAAAGTTTCTACCTTCCAAATTATGACTTCAGTCACATTTGAACTGTAAACAAAGACAGCTGTACCGAGGAAACATCGGGTTGAAGATGAATTAAGCTCCCAGGCTAAAGCTGGTTTGAGAATGTTGTTTGCACTCGACGAGCAAAGAGTAGCTGAAGCTTTTAGTTCCCCATTTCCTAATTTTGTGAAAATCATGAAGAAGTTCAATGTCAGTGGATCATACACTTTGGTGGGTAATACGCATTTCACAACTAATTAGTGTTAGCATGTGTGTTGTTTAAAATTAATATCATTGCTAAACTATTGAATACTTGTTACATTGTAGAAAATCCCATATCAGTTCTCTGCTGCACATCTCCCCGCCTACAAAACAGAAGTTACACTTCGCAATTCAAGAGGCGATTGTTGGACTGTGAACTCCGTCCCAGATGCTAAAGGGAGAACAATTCACACCTTTTGTGGGGGATGGATGGCCTTTGTTCGTGATAATGACATCAATTTTGGTGACACATGCATTTTTGAGCTGGTTTCTCATTATGTGATGCACGTTTATATATCTGGGGTTGGAAAGGAAGGTCTTGACAATCAACACGGGCATGTGAAACTTATAGCTAACTAGTGTTCCATCTACCTGCTAACGTTCTTGTTTGTGAGACAGATAAATCAATCTTCAATGATGATTTTTTGTGGTAAAAGTTGCATAAGACTTGTGCATTTTATGCATGTTAGCAAATTCATGCTGTCTCTTCATATATGTTTTACATGACACCATGTATCATCAGTAATCAGGTTCATACAATGTATTAATCATCTATTAAGCCGCTGCTTTTTAGTTCATACTATATGATGTATCGTTGTGAATTTGTGATTTTCTATACATTCAGTAGGCTCGTGAAATGTTCGTTTGGTAGAGGTAAAACTACACTTTGATTTTTGGCTCATATTAAGTGTCATTTAAGGAAAAGACATTACTCTATAACACCCTTCAGTTGCTAGTTTTATTGACTGAAATGCATTTCAGTTTCTTAACATATCCTTTTCATTTGAAGTTAATAACCACTTATCTAAGCACACTTATGGTTTGTTTGTTTTTGCGGCACACTTGTCCTAGACACACGTCTACGTAGAAGCTAAAAAACGCACGAATCACATTTTAAAAGCTAAACCAAACTAGTGATCGCGAAGCAATCAAAATAACTACTGCTCAATTTTAACAAATGAATCAAACTAACTTGATCATATTATGATTGGTTAAGGTTGGGTGATACAGACCAAGTTATAAATCATAAAAATAACTTCTTTTTTTTATTAAAAGTCGTGTTGCTTAATTTTTCATCTTCCCTCTGGTTCAATACTAGACTTAGATTTCACCTTCATCACCCACCATTCATATGATTGCAAAACCTATATGTTTCTTCATCACCATGCTCATAGAGTCATAGTCTAATATAACACAATTGTTAGAAACAAAATGAAAGAGGTAAACTTCAAGACTCTGATGTGTGGTGTCGTGTCCAGTGTCTTACGCTAATGATTCAATGAAATTGTACCACAAATGTCAATGCATACGCACCGTTATTTGTTATGTGAGTAGTGGGCATCGTGAAAAGTCCAAGAAATTAATTGGACCAACCAAGAGCCTACATGAATAACGGAGAATTATTTTTGTTATCCTACCGGTTACTCGTGCGTCCTATGAATTTTCTATTTTATCCTTCTGCTATTTAAGTAGCGAGCGTTATTTTTTAGAAATTCTCATTTTTATAACGTCTGCTACTTAAGTAGCGGACGTTATAAAGATAGGGTGTTTTTGGGATGTCCACTACTTAAGTAGCGGACAAGGGTATTTTGGTAAATCTGTAGAACGCGTCAAAAAAATAATACTATCTTCGTTCATAAATATAAAACCCTTTTGAAAAAAACACGGAGATTAAGAAAATTGATCGTAGTATTAAATTTGTTGATAATTGATTATTTTTTTACAATTTTATCCTTTTAAGAGAGAAAATGAGTAAATATTTTTTAGTGTATTTATTGTTGGATATTTTAGGATATTTCAAAAGTTAATTTTTATTCTGCATTTTATTTTGATCAAATTTAATTAATAGAATTAATTTTCATATAACTCTTTTGACCGAGTACTAACTATTTTATCACGTTGCCAAATATTTAGGAAATGTGCACCTAAGTAATAGCTAATTTTGTTAAGCATCCTTTTATTTTGTTGAACGTGCATATGTATTTAACAACTTTTCCTAAACTTGTTGATTCAATATATATTATCATTAATATTGATAATGATAATATATATAGAGCAAGAGGGGGTGTAACAGCTGAGATGAAAAAACAGTCCATGAAATGAAGGGTATATGTTGGTAAAACAATATTTAATGCTCTTGAAAATTTGAAAGAAATTTTATAAAAAGGGACAAAGGAAAATCTAAAAAAAAATCTTATAATTATGGACGAGATAATATTAACCCATTTTAATTTTCACAGATTCAATAAAAAAAGGAGAGTTAATTAGCAACCGATAAAAACAACTACACTTGAGTTGAGTCAAGGATGTGTACACTGGACGTCTTAGGTTGGATTCTCACCGTAAACCAAAAAGTATGTGTACACTCATTGCCCCACTAAAAATCAAAGGAAAACATTTGTATCATGTTATTGGCAAATTGAATCCTAAAGTGTTTCGATGTATCTCAGGCAAACAGGAAATTTTTTCTTTGGGCCCTTCTTATTGCTTCCAGCTCCCTAATTTTTCATTTTCGTCCCTTAAACATGATTTGAAATATATTTTCTCCAAACCAAATTTTATAAAATAGATTTCGAACCTGAGGGTTAATTGAACCAATAATACATTACTCATTTGCATTTTTGTTGATCAAACTCACCATAAACTAACAAAAAACATTTTAAGATTGATTTAAACTTACTTGTGGGTTACAAATTTAGTCTCTTTGAAGTTGGCTTGATCAACATATAGTACTTTCGGTTGGAACATGATGAAGAGAATCAAAGCTCTTCTCAATTTGTAATGGAAAGTTAAGGTGACACATGTTTATCGGGAGGTGAATAGATGTGCAAATGTGCTCGCAAACATAGGTTGTAATAGTAAATTGAAAACTGTTTTCTTTAGTCAGCCACCTAGTCAAGTGGCTCGAGTTATTTCATGATGATTTTAGGGATGTCTTTATCCCGTTTAGTATGAGTGAAGTTTCCGTTTTCTTTTGGGCTTATTAGGCCTCATTTTTTACCAAAAAATAAATAAAAATCCTTAAGAGTAGTGTTAATGGATTCAATTAAAGGAAGGTCAAACAACAATGGTGAACAACAATTGAGATATTTTAACACTCAAATAGAGCCAAACTAGTAGTTGACTATCATTATCCACTACGATAAAATAATCCTTTCACGATATTCACAAATTAAATTCTCAGACGTCATGCCCTATTTTGTAAAAAAATATAAAAGAAATGAAAAAAATTAAGAATTAATTTGAAAATAACAAAAAATGAAAAATAGATCATGCAAAATCTATTTGCATATTTACAATAATTTTTATTACTTTCACTAACAGTTTAGCATCAATGACGGTTGAACCAACTAACGATTGGTTTAAAAAAATCATTTTAACCCTTAAATATGTCACATATTATCAAATGTTTTAAATGTAACTACCAACGTTACTTTCTCTTAAGATCTACCATTATTACTTTTTTATTTTGAGACAAATCTACCAATATTACTTTTTTTTTTTTATAAAAAATCTACCAATATTATGAAGCACAGATACCGACACGAACACCGGACATGATACAGACACTGACATGTCGACACCGATAATAATTTAAAAAAATGACATAATTTAATGTAATCATAAGTGTCGGCATCAGTGTCCGACACGGACACACCTAATCTAATAACCGTCTGTGCTTCATAGTTTAAACATCTCTAAATATGCACATCTTTTACAATAGATATTTTTGTAATTTAAACACTAAGATGACTAGGACATATACTAATATGAATGTTTCTTCACATTTTCACACATTACTTACTTAAAATAGTTTACCGTTGTAAAAAATTTACTATTTACTATATTTCTTTCTTACAAATATTTTTATTTTTCATCTTCCTCGTGAACTGTTGATGTTTAAAGCTTGTACTTTCCTTTCATTTTCATCCAAACCGCTTTAACTTTTATCTTCAACAATAAAGTAAAAAACTTGTTTGAACCATTTCATTCTCTCACTAACTGTGTTTCAAATGGTTGGAGTTGGTGGAAGCAAATCATGGCAGGAAGATATTTACTGGACCCATTTTCAGTTCATCCATTTCACTCAATTTCTCAAAACTCATTTTCAACAACAACTTGTTAGTATTCTTCTCCTCTTTTTCTTTCCTTCCATGTTCAAAAAATGGAACAAAAATTAAACCTTTATAAAGTTTCCATATCTGTTTGTTGAGTATATGCATTTAATATTGTTTTTCATTATTTTAACTTGCCCACTTTTTAAATTTTGTATTTTTTTTTAAGAAAGTTTTGAGCTTTGGATTATTGAAGTTTTTTTTTTTTTTGCCATGGTTATTATATTTTTTAGATATAGATATGCTTCATGCTTGTTTTTTGACATTAGTTGTAGATCTGTTTTTGACCATGTTTTTGTGGCTTAATTGAAAAGAAAAGGAAGTGAATAAGGAGATTGTGGTGTAGTTTTTTCTTGGTTTATTATTCTTTTCCTTTTTATGCATACATTATCTATGTAAATCATGTACTTGAGATGATTAATGGCTGTTTCTCAAGCAAATAATTAGGTTTAGCTCTTAGGTAGATGTATTAGTTTACCAAGTACCAACTTGTTTGAGCTAATTGTTAAAGAAGTTAAAGGACTAGTGTTCAAGTCTTGGTGAAGGAGAGAAAATACTAACATTAACAATTAATTAATAACTTTGGTCGTTTAAAAAAATATATATCTTAGATTATTCAGCTCAATTTTCTTAATCTCAAATGGAAATTTATATTTTATACTTTGATTGCAGGCACTTCCCAAAACATTTTCAAACAATGTAAAGAAGAAGTTGCCAGAAAATGCGACCCTTAAAGGTCCCAGTGGAGTTGTGTGGAATATAGGGCTGCAAACTAAAGATGATATTGTTTACTTCACGAACGGCTGGCAACAATTCTTGAAAGATCACTCTTTGAAAGAGAATGATTTCCTTGTCTTTAAGTACAATGGTGAATCACACTTTGAGGTTTTAATCTTTGATGGAGAAAGCTTATGTGAGAAAGCAGCTTCTTATTTTGTCGGAAAATGTGGAACTGAACAAGGGGATAGCAAGGCAAAGGAAACAAACACTGCTACTGAAGAAGTCATTAATACTGCTTCTAATGGTGGTGTTGAATGTGGTTCACCTGAGAAATTTCGGCGTCTTAACAGTATACGAACACCATTAGCTGTACCTTTTGAAACTACAAATGAAAAGACTTGTAATGCTGGTGTTGAATCTGCTCCCCCAAAGAAACGGATGGCTGATGCACTAACTAAGACCACAACTATACAGTTTCCCTTCCAACCAACCGGCAAAAGGACCAAGAAGCCTGTCAATGAAGTTACACCTGTCCAGACTAAGAAGCGAGGGAGACCATTCAAAGCAGCTCATTCTTGTGATTTGGTGGCCTGTAACAAGGAACAGTCAGGTTAAAATATTTTGTTCTTTTCCATTAACTTTTACTATACTAATTCTAAATTATTTAGTAACTATAACTTTCCGATGTCATGGTTTTTTTGCGGTGCACATGCTTTGCTACGACTTTCTAAAAGCTTAAGATAACTACATGTTCATTTTGCAAACTATTTTCCCCCCTTTTTATAATGGTCCTAAGCATGGTTTGTTAGTATCTTACAATACATGCAAGTGTATCTCATTTCGATACAAAACTGAACTCAATCGATACGAATCTCTAGTGTGTATCTATTTTTTTTGTTGAAGAAATCTAATGTATATCTATTTTTACATGAATCACATCTTGAATCCTGCTGATTCACTATGTTAAATTTTGATTAATTATAATTGTTAGAATATTATAAAATATCTTTTATAGTAATCTAGAGTATCTTAGGAACGGATTTTATATTACTTATTATTATTTTGTTCTTGATTTAGGATTGAGTCTCAGTATCCCTTTAAATAGGGATTTGTATAGAGTCTTTTCTATTACATTACACTACTATTTTTTATTGGACCTTAACCTTAGGAAATGACATGGGGCTGAGTGACAAAGGGAATAAGCCCAAAGCATGGAGAGTTTATGTGAGGAGAAATAACAAAAGAGAGAATGGTGAGGCGGCAAGGAAGGACGTGACGTGAGAATTAGGGGGTTAGTTGGGGATTCAGTTATATGAGGTGGTGCAACCCACAACTTTATTTGTAAGAAACTTGTCACTGCAACGGGTTGGGCTGTACAAGACACAGCACCACTGCAGATTGAATTTGCAAATGGGTATAAAACAAGATCAAAGGGGGAATGCAAGCAGGTGAAGAGGCAGGCAAGCTGAAAATAGAGATTGACGCTCTTTTGTTCGATTTGGATGAAGTGGATATATTGTTGGGTATGGCTTGGCTAAACTCAATTGGAGGCATGTGGGTAGATTGGCCTCACCAGATCATGCTGTTTCCAATTTAACCAGGAACTGGTAGAGTTAAAAGGAGAGAACCGTATAGTGAGATGAGATGGGGTTGATGGCTTTGAACTGCATGCTAGGGGGGGGGGACAGTGTGCAAAACTGATTGCTGAAGGGTATGCTTTTGCAGAAATCACAGGTAAACAAGAGCAGGAGTTGCAAAAAGTGCTTGATGAATTTTATGACTGCAGAAAACAATTTTGATATGTTTCAAAATTGTGAATAGGATACAAGAACTAATTTGTTTAAAATATACTCTTGTAAACCTAATGGTCCGGATTAATTGACTGAATACAACACTCCCCTCAAGCTGGTGTCATGCACCAGCTTGCAGAAAGAATGTAAGTTGTAGTTATCAAATCATTGTCCAACTTTTCTTTAATGAAGTGCCGATCAATTTCTGTCTCTCAGTCATGTAATCTCCTATAACCATGGTAGTATCAACACAAACAAGAAGTATAGTTAGTTTTCCTCCGTGTGAATGTTTCAAGAAAAAATTGTGATTTCCTTGACTTTGCTTATAGCTCAAGCACAGCGTTGCCTTTGATTTCATTATGGATCTTAAAACTTATTTGATCTTCCCTAGCAAACTGATACTTATCTAGGAAAGAGTATTTTGTATTCAAATCCTTATATTTATGCCAGAGCTTATCCTTTTATTTAAAACTCATGATTGAATTGTTCAATTTCACACAGAGGCATCTATCCTGAATAGAAGTGGCAAGGAAGATAACCATTATACTCCTAGCAGTGGAGCTTCACTTTCAAGGTCATCAGTATGTCATGAGAAAAAGATAGCCCAGTCATTTACCTCCACTTTTCCATATTTTGTTAAAATAATGAAATCATTCAATATCGGCGGTTCACGTATTCTGGTGAGTTGTTCCATTTTATAGTTCTTAATTACCTCCCGAATAATGTAATTTTATCTCTCCACCCTTATCTTTAAGTAACTTGTGTAACGTTTCATTTTCTTGAGAAACTGATTTTGTTGGAGTATATTAATTTTTACCGAAACAATATTTCTCCTTTTATATGTGGAGGATAAAGCATTTAAGATGTATACATTACCAGTAAAAGATTATCTCAATGAAAATTTCGTCCACAATTCCATAGTGATACGAGTCCTAATTAACGAGTCGATCTTGGAAGATTTGAACTATTCTTGTACTTGCACTTCAATGCATGTTAGAGTGATATTTCAATACTTAGTGAAGATGCTGCTTGACAAACTTCTCAACTACTGCTATGACATTTACACTTTGAATTATGTGCAATTACTATGTTGTATTTCTCTAAGAAGTTCCAATTGTTATTGTTAATTTTCTTTCCTGAAGAAGTTTGTATTGAACGATACTGCAATTTTTTAACTTTCCTTCTCAAATATTTCTTATTTTAAGTTTTATTGGTCGTATTATTTATGATGTAAAGTTTTGTTCCTATTCACTGTGTTGGCATTAACACTGAAGCGCTTGCTACAATACTGATTTATAATTGATATATTGCAGAATGTACCATCAAAATTTTCGAAAGCACATCTTCCAAACACCAAGATACAAATTATTCTTCATAATTTGAAGGGAGAACAGTGGACTGTTAATGCCGTTCCAACAACTAAATTGCAGACAAGTCACACTATGTGTGGAGGATGGTTGGATTTTGTTCGTGGCAATGGTATAAAGATTGGAGATGTCTGCATTTTCGAACTTATAGGTGAGTGTGAATTACGTGTTCGTATTGCTGAGGTTGGAAAAGATGGGCTAGAAGACTCCCAGGTTGGAAAACAAGCTTCTAGTATGCTTGGTGCAAGACATGATGTCGCTCGCCATAAGACTTCCAGTTCGAGATATAAGCCAAAGAGTTCTAAATTCAGCTCAAAGTACAGAAAGAAAGTTGTTGCATCAGATAAAAAGTTGTCAAAGATTGGTCAAGAAGCTGTTTCATCCATTGAATTGAAGAAATCCGAGGTTGGAAAGGAAGGTCTTGATAATCAAAATGGGCTTGTGACCCTAAGTACCTAGCTACTGTTCCATCTACCTGCTAACTTTGTTGTTTGTGAGACAGATAAATCAATTTTCCAATTAGCTAGTATATTGTATCAACATCAGTAATCTAGATCATAGAATGTTTTACTTGTCACCATTCACATTCCAATTAGTTGTATCATCACTAATCAAGATCATAGAATGTAGTAATTATCTATTATGACACTTTTTTAGTTCATATCATTGTGAATTTGTGATTGCTGTTAAGTAGGCTTGTGATGTTGGTCTCTAATTTTTGTGATAAAATTAATTTTATTTACTACGCTACTTTTTTTTGTTGACAATATTTACTAAAGTACTCTTATAAGGAGTAGTAGTTGAATATTTAGATGAGTTAAAATACAATAAATAATAGGGTTAAATATGTCTTTGGTTCCTATAGTTTCGCATAATTTCATTTTTAGTCCCTGGAGATTTTTTCACACGTTTTAGTCCCTGAAGTTTTCTCAGTCAGTGTTTTTAGTCCCTACTTTTAATCAAACTTTTGTATGGACGACCATACCATGTGAACTCTATTACACTTTGACCATACATGTCACCACATGCTCAACTCGAGCTAGAGCTCATCCTTCTACATACTCAGCTCAACCATGAACTTCACCTTCAACATGTTCAACTCATCTCGAGCAAGAACTCATCCTTCTAAATGTTAAGCTTAACCCAACCTTCAGCTTGTACAGCTCAACTTGATTACGAGTTCCACCTGCAACATCTTCAGCTCAGCTCGTCCAAGAGCTTCTCCTTCTGCATGCTCAACTTAGTCCAACCTTCAACCTTTCCAACTCAGCTCGACCATGAGCTCCACCTTCAGCATACTTAGCTCAACATGTTTATCTTAGCCCAACGTTCAACATTCTCAGCTCAGCTCGACCATGAGCTTCACCTTCAGCATTTCCGACTCAGCTCGACCATTAGCTTCACCTTCAACATACTTAGCCCAGCTCGACCTTCAACATACTTAGCTCAGCTCGACCTTGAGCTCCACCTTCAGCCTACTTAGGTCAGCATGTTTAGCTTAGCCCAACCATCAACATACTCAGCTCGACCATGAGCTCAACCTTCAGCATTCCCAGCTCAGCTCGACCTTAAGCTCCACCTTCGCATGCCCAACTCAGCTCGACCATGAGCTCCTCCTTCAACATGCCTAGCTCAACTTCACCATCCAGGTCATATTGAACCCAACCTTCATCGGTGTGTTTATGTAGGTCATGCTGAGCTCAAACCTTAGTTAAACTATGCAAGTCATTCAGACCTCGGCTTGACCTTCCATGCATCTTGTACGAAGGGGGGCAAATTCATTCTCAAATCTTAGTGTCATAGCTTATTGGGCCTGGACACTCAAATCTTAAGAAAAGCTCATTAGGTCAAGGAATGTTGGACTATAAAAGGAGGCACTTAGGAGGGGGAAAGGAAGTCCATTCTATTGTAAGCTGTGTATTTCAACCTCAGTCATTTTCTGAAGTGCTCTAGAAATCTCTAGAGCAGCACACCTGTTGTAACTATCTTATGTTTACACACGTGAACAATATATATATATATGGTTTGCTATCTTAGACCCACCTAATAATATGAAAATCTAAGTTAACAAGGTGCACCATTTTACTTTGAACAAAAAGTTAATTACATCTAACAGTCAATTTTATATGCCTCACCATAAGGGACTTAATTGATCTCTCACCCTATAATCCACCTATTACTTTTCGTAAAGTGTAATTTATTTTTGTTATAAATTAAGCCTCTAATCCTATTGGACTCTCTAATCTCTTTATTTATTTATTTATTTATATTTATAACTGTTTCTAGTCTAATCTCTATTCCAAATTAACAGTCCTATACTTTTTGTTTTATAATACATTTAACTTTTTCACACAAATATTAAGAAAATCAATAAAATAAATTAACTAATGGTTTGCCATAAAAATAAATAAACTTAAAATTCACATTTAACCCCCTAAATTTTATCAATAGTGCGGTTTGGTTTTTGACCCCCACAAATTCTTTTTAGCAATTTTAACCCCTCGATTTAATATGTTTTTTTTTTTTTTATTGCGAAATTTGGTGAAATATATTTTTATAGAGAAAACGGAGAAAAAAATAAATTGTAAAATACTATGTTTTTGTTTTTCTTTCTCATATATATTATTTATAACTATATAACTCTGTATATAGAACTACATAAAAACAAATTATATCTTTTCAATAAGAACTAATCTTATAAATTCTAAATAAAAACTATATTAAAATCTAAAATCTTTAAAAAGATATTTAAATATCATTCTCGACACAATTTTGTATTTGACTGCTTGTCACCTTTTTTACAGCCATTCATCTTCCTCATCAACTGTTCAAGGCCTTAAAGCTTTCACCTTTTCAACTCTCTTATACTGTGTTTGAAATGGGAGGAGGAAGCAAATCTTGGGAGGAAGACATTTACTGGACCCATTTCCAGTTCATTCATTTCACACAATTTCTCACCACTCATTTTCAACAACATCTTGTTAGTATTCCTTTTCCCTTCTTCTCTTTTTCTTTACTTTCATGTTCTAAATTCAATAAAAATTAAATCTTTCTAAAGTTTTCTAATCTGGGTGTTACTGTTGAGCACTTGCACTTCATTTCATTTTCATACTATTTCAATAATCAAAGTTTTGAGCTTTTGATTATTGGATAAGCTGTTAAAAGTTTCCTTTTTTATGCCATGATTATTATTGTTTATACATATAGATATGCTTGTTTTTAAATAATTGCTTAGGATTTTGGTAAAAAATAAATAAATAATGGCTTAGGATTTTCTATATTAGCATTAGATCTGTTATTTTTTTCTCCTTTCATTCTTTCTAGTGTTTGCTTTTGAGACACTTTGTTCATGCATTTACCCTTGTAAAATCTTGCTTTGTGGCTTAAAGGAAAAGCAAAGGAAGTAAATAATGGTTTATTTTATTATTATTTTCCTTGTTCTGCAAACATTATGTAAATCATGTAAGCAAATAATTAGTTTTAGTTAGCTCTTAAGTAGATTCGTTGTAATGTTGTTTCTTCAACTCAATGTTTCTTAATCTAGAATGGAAATTTTATATTTTGTTGCAGGCACTTCCCAAAACATTTTCAAACAATGTAAAGAAGAAATTGCCAGAAAATGTGACCCTTAAAGGTCCTAGTGGAGTTGTGTGGAAGGTAGGGCTGACTTCTAGAGACGATACCTTGTACTTCACGAACGGTTGGCAACAATTCGTGAAAGACCACTCTTTGAAAGAGAATGATGTCCTTGTCTTTAAGTACAATGGTGAATCACACTTTGAGGTTTTAATCTTTGGTGGAGAAAGTTTATGTGAAAAAGCAGCTTCTTATTTTGTAAAAAAATGTGGACATGCTCAAACTGAACAAGGGGGTAGCAAGACAAAGGACTCAAAAACTGCTACTGAAGAAGTCATTAATACTGCTTCTAATGGTGCTGTCGAATGTGGTTCACCTGAGACCACACCTTTAGTGGTTCCCTCCCAAACAACTGGCAAAAGGACCAAAAAGCCTGTTAATGAAGTTATGCCTGACCAGACTAAGAAGCGAGGAACATCACCAAAAGCAGCTAATTCTAGTGAGAGAGCACTTGAGAAGGAACAGTCAGGTTAAAATATTTCGTTCTTTTCCATTACCGTTTACTATATTAATTCTAATTTATTTAGCAACTATAACTTTCTGATGAATGTTTTTTTTTCCTGCTGCACATGCTTTGCCATGAAGTTTCAAAAAGCTAAAGAAGATAAATCCTTGTTCATTGTGCAAACTACTTTTTTCTCCTTTCCTATAAAGGTCCTACTCATAGTTTATTAATATCTTATGATACATATGAGTCATATCTCGATTTAGTACTGAACTGAACCCAATCGATGTGAATCTCTAGTGCATATCTTGAATTCATATGTTATTTCTAATGAATCAGTACTTTTTTGTCAAAATTTGTATAACCTACCATGCTTTTGTCATTTGATTTATGACTTCAGTCATGAATCATTTTGAATATATAATTTTGTTATGTCACTCGTTTTACTTAAAAAGAACATACTTTTTGACAGTCTTGTCAAATATCGGCCATGTCGGTGCCATACTCGGATATGGCGGGTTTTTGGCTCTCCGCTATAGTCTTCCATCCACCATGGACATCACATCACTGCTTTCTGAAGGGCCTTAACTTTAGCAGATGACATGGGCTGGAGTGACAAAGGGAATAAGCCCAAAGTATAAAGAATTTATGTGAGAGGAAACAAAAAAAGATAGAATAATGAGGTGGCAAGGAGGGAAAATGAGAATTAGTTTGTTAGTTGGGGACTCGATTATATGGGGAGGGAGTTGTGGAGAGAGAGTAACATGGAAGAATCATTTTTTTTGTTTAGCTAGAGAATTGTGTTTTCTCTGTGTAGGGAATTGGTCTTTCAGTATTAGGGAGTTATCATCAATAAACGCTCACATTCCATTTGTAATTCTCGGTTTCTCTTTAGTTTCTTGCTTCTGTTATTTCTTGGTTGCAACAAATTAGTCCAACCTGCCGGATTAGTGGAAAGGAATTGTAAGGTTCAGAATATTAAACTGAGAGGGAGAGTAAAAGGAGTTTCCATTCTCTTATTGGGGGATAGTGGGTTACCTCAACGCTTGATCGTGCCACTGTAATTTGATTCTCACTCCACCAAGCAACAATTAAGGTTTCCGCACGAGAAAACACAATATCCTGAAGTAGATCTTCTATCACTCATTGAACCAACATAATTAGCATGAGTATAAGCCTTATAGTTAGGCTTCTCCTCACTTAAATAAAAGTCCTCTCCTTGGAGTGGATTTGAGATATTGTAAAGTACAGTCTATAGTCTCCAGATGGTGCACCCCCAAACCATGCATGAATTGACTCACCACACTAACTGCATAAGCCAGATCCAGCCTAGTCCTCAAAGCTTGTCTGTTTCCCTGCAAAAGGGCAAACACATATTTCCTGCGAGAGATCAAAATGCCTTGCTTTGAGTAGGCCACCTCAATTTTCAAGGTAGTGTGCTTCATCTCAAACTTCATTTTTCCTTGAGCATCTGTGTTAGGACCATTAAGGGAAACGCCAAAATGGAGAGGAGAGTGCTTAATTGGCAAGTTAGTTAGAGAGAGGGAGAGAAATACACGTGGTAGAGGTGAATATATATATATATATATATATATATACACACACATTGCCTCGGTGCGGGTACGGTACCGGTACCCGATACGGGGTACAACCTTTTTAGAAAAACTAATATACATGTATAGGCATAAATTAAGGTATGAGTATGTACCCGGTACTAGTACTCTCCCTCAAATGGAGTACTCGTGCATCATATATATATATATATATATATATATATATTATAGAGAGAGAGGTAGTGTCACAGGGAGGTCATGATAATTGCTTATAGGCTTATAGCACAAGCACACCATTGCCTTTGGTTTCATTCTGAGTCTCAAAAATATGTACTAAAGCTCATCTATATTCTGATCTTCCCTAGCAAACTGATGTTTGTCTAGGAAAGAGTACTTTGCATTCAAATCCTTATTTTTATGCCAGAGCTTATCCTTTTATTTAAAACTCATGATTGAATTGTTCAATTGCACACAGAGGCAGCCATCCTGGGTGGAAGTGGGAAGGAAGATGACCATTATATTATCAGCGGAGCTTCATTATCAAAGTTATCAGAACCTAATGAGAAAGAGATAGCCCAATCATATACCTCCTCTTTTCCATATTTTGTTAAAATAATGAAATCGTTCAATGTTGGGGGTTCTTGTTTGCTGGTGAGTTGTTCCCTTTTGTGATTCTTAATTTACCTCCCAAAATGTTGTTTTATCTCTCCACCCTCACCTTAAGTAACTTGTATAGTGTTGCATTTGCTTGAGAATCTCATCTTGTTGGAGTATATTAATTTTTTACCGGTGTATACTTTACCGGTAAAAGATGACCGCAATGAAAATTCCATCCACAGTTCCATTGTGATATGAGTCCTAATTAATGAGTCAATATTGTTAGAACACGAGGGGGCAACTTGGGAATCATCCACACGATGACTAAGAACATTGATATAAATGAGTTGGACTCCACACTTTAACCCAAAACCGTAAGACATTAGGTTTATGGATCCTCTCACTTATAAATGCTCCAAGTCACCACATTTTAACCAATGTGGGACTTCCCCACATTACTCACACTTGTTTTTCTCAACAAATATAGATAGATTTGTATAGATGCTGCTTGACAAACTTCTCAACTACTGGCTACTGCTGTGACATTTAAAAATTGAATTCTGTGCAATTACTGTGGTGTATACTGTATTTCTCCAAGAAATACCAATTGTTATTGTTAGTTTTCTTTCCTTCGCCTCAAATATTTCCTATTTTAAGTTTATTGGTCGTATTATTTGTTATGTAAAGTTTTCTTCCTATTCACTGTGCTTGGCATTAACACTGAAGCTCTTGCTAATACTTGGTTTATAATTGATATAATGCAGAATGTACCATCTCAATTTTCGAAAGTACATTTTCCAAACCAAATAATAAAGATTATTCTACATAATTTGAAGGGAGAACAGTGGACTGTTAATTGTGTTAATAAATCTAGTGTGCATACATATCACATTTTATGTGGAGGATGGATAGATTTTGTTCGTAGCAATGGCATAAAGATCGGAGATGTCTGCATTTTCGAACTTATAGGTGAGTATGAATTTCGTGTTCGTATTGCTGAGGTTGGAAAAGATGGATTAGACTTCCTGGATGAAAAACTAGATTTTAGTGTGCCTAGTGCAAGAAAAGATGTCGCTTGCCATAAACAAAGGCGATGGGTAGGATAAAAAGTCATCAAATATTGGTCAAGAAGCTGTTCCATCTACCTGCTAAAGTTCTTGTTTGTGAGACAGATAAACCATTCTTCAATGAAGTTTTTCTGTGGTAAAAGATGCAAAAGACTAAGCATTTTATGCATGTCAGTAAATTCATGCTGTCTCTTAGTACATGTTTTACATGTCACAATTCAGTGCCATTCACATCCCAATTATCTGTATCATCACTAATCAACATCACAGAATGTATTAAGTATCTATTGTATCACTGCTTTTTAGTTCATACTATTTGTGAATTGGTGTAAACTTTGGTATCCTGGAGTTTGGTTGGCTATGTTCTCGCTCGTAAAATGTTGGTCTCTTAGAGGTAAAATAATTGGCGTAAATATGGAACAAAATATGATAAGCTATAAGCTCATAAACTACTTGAAATGACATTTGAAAAATAAGCTATAAACTAGTAAAATAAGCTATAAGCTTATAATAAAAATGTTGTTAACAAACAAAACTAGGTTATTGGTCTTCCCAAACAGAGACATAAACTCTTTACAAAATGGTCGTTACCAAACATGTTTTTTTTTTAACATACGAGCTTATGAGCTATAAAATTATAAGCAAGCTTATTGTTCTTCCCAAATAGAGTCTACGCCACATGTGTTCTCTTGGTATATTACGTTTAGTTTTTATCATTTACTCCTATTTTTTTAACTTAAATGAAAGATGCTGCAATAATTGAGATGCACGATGTCTTTACTGAAGTTTGACGATGTGTTTGGATGAGAATGAAAAGTTAAAGGAAAGAAAGTGAAATTAAAAAAACATCATAACAAGAGGAATTAAAACAGAAAAGAAAGCAGAACTTGAGATAATTTTTAGGTTGTTTGGTTTAAGTGAAACTGAAAATAAAGTGAAAGGAAAAAAATATATGTAAATATAAAATGACAAAAATATATTAAAGTAAAAATAAAAAAGAAAAAGGAAAGATTGTTGTCATTTTTAAATCATTGTTAAGCATTTGTGTCATTTTGTTTAAAAAACAACCATTCCCCAGCTTTCCGTCCAATTTGGGAGGGAGGACTTTTTGTGTGGGCCTAGCAGAATATTTTCTTTCTTTCCCATTTTAATGACAAACCAAATGGTGGAAACAAGAATAATCCTCAATCTTTCTCTCCTTCCTCTTTCTTTCCTTCTAGTTTCTTCAAACCAAACAGAGTGTTAATGTCTTTTAAAATACCAACTAAACATTAAAAACAAGGGTCACATCATCGTCAAAAGACAAATTTGTCTCTAGTTGGCTTTGTTATTTTCTAGTAATTACTTACTGGTAGTATACTAATTTGGGAACTACTAGTACTTGTTGTTACGGGTGGACAACGGTTGATTTCAGTCGAATTCGGTCTAAAAATTGTCCACTCGAAATAATTCAAGATTTGAATATTTCAGCCCACATCCGTTCACTTAGAGTTTCGGTTTGGTTAGATTATGATTTGTTCTGGTGATGTTTTTCATTGGGTAGGTTTATCGGGTGTAAAGTCAGGCCAAAAAATTATGAATAGCTCAAAAAATACACCATTAAATTTAAAGAAAGAGTGTAGGAAAAAATATAGATGTGAAGAAAAAGAAAATTGAAAAGAAGCTATGAAGAGTAGAATAACAAATTACAACAAAGAATAAGATAATATAAAGAGATCCAAAACTAACACAAAAATGGTAGTCATGGAGGATGAGGTGTGAGACTTTACATTGTTTGGATTGTTGAGAAAATAAGTCCAGATACTCTAAACTTGTATTGACAAGTGGAAAGTGTAGAAACGACACATTGAAAATATAAACACAAGTGGAAAGAAATTCACACTTGTGGTCTAATCGTAGTTATACTATGCAGTTAGAAAAGTTACTCCATCGGTCAGATTCAGATTTTATTGGACTTGAAAATTCAATCTGAACCGTCCGGCCCAATCCATTCAAACTCAATTTTGTTCCCAAGTTTAACCCGCGATCCGACCCACTGCCACCCAACAATCATTTTATTTTATTTTTTATCGATTTCGTCGGATTCGGATCGGTTCGAGAAATCTTGCCCACCACTACTTGTTGGTATAAATTATTTTAGGGTTTTTCTAAGATAAATATATTTTAATACTTGTTTATCTTTTTATTAATATGAATATATGTTGCATTAAACTATTTTTTGTTCAATTTAAATTTTGTTAATACTATTTGTTAGTTTAATTTAATCTATTTCTTACTTTTTGATATATTTCAAATATAATTTATAATTGTCAGTTGTCACTCTAAAATATTAATTTTTAACGTATTATATGTTACATTTTACATCAAACTTAATATTTATTTCGTCAAAAAATTCAAACTATTACTTTATAGTGTTTTTTATAATATATATATATATATATATATATATATATATATATATATATATATATATATATATATATATAAGTGTTATTTGAACAAATTTTTTTAGACAACATTTATTTTCCTCTTTTTTTTATTGGACAAAAACAATGTGAATATGAGAGAGAAAATTGTCTAAAAAAATTGTCAAAATAAATAATATATCTCATATATATATATATATAATCCCTCCATCTTAAAATATAAGCAAAATGTGATAAATAAAATGAATGTATTTGGTCCAAATCTTTGACCAAATACATTCAATCATTTTTTGCATCGTGTATATATTTGAGAAAACACAATCCTCTGTATATTTCACACGAAAACTAAACCATCTCATTCGTTGAAACACAACATGTCTGGATCCGACGCTGAATACTTTACCCACCCTCAAACCCACCGTGAAAACCGCCACCGTGAAAACTACGCAAATCCTCCTCCTCCTCCTTCCCCTTCCTCAGGGGCGGCCCAAGCTAGGGCTTGAGGCCTCACAAAAAATTGAATTTTTCTAAAGCCCATTAGGCCTCAAAATAATTTTACACCTATTATATATTGGCCTCGCGTAGAAACATTATAGAATTCTTTCGTACCTCAGTTGGCTTGTGGGCATTATACTTTACTAAGGAGTTCTTAGGCCTGAATCACGTAGATAACATATTTGGTGTATTTTTTTTCGATTTTGGTGAAATGTATATTTTTTTGTTTAAATTTGTTATTAAAAATAAAGTTGTATTTTGACTTAAATTTAATATTATATAATATGAATGTTGAATCTTAAATTAAAAAGATTAATATAGATAATTTGAAAAAAATAACAAACATTAAATTAGAGTTAAACTTATGCAATAAAACATACATAAATAAGTGCAATCGTGTTTATTTTAGTTTTTTTGCTAGTTCATGTTTTAGTTATATTATTAGTATTATGTTTAAATGTTTAATCATTTAAAAACAATTAAAACTATAATTTATTTAAATAAATATAGATAATCAATAACTTTATAAAATTAAAAAAAATTAAAGGTCTCATTTTTATGTTCGCTTTAGGCCACATAATATATAGGGCCGACCCTACCCTTCCTTCCGGATGTGGCATACATGTTACTTCTTTACCTTTGCTCCTTCTTCGGACAGCCAACACCACCACCTTCTTCCGCTCGGCTCCACCGTAGGAGGCAGCGATCTGATTTGAGTGATCTGTTGCTCATTTTCTTGCTCGCTTCGAACATGATGTGGAGTAGCTTCATAAAAGTTATTGCTTTTACAGTGATATATTTATATCTGAATTGTCTCATTTTATTTGATTTTATTTTGATTTTTTCCTAATTTTTTTTTTGTTGATTTGTTTTCAGGTTGGGTCTCTTCTTCACCACATGTATTGTAGCAGCTACATGGATATGGATGGTGGAAGAAGAATGGGATTTTTCACTTCTATGGAAGCACTGAGGACCAATTTCTCATTCAAGAGGCTAGGCCTATTTTTGGCATTCATAGTGGTAAATTTCATAAATTTAAACATTATATAGGAATTTTTTGTAAATATGGTATAATAATGTTTTTAATTTTGTAATTTTTTTTATTTCAGGTCATATATGGTTTGAAATTGTACTTTTTTGGCTGAGTTGAATGCAAAAGAGGCTATTCTAAGAGTTTCATAAACCCTAATTTAAATTGAGGTAGTCATATAGTGTTGTTGATAAGGTTGTAATTTCATAAGAACCTGATCCCCTAAGCTGAACTCCACATGCCTGCTGTGTTTGTCTTGTTTTTTCATCGCTTGTTGAGCTTTACGTAAATTAGCTTGTAATTATAGTATCAGTTCTTCTCTATGCAACAGCTGAGTTTGTAAATCAGGGGGTTCTCCGAGCTACCCTTGAATCTAATGAGAGCGGGAGGGTCGCGGCCATAGAGTGCTTTGAATGGAGTCATGGCCGCACTAACTTGGTATGAGGTGTAACATTTCAGACACCATTTTTTCGATTTGCTCCTTTTGACTATGAGGATAACGATATGGGGGAACTTTAACCACGTGAGATTCATCTAACAATGGAATTGAGTGGTCTTGTGAAAGGGGTAGAGGTAACCCAGTAGGTGTTTGAAAAACTTGGCAATATTTCAACAATCGGCGATGTGAGGACCCAATGTAGCATGCCAAAGAGGAACCCAATATCAAGTCCGCGCCAGCAAATGGCAAGAGAAACGCTGGTAAGACCAAAATATGGCCCTGAATCTCCTCAGTGAGATTGGATAACTGACCTTCAGCCATCAACGATTGACCGTTCCCAACTAAAACCATGAACTCAGGAGCTGGTTCTATAGGGCTGATACTCTTGACTGAACGTTGGGTTTGAGGAGGTCGATTTGCAGGTGTGGGTAAGATAGGTTGCGTATTGGGTTGAATTGTGGAGTTGAATGTGGATCTTTGGGGAATCATAGAACGGTTTGTGTTTGGCACAAATGAGTTACTATATTTAGTAGGAGTGGTTTGGTCATTGGATTTAATAGGCTGGAATTTATCTTCAAACAATCTTGCAATAGAGACTGCATGGGTCAAGGAAGTGGGTGACTGGGAAATCACTTCCGCTGGAGTTCTTTTTGCAGTCCACTAAGAAAACAATCTAACAAAGCAGCTGAGTCTAAACCGGTAACTCGATGTGCAAGAGAAGTAAAGGCCAAGTAATAGTCACTTACAGAACCAGATTGGGTCAACTTAAACAAAGCAGTTCTGGGTCTATCAAACTCTGAAGGGCCAAATTCAACCTCCACCGCACACGTAAACTCTTGCCAAGCACCGAAAGGGACGGTCTTTGAATCATCTGGAACCACCGAATGATCTAAATGTACCACCGCAATTGTTAAACATTCAGGATCTGGAGTGTGATAGTAATCAAAGAATTGATTCGCTTTGAAAATCCAAGTTAACGCATCCGAACCATCAAATCATGGAATGGTGTATCACGATTGTTGTTCTTCTGACCATGGGCGACAGAAGCTCTAACTGCATAGCCTCAACCCATCTAGGATCAACACAAGCCTGAGCATATGAAGTAGGTTCAGTTTCACTGGTCAGAGATAAAGCATAAGCTATATGGGGTGGGGATAGATATGAGAGATAGGCAGTTATAGGATGTTAGGAAGAATGGTGCGAGGTACAGTCATAGTCAAGGAGGTGGGCTGGTTTACTGACAACTCTGGTGGATTTTCTCAAGGGAACTGGTGATAAGATAGTAGGTGTCTCAGGTTGGGGAGTGCTGGTTGTGTGAGGTAATGAAGGTGTAGGAAGTGTCTGCAAGGTGTCATGGTCAGACTTAGATTCAGTCAATATCATGTAGTCTTATATATACCCTTTTAACCTAGTGTTAGGAACTCTATTCCTTTTGTTGCGCCTAACATAGTAACTTTTCGGTCAATGTCAAAATTAGTTCCTTCTTGTGATGCTGAGTCCTCATGGGCCCTTGCATAAAACTTAGGGAGTAGCTTATGAAAAGATTGAGGTCTCAGAGTTTTGCCTATAAGGCTGCAATTTGAGATACACCATAGCACTTAATAATATGTTATTGAATTTCTTTAATTTTAATGTATGGATTTTGACTAAAATTGTTCAATTTTTTTTTCCAGGTCATGACTGAGGCTGGAGAGAGGAGATAGGAATTTTTTGTAGATGACAGAGTCTGTGACTTGTTTTTTTGTGAATTGTTTAAACCATTACATAGTTTTGTGAATTGTTTAAACCCTTACATAGTTTTGGGGCCCAATTATTTTTTTGGCCAATTTTTAAGTAGAAGGTATTAAATAATTGAACATGTAAAATAATTCTTTACAAAGTTATTGTCCTAGTGGTCATGTCTTCTCATTCTACCAAAAGGTCATGTTCTCAAATCCCATTCAGGGCAGTTTTGGTTTAAACTCTATTTTTTTTTTTATAAAAGGTAAAAAAAAAAAACTGTGTATTATTATCAATATCTACTAATGGTTGTTACCAGACATGGTTGTCCGTTAACTGACCTTTATATTATAGTGAGTGTTTCGTGAGTGGGTTCTCGATTTAGGTGGGCTATCAATTGACTATGAAAAATAAGTTAAAGAGCTTTTCAAGTTCGGTCAGGAGGGACAAAAGAGAGATGGTAGCGCCCTACAATAAAAAAATGAACTGAGAAATAAAATATACGGAGAAAAATACCCCTATATGTCTTTCAAATTCTAATAATAATTTTTCGGTGTGTAAAAATGTACCAAAAAAACAGATTATTAATAATTTTTCGGAGTGTACAAGTTAAATTCAAATGAATTTTCATATCACATTTTCTTACATTATTAATATTTGAGAAATTTGTATTTCTACTTTTACAAATACTACTAAATTAAATTCACTTCGTATGTGTGTGAGTTTTTAATGGTTTGTCAATTCATCTATAAAAAAAAGGGGATTAGATCCTCTCCAATTTTCCCTCATGTTTTCTCTCCTTTTTCTTAATCCAAGGGTTGATTTTCTCTCCTTTTTATTCCTCATGTTTTTCTCAACCCTTAGATTAAGAAAAATGAGAGAAAAATGAGAGAAAATTGGAGAGGATCCAAATCCAAAAAAAAGTAATAGAATTTCGGTCATTCAATTCAAGGCTTAAAGCTTACACCTTTTTTCGGCTTTTTTACCAAACTGCCACACTTTGAAAAAAAAATTCCAAAATGCCACAATTTTGACTTTTCAAATTTACTTCCGCCACCTCCTATGGTGGTATTCTACACCCCCTATTTTTTTAAAATTTTTTTTTTTCAAGCCACATCATGTGGCGGTATTCTAAAGGAAATTTTTTTTATTTTTTTTTTATTTCTATGCCACATGATGTGGCGGTATTGTGATGTTATTATTTTTTTTTCTGCCACACTAAGTTTGTCTTATTATGTTTTTTTTTCGTTTTATTTTTTTTAACTCTAACCCTAACACCCCAAATCCAAAAAATTCTAAAAAAATTATCTTAACATTAATTAATTTATATAATGATAAATGCTAAAAAAAAAATTCAAAAGAGGCAAAATTTAGTAAAACATAAAAAGTATATTTTGCCTCTTTTAAATAAACATAAAAAACTTATATTTGAATAAACTTATATTAATTAAAATTTGTAGTACAATCACAAATATAAATTACTAATAATTTATATTTGAACAAACATAACAAAAAAAAGACATGAACAAACATAGAAAAAATTATTTTGCATTGACATAGATGATAGATCTATCAAGTGCCACATGGTGGACGTTGACGAGTTCGATGAGGTAATTGGCGGCGTGTTTGCAATTGAAGAACCGGTTCTTCTTCTTCATCTCCTTCTTCTTCATTCAGTGTGTTTAAATCAAATCGCACATTTTGTCCCGAAGATTGTGGAATGCCCGGAATCTCTTGAAAAAATTGAGTCATTGAGTTCATCCAAGTTGAATTATCAGATTCTTGAACAAGCTGTTGGAGAAAGTCGTTGTCAAAATCATTCCCTAATTGAAGTTCGGTTGGTAGGAACCCAAAATGTTGTTGTTGTTGTCGGGCAAAATCATTCAAATATGAGATTTCAAATATGTAAACCCACCCCTCCAACCTATTAAAAAAAGTGATTTTTTTTAAGCAAAGTGATTTTTAAAACAAACATTATTAATATAGTTTAAGAGTTTTTTACTCAACCCAAATAAAATTAAATTTGATCGCTCAATAACAAGAGTTTAGTAAAAAAAAAAAACTTATTTGTCCTCAATAAAATGGACATAAATTATATTATAGTTCAATTTTTATAAGTTTTTTCTTAAAATATCTTCTTAAATGTCTATATATATATATATATATATATATATATATATATATATATATATATATATATATATATATATATATATATAATTTCGATTTAATTGATATGCACCGACAGTGTAAAATAATTTTACACTGTCAACCAATACCAACCATATTTTCCGCCACATCACCCCACTTTACCAACCATATAATGTTATTAATTGTTGCATGTATAAAATAATTTTAAAGTGCGTACATACTTGTGAAATTTGTATTTCTACTTTGTACAAATTGTAATAAATAAATAAAAAGTAATTGAATTTCAGTCATTCAAGGCTTAAAGCTTACACATTTTAGCACCTCTCTACCATTTCATTCTCTCACTGTGTTTGGTTCAAATGGAAGGTGTTGGAGGACATAACAATGGTGGCTGCAAATCATGGCAGGAAGATATTTACTGGACCCATTTCCAGTTCATCCATTTCACTCAATTTCTCAAAACTGATTTTCAACAACATCTTGTTAGTATTCTTTTCCTCTTTTTCAACTTCTTTGGGTGTTCAGTACACATGTACTTCATTTCATGTTCATACTATTTTTCAACCTCTTTTCTTTTTTTTTTCCTTCATTATTTTTACTTGCCCACCTTTTAAATTTTGTATTTTTTTACAATTTCTTTAGCTGAAGTTAGTTCTTTTGTAGAAAGTTTTGAGCTTTTGATTATTGGATTATGGATATGCTTTTAAAGTTTCCACTTTTATGCCATGATTGTTGCATTGTATAAATGGTTTAGGAACTGTGACATTAGCTATAAATCTGTTTTTTTTTTTTTTCATTCTAGTTTTAGGTTTGAGACACTTTGTTCATGTATTCACCCTGACAAAATCATGCTTTTGTGGCTTAAAGCAAAACAAAAGTTTTTTTTTTGGTGTGTTAACCCTCCGATTCCGAGGGGAAGAGGGTCTTGGTAATCCGGAGATTATGGCCAAAAATTGTTACTCCCAAGAATTTAACTTGGGTTCTGGCGAACAATTCGTCTTAGGGGGAACTGACATTAACCATTTGAGCCAATCACTTTAGTTATTCTTGGTTTATTATTCTTTTCCTTGTTTCTGCAAATAATTATGTTTAGCTCTTAAGTAGATTCATTGTAGTGTTGTTTCTTCAGCTCAATGTTTCTTAATCTCAAATGGAAATTTATAATTTTATTGCAGGCACTTCCTAAAACATTTTCAGATAATGTAAAGAAGAAATTGCAAGAAAATGTGACCCTTAAAGGTCCTAGTGGAATAGTGTGGGATGTAGGGCTGACTACTAGAGACGATACCTTGTACTTCACGAACGGTTGGCAACAATTTGTAGAAGACCACTCTTTGAAAGAGAATGATGTCCTTGTCTTTAAGTACAAGGGTGAATCACACTTTGAGGTTTTAATCTTTGGTGGAGAAAGTTTATGTGAGAAAGCAGCTTCTTATTTTGTCGGAAAATGTAGTAATGTTAAAGCTGAACACAAGGCAAAGGACACAAACACTGCTACTGAAGAAGTCATTAATACTGCTTCTGATGGTGCTGTTGAACGTGGTTCACCTGAGACCACACCTTTAGTGGTTCCCTCCCAAACAACCGGCAAAAGGACCAAGAAGCCTGTTAATGAAGTTATGCCTGACCAGACTAAGAAGCGAGGAACATCACCTAAAGCAGCTAATTCTAATGAGAGAGAACTTGAGAAGGAACAGTCAGGTTAAAATATTTTGTTCTTTTGCATTAACTTTTACTATATTAATTCTAAATTATTTAGTAACTATAACTTTCTGATGTAATGTTTTTTGTTTTGCTGCACATGCCTTGCTATGACATTTCTAAAAGCTTAAGAAAATAAATCCATGCCTACTTATGGTTTATCAGTATCTTATGATACATGTGAGTGGTATCTCAATTCAATACTGAACTGAACCCAATCAATATGAATCTCTAGTGCGTATCTATTTGGACATGAATCTCATCATGAATTGACAATGTTATTTCTAATCAATCAGTACCTAAACTTAGAGAAGCCAACCATTTTCTTTGTCAAACTTGTATTACCTACCGCTTTTCTTTTGTCATTTGTAATGTATCAGCTTATAATTTTGTTATGTCACTTGCCTTTTTTCTTAAAAATGACATACTTTTTGACAGGCTTGTCAAATATCGGCCATGGTGGCGCCATACTCGGATATGACGGTGCCACATGTTGGCCGGTATGGCAGGTTTTTAGCAGATGACATGGGTCGGAGCGACTGGGAATAAGCCCAAATCATGTTTTTGGTAGTAGGGATTTATCATCAATAAACACTCACATTACATTTGCAATTCTCGGTTTCTCTTTAATTTCTTGCTTTTTTTTATTTCTGGTTTGCAACAAATTAGTCCAAACGGCCGATTAGTGGAAAGGAATCGCAAGATTCAGACATTAAACTCTTGATTGAGCCACTGTACTTTGCTTCTTACTCCACCAAGCAACAAGGCTTCTCTCTTAAACAAAAGTCCTCGGTGAATCAACATAGGAAAACACAATAGTCTGAACTAGATCTTGTATCACTCGATGAATCAACATAGGAACACTCACAGGTTTGCATCTAAGCTTGTCTGTTTCCAGCAAAAGGTCAAACAAATATTTCCTTTGAGAGATCAAAATGCCTTGCTTTGAGTAGGTCACCTCAATTTTCAAGAAATACTCAAGTTTTCTGAGGTTTTTCATCTCAAACTTTATTCTTCCTTGAGCTTCTGTGATAGGTAGGACCCATTAAGGGAATTGCCAAAATGGAGAGGAGAGTGCTTTGACAACTAGTTAGTTAGAGAGAGGTAGTGTCACGAGGAGGTCATGGTAATTGCTTATAGGCTAGCAAACTGATACGTTTCTAGGAAAGAGTATTTTGCATTCAAATCCTTATTTTTATGCCAGGGCTAATCCTTTTATTTGAAACTCATGGTTGAATTATTCAATTGCACACAGAGGCAGACATCTTGTGTAGAAGTGGGAAGGAAGATCACCATTATATTCTCCGCGGAGCTTCACTGTCAAAGTTATCAGAACCTAACGAGAAAGAGATAGCTCAATCATATACCTCCTCTTTTCCATATTTCGTTAAAATAATCCAAAAGTTCAATGTCGGTGGTTCATATATGCTGGTGAGTTGTTCCCTTTTGTGATTCTTAACCGTCCAAATAGTGTTGTTTTATTTCTGTAGTTTGCACTTGCATTTGCTTGAGAATCTGATCTTGTTGGAGTATATTGATTTTTACCGAAACAGTATTTCTCCTTTTATGTATGGAGGATGGTAAGCATGGATTAAAGCATTTAAGATGTACAGTTTACCGGTAAAAGATGATATCAATGAAAATTCCATCAATAATTCCATAGTGATACAAGTCCTAATTAGGATGGTAGATTTGAACTATTCTTTTACTTGCACTTCTGAACTACTGCTATGACATTTACAAATTGGATTCTGTGCAATTACTATATTGTATACTGTATTTCTCCAAGAAGTACCAATTGTTATCGTTAGATTTCTTTTCTTAAAAGTTTGAATTGAACAATATTGCAATTTTAGCCTTCCTTCACCTCAAATATTGCATTAACACTGAAGCTCTTGCTAATACTGATTTATAATTGATATAATGCAGAATATACCATCGAAATTTTCGAAAGCACATTTGCCAAACTACATAATAAAGATTATTCTACATAATTTGAAGGGAGAACAGTGGACTGTTAATTGTGTTAATAGGGGTTCTAATGTGCAAACATATCACTCTTTATGTGGAGGGTGGATAGATTTTGTTCGTGGCAATGGCATAAAGATTGGAGATGTCTGCATTTTCGAACTTATACGTGAGAATGAATTACGTGTTCGTATCGCTGAGGTTGGAAAAGATGGACTAGAATTCCAGGATGAAAAGTGTGCCTAGTGCAAGACAAGATGTTGCTTGGCGTAAACGAAGGCTGTGGCGAGGATAAAAAGTCGTCAAAGATTAGTCAAGAAGTTGTTTCATTTCCCTGCTAATGTTCTTGTTTGTGAGACAATTAAATCAATGTTCAATGAAGATTTCTTGTGGTAAGAGATGCAAAAGACTTTATGCATTTTATGCATGTTAGTAAATTCATGCTGTCGCTTGGTAATGTCACCATTCACATCCTAATTAGCCGTATCATCATCACTAATCAAGTATTTATTGTGTCACTGCTTATTAGTTCATATTTTTGGGTATGTTCCCACTATAACATTTAGTAGGCTCGTGAAATGTTGGTCAACTACGCTTTGGTTTTTGTCTCATAAATGTTAGTTAAGGTTATGCACACATGTTAATATAATTGTTGACTACTAATTTTTGAGTTTAATGGACATGCTCCTGCGACAATGTAGTAAATTTTTACATTGTCATTTAAGATTCTAGGTTCGATCTTTGACTTGAGTATGCAACAATGTTAAAATTTTTAGGGAGAGTTTGTCGTTCATTTAGGTCCCACAAGACTTGAGAGTTTAGTCTCTACAGTTACGCGAAGAAGATACTTAATTTACGCTAAAAATATTAAGAAGAAACGGTCAATCTTATTATTGAGCATGTTTGTAACGAAAATCAAAATCTAAAAAAAATTATAGTTGCTTCTCAAAAGTAATGAGTTTTGTTATTGCAAATAAACATATATTTTCTTTTACTTTATTATTTAAGTCTCAAAAATATTGTCTATAAAACATAAAATACTCTAAAAAAAAAAAGAGTTGTGTTATTTGAACACAAAAAAAGTTGTTCGGATTGAACAACATGTTTTTTCCTTTCTTGCATGCAAATTGAGATCAGACTAAAATAATTAAAAATAGAAAAAGTGGCGGGTTCCACACTATTTTTGTTGTCCATATGACATTTCTCAAAAAAAATCACCCATTAATTAGTTGTTTTTTTTTTTGACACAAATTAGTTGTTTTTTTTTTTTTTGTAAACACCATTAAAACTCACAATTGCAAAGTCTCGAAATTGAATTCAGCTGAAAGTGTTTAATCCAGTAGTACTCACATTGTGAGTTTAGCTCAACAAATTTTACTTTATATAATAATCTTTAAAAAGCAATTATTCATTATCGTAAACAAACCTTATAAATTAGTTTCAAATTTTTTTATGAAAAAATTAGCTTCGATTTTAAGCTTATGTCAATAAATTTATTACGAGCTCATACTTTTTATGAATTTAAACTCTCCTCTCCTAAATAACTTATACAATATTATGTACCCAAAAAAAAAAATTGAATATGTACCAAAAAAGAATAACCTATACAATATCCAGCTTATAAATTTTATGAAAAATATTTACCCACATTTGTGCTTGATCATAAAAACAACTTTATACATAAGAGTCACATTTTCAACTTTATCATAAAAACAATTATTCATGATCGTTAAGAAACATGGACAGATGTACTATACACTTTTTTTTACTATAATTGTTGACATGTCTCGAAAGTACATACATAAGGTGTTTGGATGAAATTCACAAAATATGATCCTATAATTATAAGGGACAATTTTTGTTTGAGGTCGATAGAATATCTAACTAGGGCATGCTTCCACAAGACCAACTTGATTTGAAATTAAAAGGACAGACACATTTTTCTTGACAACAAAAGTATTCTCCTAACATTATGAGATATTATTATTTCGGTTCAGTTCATAAATAAAACATTCTAACCACAAATAAAATACAATTTTTTTTTAACAAAATTTATATATATATATAAAAAATAATTACACATTAACAAAAGGTAGTCGGACAACAAATTGAACCAAAAAGATAATTTATTAGGATTGCCTCCAAAGGGGAGGGACAAAATATTTGAACAAAAATGCCCAAAATTACAAAATACCAACAAATACTCTTATGAAAATTAACTTTGAAACCGGTTAAAAGTTTAAAAATCAACAAATTCATCTTCGAGAAACGTTAAAATCTCTATATCTAAGAGACTAAGACAATTTGAAAATCTTTGACCAATCTTAAATTTACCGAAGCATTCAACATAACATTCAAAGTTCAAAGAAACAAAGAAAAAAGAAGTATGAGAAAGGTTAACTCAATTGGTCCGATGGTATTGACTTTGAGACTTGAGAGTGTGCTCCTCCTTAAGATCTCATGTTCGATTCACTTTGCTACCAATTTAAATGGACTAATTTAACTTCCTTAAAAAAAAGTATGAGAAATGTCTTCGTCTTATTGTTAAGAATTCCAAATTGGTTGCTAAATAATTTATAAGTGAAAATAACTTTTACCTTATAAGTCGATAATTTTGCAAAATTGAGTGAAGTCTAACTGTGGATTTAAAAGTAGAATTTGCTCTTAAAAAAATTATTTTTCTCTAACATTTGGTTCCATTTTATTCTTCTTGCTAGTGAACTGTTGAAGGCTTAAAAGCTTGCATCTTTGAACCATTTCATTTCACTCTCCACCTGTGTTTGAAATGGAAACACGAAGACAAAACGGTGGCGGTGGCAAATCTTGGGAGGAAGACATATACTGGACCCATTTTCAGTTCATTCATTTCACACAATTTCTCACCACTCATTTTCAACAACATCTTGTTAGTATTCCTTTTCCCTTCTTCTCTTTTTCTTTACTTTCATGTTCTAAATTCAATAAAAATGAAACCTTTCTGAAGTTTTCTTATCTGGGTTTGCAGTTAAACAGCACTTGCACTTCATTTAATTTTCATACTATTTTTCAACTTGCCCACCTTTTAAATTTTCTATTTTTTCACAATTCCTTTAATTGAAATTGAAGTTAGTTCTTTTGAAGAAAGTTTTGAGATTTTGATTATTGGATAAGCTGTAAAAGTTTCCTTTTTTATGCTTGTTTTTAAATAATGGCGCCTTAGTATTTTTGACATTAGTTGTAGATCTGATTATTTTAATTGAACAGAAAAGGAAGTGAATAAGGAGATTGTAGTTTAGTTTTTTCTTGGTTTATTATTCTTTTCCTTTTTCTGCAAACATTATTAATTGCTGTTTCTCAAGCAAATAATTATGTTTAGCTCTTAGGTAGATATATTATAGCAACATTTTTTAGGAAATTTTATATTTTGTTTGCAGGCACTTCCTAAAACATTTTCAGACAATTTAAAAAATTTGCCAGAAAATGTGACCCTTAAAGGTCCTAGTGGAGTTGTGTGGAATGTAGGGCTGAAACCTAGAGACGGTACCTTGTACTTCATGAACGGTTGGCAAGAATTCGTGAAAGACCACTCTTTGAAAGAGAATGATTTCCTTGTCTTTAAGTACAACGGTGAATCACACTTTGAGGTTTTAATCTTTGATGGAGAAAGTTTCTGCGAGAAAGCAGCTTCTTATTTTGTTGGAAAGTGTGGAGATGCTCAAACTGAACAAGGGGATAGCGAGGCAAAGGAAACAAACAATTTTGTTGAAGAAATCAATGTTGCTTCTAATGGTGGTTTTGAATGTGGTTCACCTGAGAAATTTCAGTGTCTTAATAGTGAGAATGTTCATACCGAACAAGGGGGTTGCGAGGGAAATGGCACAAACAATTGTGTTGAAGAAGTCAATACTGCTTCTAATGGTGGTGTTGAATGTTGTACACCTCTGAAATTTAAGTCTGTTAACAGTATAAAAACGCCATTAGTTGCATCTTCTAAAACTAGCCATGAGAAGGCTTTTAATGGTGGTGTTGAATCTGCTTCCCCTGAACAGTTCATGGCTGATGCAGTCACTAAGACCACACCTGTAGTGTTTCACTTCCATCCAACTGGAAAAAGGACCAAGAGGCCTTTTAATGAAGTTATGTCTATCCCAAGTAAGAGGAGAAAAGGATCACCAAAAGCAGCTAATTCTTGGCAGAGAGGACTAGATTGGCTAGCTGCTTGTAACAAGGAACACTCAGGTTAAAATATTTCTTTCTTTTCCATTAACTTTTACTATATTAATTATAAACAATTTGGTAACTATAGCTTTTCTGATGTAATGGTTTTTTGTGCTGCACATGCTTTGCTATGAAGTTTCTAAAAACTTACATCGACAATTCCATCTTCAATGTGCAAACTAGTTTTCCCTCCTTTTTATAATGGTCCTAAGCATGCAAACTAGATATGTGAATTATATCTTGATTCGATACTAAACCCATGTTGTAATCCCAGATAGCATCGCGTGGCACCAGCCCCTTAAAATGCTATAATGGTATAGCAAATAGCGGGATAGCTGCTATTGCAAAGACTAAAAATCAGTGTACAAAGTAAACATAAATACTCAAATATAAAAATACACAAAATTAAAGAGACCATCATACTTAATAATTAAACAGAGAAGAACATGACAAAACGGAAATAAAAGTAGGAAGAACAAAACAGTTGCTTGTGAGCAAGAGCATAACAGAATGAAGAACATTACATTGCCTTTAAAAGGGTTCAAATTGAAACTTATACCCTTGGAAAAAATTACAACGGTTTTAGAAAAAGGATTTGAGTAATTTCGTCCCGAAACCCTAATAGTGGACGCGATAGTGGTTTAGGGCCACAATTAGCAGCCGCAACAACCGCTATTGCTGATGGCGACTCGCAGGCCAAAAGTGTCTTGCTGAACCCTTCCACCACCACTACGCTATTCTGCTATAGCGGGCTATTGACAACATAATACTAAACTGGACCTAGTTGATACACATCTCTAGTGTGTATCTATTTTAACATGAATCTCATCTTGAATCCTGATTCACTATTATAAATTGTGATAAATTCTATTTCTAATGAATCAATACCTAAATTTAGAGTAGCCAACCACTTTTATCAAATTTGTATAACCAACCATGTTTCTTTTGTCATTTGATTTATGACTTCAGTCATGGATCATTTTGAAGTTCATATATAATGTATGGGCTTGTAATTCTTTTATGCCACTTGTTTTTACTTAAAAATGATATACTTTCTGATAAGACCAACATATGAAGATTGGAGAGTGTATGTGAGGAGAAATAAGACGAGAGAATGGTAAAGCGGCAGGAGGGAGGGTATCGGCCTTAGTTTTCCTCCTTATGAATGTTAAAAGAAAAGATTGTGATTACCTCCACTTTGCTTATAGCACAAGCACACCATTGCCTTTGATTTCATTCTGAGTCTAAAAAATATGTACTAAAACTCATCTGATCTTCCCTAGCAAACTGATACTAGTCTAAGAAAGAGTGTTTTGCATTAAAATCCTTATATTTATGCCAGAGCTTATCCATCTATTTAAAATTCATAAATGAACTCTTCAATTCCATGCAGAAGCAGCCATCCTGTATAGAAGTGGGAAGGACGATGACCATTATATTCTCAGTGGAGCTTCACTGTCAACGCTATCAGCACGCGATGAGAAAAAGATAGCACAATCATTTACCTCCTCTTTTCCATATTTTGTCAAAATAATCCAAACGTTCAATGTCAATGGGTCACGAATTCTGGTGAGTTGTTCCCTTTTGTGATTCTTAATTTACCCCCTATTCACTGTGCTTGGCATTAGGCACTGAAGCTCTTGCTAATACCGATTATAATTGATATAATGCAGAATATACCTTATCAATTTTCGAGGAGACATCTTCCAAACTGCAACATAAAGATTATTCTTCATAATTTGAAGGGAGAACATTGGACCGTTAATTCTGTTGCTAGAACTAGAGTACATACAAATCACATTCTATGTGGAGGATGGGTGGATTTTGTTCGTGGCAATGGCATAAAGGTTGGAGATGTCTGCATTTTCGAACTGATACGTGAGTGTGAATTACGTGTTCATATCGCTGAGATTGAAAAAGATGGACTAGACTCCCAGATTGAAAAAATAGCTTCTAGTATGCTTACTGCAAGACATGATGTCGCTTGCCGTAAGACTTCCAGATATATGCCAAAGAATCCTAAAGTCAGCTCAATGTGCAGAAACAAGGTTGACCTATCAAATAAAAAGTTGTCAAAGATTGGTCAAGGAGCCGCTTTATCCATCTTAAAAAAATACAGTAGAGCTTCAAATACTTCGAAGAAGATGGGGATTTGTCCAAAGTCGAAAGCAGTCCATAAAAAGTTGGGTAAGTTTTTTCCTCTCTTTCCCCACTAGATGCATAGAAATTTGTATAGAATTATATTGCAATGTAGAACTATATCTTAAATTTATACAACAAATTTCTATGAAGTATTTTATTCCACAAATAAAAGAGAAGAATATAATTCAATTCCGTGACAATTGCAATTGTGTTACTTTGCTAGTGAAAGAATGAACAAAAATGATAAATATTGAATACTTCACTTCTATTAAAGTTTCTATCTTCCAAATTATGATTTCTTTTACATTTGAACTGTAAACAAAGACAGCTGTGCGGAGGAAACATCGTGTTGAAAAAGATCTAAGCATCCAGGCTAAAGCTGGTGTGAGAAAGTTGTGTACACTCAACGAACAAAGAGTAGCTGATGCTTTTGGTTCCCCATTTCCTAATTTCGTGAAAATCATGAAGAACTTCAATGTCAGCGGATCATTCACTTTGGTGGGTAACATGCATTATGCAACTAATTAGTGTTACCATGTGTGTTTATAATTAATCTCAATGCTAAACTATTGAATATTTGTTATATTGTAGAAAATCCCAAATCGGTTCTCTGTTGAACATCTCCCCGCCTACAAAACAGAAGTTACGCTTCGCAATTCAAGTGGCAAATGTTGGACTGTGAACTCTGTCCCAGATGCTCAATTGAGAAAAAATCACACGTTTTGTGGGGGTTGGAACACCTTTGTTCGTGATAATGACATAAATATTGGCGACACGTGCATATTTGAGCTCGTTTCTCAATATGTGATGCAGGTTTATATATCTGGTGTTGGGAAGGAAGGTTTTGACCATCAAAATGGGAATGTGAAACTCAATAGCTAGCTACTGTTCCATTTACCTGTTAACATTCATGTTTGTGGGACAGATAAAATCAATCTTCAATGAAGATATTTTATGGTAAGAGTTGCAAAAGACTGCATTTTATGCATGTCATTAAATTTAACTCATTACTAATCAAGATCATAGAATGTATTAATTATCTATATCTATTATGCCACTGCTTTTTAGTTCATATCATTGTGAATTTGTGATTTTCTATAACATTCACTATGAATGGGGTCGTGTTAACAAGTGTTCTAACGGCACTGATTAAAGAAGCCTAATACAGTAGTTTTGTGTTGCAAATAATAAGAGTGAATAGGTTACTTCGTCCTTGAATTTGTAACCATTGGTCAACTTCGTACCTGAATTTTTCTAAATAGCCAATTCGTCTCTCAATTGGCTTCATGCCAATCAAATGAGTCTATCAGTCAAGTCTAGATGGTTGATACACAGTGTGTTCACATCATCTCCCATATGTAGGCTTCTATTTGTGCAGAGCTATTAAAGATTTAGCAATTAGGTAGTTAAGTTCTATTCATTTGTAAAAAAAAATTATGACATATATACTTCTCTCACTCTCACCAGAATACTGCTCTCACCAGAATACTCCAGTACAACTACACATATTTAAATTAAGTCAAATATGAACTTAAAATGCTACTAATTAGTGTATTTAAAAATAAATAATCTAGGTCCAATATATAGTTTTAGTCTCCTAATTGTTTCACCACATTAAACAATGTCAGACTTCTTCCATAACTAATTTTTAACCTTTCTCATTATTTAATAGACGGAACGATGTGAGATACTGTCACTGAGATACAATTAACCATAACATCATGATTACAAATAATCATTGACAAATGAATAAAATTTAATATTTTGATTGTTTATAAGGGCGTTTTTTAAGTCACTAGGTTTGGTCTAGTGGTAAGAGATTTGGGTAGTGTGCATGAATTCTTGGGTTCCATCATCTGTTCCATTGTAAACTAAAAAAAAAAGTGTTTCTTAGGTACAAGAATCTAAGAGTTAATTGAATGAAAATATTATTTATTGACCAATTTAATTTTCAAAGATTTATAAAAGAAAAGAAAGTTAACTTAGTATTATTCTCATCTTTAATAATATACGAGAAACTTTACTTTTTAAATTTATTGAGAATTTAATATAAAAGTAGAATTAACCAGACACCATGTACAAGCTTGACCAAAAAAAGACACCATGTACAAATAACATAGTATGTTCAATGGTAACACAATTCAATATTTGTTTATTTACTTATAAATATATTAAAGAATATGTTTACAAAAAAACTTATGGTATTCTAAAAGTAATAGTTTCTTTTTTATTATCAATTATGCTTCTTTTTCTTTTTGTGCTTCTGAACTGCAAAGCCTTGTTGCACAAGCAGCTAGTCAATTTTCTTTGTACGTGGATAACTAGATCATCTGGGAGACGCTCAATACTTTGTAGAGCTTGTTTTGTATCATTTTTCTTCTCTTTATATAGAACATAAAGTAAAACTGATATCTATTCGCCGAATCTTATTAGTGTTAGGTAGTGCATTTTGTTTCGGTTATATTGCAGGTTGGAACTATTGCAGGTTGGAACTACCTGTTATTGCATGTATTAACAAGATTCCTCACCTAAATATCTTTTCCAAGATTATCGATTTAAATAATTTTTAGATTTATATATAAAACAAATAACATTAGGACTTAAAATTTATATTTTTGTTTAAAATATTTATGATTTCTTTACCTTATTTTCCTAGCATTGCTCGGGTTAGATTTATAATATATATATATAATTTTGTTTATCGAAGTTAAAATAGAAATCAAATAATTAATTAAAATAAAAATCTATGGATAACCAAGAATGAATACACACGATAAATAATGGTGGCGCTGAGCACGAGAGATGGACAACTGCATAGGCCCCATATTTAAAAAGGCGCCAAATCAATTTTTATAATACATATACATATGATATATAAATATAACATGATTATAAATTTATTTTAATAACATTGTAAATAGTTAGAGGATACTCCCTCCGGTCACTATTATAAGAAAAATTGATTTTTTTTTTGGTACATTAAACAAATTGTGTATTTCGTAAGTAATATGAATCAAATACATCATTTTTTCAACGGATCAAAAAGTCAAAGTTATTTATAATAGTGATTAGAGGAAGTATATATTATTGTTTTTCTAGTACCAACGTACTCTATGTAAGTTTTCAAAATTGACTTTTATTTCTATGAATGTATATGCAAAAAAGATGAAAGGAAAGAAAAGAAAAAAATAATATGAAAAGAAATAAGAGATCAATAGATCAAAGAAATAATGATGCATGCAGTATTACATGAAAAATTAAGGAGACAATGAATTCTAATATACTTATGGTGTTATGTATGTAATAACTTATTGTGAGTGTTTATTGGTGATGATATGCATGACTTCGAGAGTCATGTTTAATAAATGAGAGTCAGAGAATTATGTATAATTTATTAATATTATAATTTTAAATTTTTTAATTTAAACTTCATAATTGGTTGGTGGTATCATGTATGTAATTAGTGGTGATGTCTTTTATGATTGATATATATGATTTAAAGATTCGTATTTAACGAATGAAAATGAGAGAAAACAAATTCTATGTTATTTATCTAATACTACATCCATTCCTTTTTATAAGAAACATTTGACTTTTTAAGGTCATTGAATCACTAATGTATCTGGTATATATTATATAGCAGATCATTAGTTATTTAATGAATCTAAAAAGTTAGTTGTTTTGTATAAAAATGATCGAAGTGGGTATATAAAAAAAAAATTAAAGCGTTAAAGAGCATTTTTTTAACATTAAAGAGCATGGTTCCACCACTTTGCTCAACTGATAAAAATGTCGAAATTGTTAATCGGATGTCATAATCGAAATTTGAATCGCAGTTCTTCTAATTTGTGTGTAAGTTTTCAATGATTTTGTCATTTCGTCTATCTACAAAAGAAAAAACATATTCCACATGAGTTAACCACAAAGCAAATTTAGTAAAAAAAAAAAACAAAATACAAAGCAAATTAATAATTGGTATCAGAGGGAATGTTAATTTCACACCCTCTAACACACTCTTTCACACTCTTTCAAACACACCCACACAAATGAAGTCATGTCATCGCTTAGTTTAATTTTTGTTCTTGGCTACCAGCATCAATATCAAGGCCAAACTTTTTTTGTTTGTTTGTTTTAGATTTAACTTTTCATCTTCTATCTTGTTAATACTCGACCGTTTAGATTTAGCACACTCTTTTAAACACACCCACACAAACGGTACATTAGTGTATGTGTAGGTGTCTCCAACTCGCCTTATTCCTTCTTCGCCACCGTAGTGTCTCCTCCTATATATGTGTTGTCATTTTCCTCATGTACCAAATTTTTTTATGTAGAAAAATCTTGTACCTAATTGTGTATTAAGAAAGAGATTTTTTTTTTGACAATTTATAATAAAGTGAGTTGTCATTTTGATTATGATTATTTTTCTCATATATATACTGGTTCAATTATATTCATTCCGCATTTTGGATGGTTTCATTCAAAATTTGTTATTCCTGATCCTCTTATTGTTTTTGATACATTAGGATGTTGATAATTTTTTTACGAGGGTTTGTATAATTTGTTATACTATATATTGGTTTTGCTATATTTGTAGGTTTTTTGTGCTACTTTAAGCAATTACTTTCATTTGCAATAACAAAATTAAGCAAATTAAGAATAATGCAGCACCTGTTCAACTTAGTAGCAATTGTATTTTCACATTTTTTTCATCTCAGTGGCAATACCTGTATTTTTACATCTTTAGTGATAAGTGATAACAGTAGAAATATCAAGATATGAGGGCTTCACACTATTCCTAGCTCATCTTTAGTCCCAAAGAAGTTATGAAGTTTCAATGTGTCAACTTGATGGTGTCGACATGGCTTGCTCTTCATAATACATAAGAAAAATTAAATAAATGATAATCGACTAAAATTTGTAAAATAAGAGGCTAATTGCTCTAATTTCAGTCAATTATACCCTTGATTTTGTAGATTTTAGTCAATTACCTTTCTGTGACGTATATCCCGATCAATTACTCCCTTCATGTGACGTGATACGTATGCAGTTAACAATCATATCATCAAAATAGATGAAATAAACGGAGCAGAGGACAATTTGATTGATATTTTACAATTTCATACCTATTTCCAAATATCGGAGAATATTTGACAAATTTTGAAATGGATATTTGACATTTCACTCATTTAGGTATAGTTAGTTAGAGTACATTATTAAAATTAATTTATTGTTTTTACAAATATTAAATAAAAAAATTCAGTGATTTAAAGGTTGTAATTGTACCACCTTTCTTTACCTTTCTTTTGCTAAATCAAAAAGCTTGCACCTTTCAACTTCACTGCTTCATTGCTTCATCCATTTCATGGGAGGAGGAAGCAAATTATGGGAGGAAAACATTTACTGGACCCATTTTCAATTCATCCATTTCACACAATTTCTCCGCAATGATTTTCATCAACAACTTGTTAGTAACCTCTTCATTCTTTTTCTTTTCTTTCATGTTCAAAAATGTAAAAAAAATTAAACCTTTATAAACTTTTCATATTTGGGTGTTCAGTACATTTCATGTTCAGTACATTTCACTTTTAAAAGTTTGTATTTTTTTTACAATTCCTTTAACTGAAGTTAGTTTTTTTGAAGAAAGTTTTGAGCTTTTGGTTATAGATACTCTGTTAAAGTTTTCCTTTTTTTGCCATATTTTTTAGATTTTTTTTTTGGAAATTCATTTTTATGTTTTATACATATAGATATGCTTGTTTTATAATAATGGCTTAGGAACTGTGACATTACCTAAAAATCTATTTTTTTTTAATATTTTCTTTCTAGTTTTAGGTTTGAGACACTTTGTTCATGTATTCAACATGAAAAAATCATGCTTTTATGGCTTAAAGGAAAACAAAAGGAAGTGAATAAGTAGATTGTAGGTATATGTATGTTTTAGCTTTTCTTGGTTTACTATTCTTTTAGGTATATGTATGTTGTATGCAAATTTCTGTGGCTCTTCAGCTGAATGTGTAATCTCACATGGAAATTTTATATTAATTGCAGGCGCTTCCGAAAACATTTTCAAACAATGTAAAGAAGAAGTTGCCAGAAAATGTGACCCTTAAAGGTCCTAGTGGAGTTGTGTGGAAGGTAGGGCTGACTACTAGAGACGATACCTTGTACTTCACGAACGGTTGGCAACAATTCGTGAAAGATCACTCTTTGAAAGTGAATGATTTCCTTGTATTTAAGTATAAGGGTGAATCACACTTTGAGGTTTTAATCTTTGGTGGAAAAAGTTTATGTGAGAAAGCAGCTTCTTATTTTGTCGGAAAATGTAGTAATGTTAAAGCTGAACAAGGGGGTAGCAAGGCAAAGGACACAAACACTTGTGCTGAAGAAGTCATTAATCCTGCTTTGAATGGTGGTGTAGAAACGCCATTAGTTGTACCTTTTGAAACTACCAATGGAAGGACTTGTAATGCTGGTGTTGAATCTGTTTCCCCTGAGAAATTAATGGCTGATGCACTCACTAAGACCACAACTATGCAGTTTCCATTCCGACCAACTGGCAAAAGGACCGAGAAGCCTGTTAATGAAGTTACACCTGTCCAGAAGAAGAAGCGAGGAAGACCACCAAAAGCGGTTAATTCTTTTGAGAGAGCACATGATTTGGTGGCTTCTAACAAGGAACACTCGGGTAAAAATATGTTACTCTTTTCCACCAACTTTTACTATATTAATTCTAAAGTAACTTTCTGCTGTCGTTAAAAGCTTAAGAATATAACTCCATGTTCGTAAACTACTCCCCCCCCCCCCCCCCCCCCTTTATAATGGTCTGAAACATGATTTATCAGCATCTTACGATACATGTGAGTCGTATCTTGATTCAAAACTAAACTGAACCCAATTGATACGGATCTCTAGTGTGTATCTATTTGGACATGAATCTCATCTTGAATTCTGATTCACTATAATTGATCGTGTTTAACTCTAATGAATCAGTACCTAAACTTAGGGTAGCCCACCACTTTTTCATTAAATTTGTATAACCAACCTCTCTTCTTTGGTAATTTGATTTATGACTTCAGTCATGAATTGTTTTGAAGTTCATATATAATGTATCAGCTTATAATTTTGTTGTGTCACTTGTTTTTACTTAAAAATGACATACTTTATGACAGTGTTCAAATATCAGCCATGGCAGCACCATTGCGGGTTTATGCCACAGTTTATCCTTTATTTAAAACTCATGATTGAATTGTTCAATTCCATACAGAAGCCATCCTGAATAGAAGTGGGAATGAAGATGAGGAGAAAAAGATAGCCCAATCATTTACCACCTGTTTTCCATATTTAGTTAGAATTCTCAAAACGGGCAATGTCATTGGTTCACGTACTCTGGTGAGTTGTTCCCTTTTGTGATTCTAAATAATGTTGCTTTCTCTCCGCCCTTATCATTTAAGTAACTTGTGTAGTGTTTCATCTGCTTGAGAACATGATCTAGTTGGAGTATATTAATTTTAACCCTATAGCAGTATTTCTCCATTTATGTATGGAGGATGGTAAACATGGATTAAAACATTTCAGATGTATACATCACAAGTATAAGATGATCTCAATGAAAATTCCATCAATACTAAGGGTCTCTTTGGATAAACAACTTATTTGTAACTTATAGCACTAGCACTTATTATTATGTTAAGCCCTTGCTTATAAGCTTATATAAGTTACTTTCATAGCAAAAGGTAAAATAAAGATAAACTGTTTTTATATCTGCTATGAGCTATTTTCATAAGCTATATTGGAGAAGTTATGAAAATAAGCTGAATTTTTTTTATGAAAATTGTCATATGTTGTGTTCATAAGTTCTCTTGAACAGTTTTCTTCAAAAAGAAAAAAAAAAGTTCTCTTGAACAGTTGCACAAAACTTATGGTGGTAGATAAGCTTAAATAAGCCAATCCAAACATGCCCTTAGTAAAGATGCTGCTTGACAAACTTCTCAACTACTGCTATTACATTTACAAATTGACTTTTGTGCAATTACTATGTTGTATTTTTACTAGAAGTACCAATTATTATTGTTATCATAGTTTCCTTCCCTTAAAAGTTTGTAATGTATTGAACAATATTGCAATTTTAATTTCTCAATTATTATTAGCATGTGTGTTTAAAATCAACGTCAGTGCTAAACTATTGAACACTTGTTACACTGTAGACAATCCCATATCAGTTCGCTGCTAAACATTTCCCTGCCAACAAAATAGAAGTTACGCTACGCAATTCAAGAGGCGAATGTTGGACTGTGAACTCCATCCCATATGGTAAAAGAGGATTAACTCACAGCTTTTGTGGGGGATGGATGGCCTTTGTTCGTGATAATGACTTAAAAGTTGGCGATGTGTGCATTTTTGAGCTCGTTTCTCATAATGTGATGCAGGTCTATATATCTGGGGTTGGAAAGGAAGGTTTTGGTCAACAGAATGGACATGCTAAAGGATGACTTCTCATTAGTCACTACTTTTTAGAGTCTTTTTAATAAGTTTTAATATAGTTTTATTAGTTCAGTGTTTACTTTGAATCATTTTAAATAAATTGTGGTTTCTAATGTATGTCGAAAACTTGATGGTTTAATTGCAAGTATACAATTTATCGCCAAGTAATATAAAAAGTATCGAATCCAAAGAATTGTCGTTAATCAAACTAGGGCAATAGAGCTAATTATACAAGTAAAAACAAAAGAGCTTTGTTCAAATTAGAGAAAGTTAGATCGGATGTCATTCGGATTCCCCAAAACACTCATGGAATAGTAATATACGTATGCAATATGAATCATTCAAATCACCTTAAGATAGATTAACAAATTGATTGAGTCCAATCTCTTGGCACACAATCCTCTCAATTAATCACAAATCTCCTAATCTCTTGAGTGGTCAATTGAGGTTTTAATAAGCACGTTAATCCTAAACAACATGATCAATAATACAAAATCTCTTAAGCTATCATCAATTACCCAATTATCCTAGATCCACTATCAAATCCAATTCTCATAGTAATTCAACGGTTAAATTCATACACATTGGCCATAAAATATGAAGCATTAAAAACAAGGAATAACTAGTTAAGATATCAAATCATGATTCAATTACACACAACCAAAATCACATAAACATGAAGATTACACAAAGAATTAAGATAGGATTACTATTTACTAGCATAGCTGTTTGTATAAGTTCAAAAATAAGCTAATCCAAACGACCCCTTGATCTACTTGATAAAATAAATAAATAAATTCAGTTTTTTTTTTTTTTTTTACACAAGCTTTTTTTTTGTTGATAAAAAATCAGCAAATGTAGAGTGTTTTTTTGTTGTTACAGAGCAAATGTAGAGTTTAGTATTTGACACAATTAAGAGTAGTGGCCAATGAGTGAGATGGTCTTTATTTGTATTTTATAATAATGAGAGAGATAGTATAATGAAAAGCGTTGGTCGATTTTGTTGAATTAGGTGAATAGCTCAAGTTATTTACATTTAGTTATACAAATCAGCATTTCTCATTAAAGAGTTTAATTTTCAATAAAAGGATTGTCAATCAACAACGAACAAGAATGAGGATAACAGTCTTCATCACTATATGGGTGGTATGGTGTGCAAGGAAGGCAAGTGTGATAACAAGCGTGAATAGAATTCAATCTATGCTATCTGCGTGCGCGCTAAAGTGTTCGGATCTTCGCCTGCTGCATCGCCTCTTAGTGTCAGCCCACGGCTGGTTGCTTGGACTAAACCAATGGAAGGCACGGTTTGTCTCAATGTAGATGGCAGTCTCTTGGGTTCGGCAAACACTGCTGGGTACGGTGGCCTGCTTTGTAATAGTATGGGAAATTTCATTTGGACTTTGGAGTTTTTATGGTGTGGCAGCTGTCCAAAGCATTCTTTTTGCAGAGATTATGGCTATTTTCCATGGCTTACAACTATGTTGGGAGAACGGATACCGGAAAGTGATTTGTTTCTCAGACTCGATGCATTTGGTGAATTTAATTTGTGATGGAGTCTCAGTTCACCATCGTTTCGCTAATGAGATTCACAGTATCCGTAGCTTGCTTGCTAATGAGTGGAATGTATATAGTGATTAGTCATACTCTCTAGGAAGGGAATGTGTGTGTTGATGTTATGGCGAAGATGAGTGCTATGTCTACCTCTCGCTTAGTGAAGATTGATACACCTTCCCATGAGTTGCTTCATCCGCTCTTCGCTGATGCTCGGGGAGTAGTGTTCACCAGAGATTAACCTCTCTTTTCTTTTTGTTTTTTTTTTCTCTCGTGTAACAAAAAAAAAAACAAGAATGAGGTGAATAGCTCAACTCATTTGAATTAAGGGTTAAATAATTTAGAGAATTAAAGTTTAAATTTGTGCAAAAGAGAAAATAGTTTTTAAAAAATAAAGGAAAATATTTCTATCTCAGGTAGTGTTATATGGAACCAATAAAAGGAAAAATAATTAGCAACAGTCAAAAATAATTAGCACACTAACATTACCCACTACCCACTATAAATTAGAAAAAAAATCCTTTCACATTATTCACGAATTGAATCTTCTAATATAATACTCTAGAGATACGATATAAGAGTACGAGAAGCGACAAAATTGACAGATAATTTGAAAACGAGGGAGAGTGTGAAGTAGATTATAGAAAATGCAAAATTCATTCACATTTTGCACTCAACTAACAAAAAGTGAGTATCACACGTCATTATCAGTTGGAAATTGAGAAAATAATCTTTTTGCATTACTCACGAATTACCTGTGGAAATTGGGAAAATAACGACAAGTGAGTAGCACCCCTGCCAATACCCATTGGAAATTGCAAAAATAATCCTTTTGCTTTATTCACGAATTAAATCCTCAACTGCAGTGCTCTAGACGATACAAAAAATGAGTAAGAGATTACGACAAAATTGACAGAGGGTTTAAAACTAATGAAAGTGTGAAGTATGTTACAAATGATGCAAAATTCATTCTTCACGTTTTGCAATCAATAAATGACAATCGAGCAGCATGTCATCGTTACCCGTTGGAAATTTTGAAAGCAACGCTTTTGCGATATTCATTGATTAAATCTTTAATTCAGTGCTTTATTTGGCGGTCAGTAAAACATGAGTAAAAGAAGCAGCTTTTCCAAAAAAACGAAAAGAGTAAGAGAAGTGACAAAATTGACAGATAATTTGAAAACGAGGAAGAATGTGAAGTAGATTAGAAGATGCAAAATTCATTCACAATAACAAAAGGCGAGTGACACACGTCATTATCTGCTGGAACTTGAGAAAACAATCCTTTTGATTTATTCACGAATTAGATTCTTGAATGCCGTACTTAAGACGATACAAAAAGAATAAGGAATCACGACAAAATTGACAGAGGGTTTTCAAATAATGAAAGTGTGTAGTATATTATGGAAGATAGAAAATCCATTATTCACGTTTTGCATTCAAGAAACGACAAGCTAGTAGCACGCCATCGTTTTGTTTTTTTTAGCAAAGTAGCACGCCATCGTTACTTGTTGGAAATTTGGAAGGCAACACTTTTGCGTTATTCACCAATTAAATCTTGAATTCAATGCTTTATTTGACGGTCGAAAAAACAAGAGCAAAAGAAGTAGCTTTTCCAAAAAAAAAAAGTGAAAACTAGACAATAAATATGCAAAATCTTTTTTTTTTTTTTGGTAGAGCAAAATCTATTTTTTATACTTATAGTAAAAAATTATTTTGATCCTTAAATATATTACACATTGTCAACACAGTTAATTTAACTGTATCAAAATTATACTTAATTAGTATCTCTAATGCATAATTTACTACTCAATCAGTGGCTTTTGTAAATTAGTTATGTCCCAAAATTTGCTAACCCTAAACCACATTGAAATATACTAAATGAAAATTTTATTTTTCCTTTTTCACAAATATTAACAAAAAAAATAGTAAAATAGAATTTGAGTTAAACATTTCTTCCTATTGAAGCTTAAACCTTTGTAGTTGTACCTTTTTTTTACCTTTTCTTTATTCTCTATAAAAACCAAAGCTTCAACCTTTCGACCAAATTTCATTTCATTTCATTCTCTGAACTCTCTGCTTGAAAGAAGATGGGAGGAAGAGGACAAACCATTGGTAGCAGCAAATCATGGCAGGAAGAAATCTACTGGACCCATTTTCAGTTCATCCATTTCATTCAATTTCTCCGCAATGATTTTCACCAACAACTTGTTAGTACCCTCTTCTTTTTCTTTCTTTTCATGTTCTAAAATGATATAAAAATGAAATCTTTATCAAGTTTTCATATATGGGTGTTGAATATATGTGCTTCATTTCATGTTCATTCTGTTGAAGTTTCATTTTTTTTCATTATTTTTACTTGTCCACTTTTAAATATTTTATCTTTGTATAATTTCTTTAACAAAGTTAGTTCTTTTGAAGGAATTTTGAGCTTTTGAGTATTAAAGTTTTCTTTTTTTGCCATGATTATTGTGTTTATACATGTATTGATATGCTTGTTTTTGAATAATGGCTTAGGAACTGTGTCATTAGATGTGGATCTGTTTTTTTAATTTTTTTCCTTCCTATTTTAGGTTTGAGACAATTTGCTCATGTATTCACCTGATACAATCATGCTTTTGTGGCTTAAAGGAAAAGAAAAGGAACTGATTATTGTATTTTATACCATGTATAGATATGCTTTTGTGTATTTTTTTCTTGCTTTATTATTCTTTTCCTTGTTTTGCAAACATTATCAATGTAAATCATGTACTACTTGAGATGATTAATGGCTGTTTTTCAAGTAAATAATTATGTTTAGCTTTTAGGTACATATGTTAATCTCAAATGGAAGTTTTATGCTTTTATTGCAGGCACTTCCGAAAACATTTTCCAACAATGTAAAGAAGAAGTTGCCAGAAAATGTGACCCTTAAGGGTCCTAGTGGAGTGCTGTGGAATATAGGATTGACGATTAGAGATGATACTGTTTACTTTGTGGACGGTTGGCAACGATTCGTGAAAGATCATTCTTTGAAAGAGAATGATTACCTTCTCTTGAAGTACAATGGTGAGTCGCTCTTTGAGGTTTTCATTTTTGACGGAGAAAGTAATTGTGAGAAGGCAGCTTCATATTTCGTTGGAAAATGTGATAATGTTAAAGCTGAACAAGGAGGTAACAAGGCGAAGGATACAAACACTTCTGCTGAAGAAGTCATTACTGCTTCTGATGGCGGTGTTGAATGTGGTTCACCATCATCTGAGAAATTTCGGCGTCGTAACAATACTGGAACACCATTAGCTGTACCTTTTGAAACTACCAATGAAAAGACTTCAAATGCTGGTGCTAAATCTGATTCCCCTGAGCAGTTCATGGCTGATGCAGTCACTAAGACCGCACCTGCTGCGCTTCCCGTGCAACGAACCAGCAGAAGGAGGGCTAAGAAGCCTGTTGAAGTTGTGTCTGTCCCAGCTAAGAAGCGAGGCAGACCCTCCAAAGCAGCTAGTTCTGCTGAGCCAGTGCTTGATCTGGTGCCATTTAATATGGTGGCTTGTAGTAAGGACAAGGAACACTCAGGTTAAAAAATTTCTTCTCCATTCACCTTTGTATTTTACAAGGAACACTTAATTGCGTGGCTTGTACTATATTAATTCTAAATTATTTAGGAATTATAATTTTCTGCTGTAATGTTTTTTTTTTTGTGCTGCACATGTTTTGCTATTAATTTTGTAAAAGCTTAAGAAGATTACTTCATTGTCCAAACTATGCCCCCTCCCGACTCTTCTATGATGGTGTTAAGCATGGTTATCTTAATCTTACTATACATGCAATTCGTATCACGACTCGATACTAGACTAGTGTTTATCTATGTGCAAATTTTGCATCCTCAACAACCTGCTCATAATCAAAACCTTTTTGAGAAAATATCATAGCATTTATAGCTTTCCAAACAATTCAGACTTTAGAAAACCATATCACAGCCAAGTTCTCTCTGGTTTTCCTATTAACCAGACACGAGACTTTTAAATTGGATAAGGTGATCAGGACCCCGAGCTAGAAAGGCGGTTGAAACCCCGAGCCACTTCAAATATTCATTCCACACCACTGAAAAAATTAGATTGATAAAAAATAGATGAGCTGCACTTTTTGATTGCTTCTGCATGTCCTTTTTACCATCAATAAATACTCGCATTTCATTTGCATTTCTCGGTTTCTCTTTAATTTCTTGCTTCTGTTATTTCTGGTTTACAACACTTTTATTGGTAATGTCTTATGATTTATAATAAGACTCATTTCACGATTCAGAACAATTAGGCCATCCAATTCACAATTTGAATCTCGATTTATAACCATGGTCATAAATTGAACTCAGGCTTGAGGTCACGTGTTTACTGTAGTTTTTGACCGAGTATACTAAGATGATACAAAGCCTATTTCAAAATTTTTGTTACCTACCAATCTGTTGATGGATGGCCCTTATCAAGGTATGAAACAGATTGGACTAATCAAGTCATAAGAAGTATCTTAGACTAAATAACGCATTCTAGAACGAGCCATACACGTGTAGCTTTACCAATATGTTTGAGCAATGCCTTATCTTACATTGAATGTTGAAAACAGTTTATGGTTTTAAAAAAGAAAACTGCAAATATGGTGCTTTCCCTGATCTCTTGTAGCTCAAAATCATTATGCTTTACTGAGATTACTCACAATTTTTTTCCTTTCATTTTTCATGATTTCAGGGAGCAAAGGGAAAGAAGATGTCGATGATCATAAAGAAGTTGAGGGTGGAAGCTGATTTCATTTCGGTTATGAATTTAGATGAAGGTTATGTTCCTATAGAATAGTTTTTCTACCATCTGTTTTTACCACCTTGTCTGATATGATGGTAACAAGAAAACTCTAGCCTTTGGAATTAGGACATACATAGTATATAAAAGTACTTAAATGATGTCCTTATCAAATTATTGTTTAAATATGTATAGCTCAAGGTGGCTATTTTATAAGTAGTAGATCTTAAAATTTCAAATAGCTTATGTGATATGCATAGCTTTTTAGAACAATTTATTGCCTAGTTTAATAGTTGACCATGAAATGTGTTGTTATTATCTTTGTTTCTAGTTTCTGTCATATGAACATTCTTTGACAGGATATACTTGCATTACTTGTTGCCTTTTGGTTGAGTGTCATTGAATTTATTTTCTGTTAAAAGCTAAGCCAAAGAGTTACGCCACAATGTCGGTGGTTGCTATGGCGAAAAAATACGCTCTTGGCTATCATAGCATATTTGCATATAGTGGAAGTTAATAGTTCTCAATAGAAGAAACAGTTGTTGTTCTTTCAGTTTTGAATTTTCTTACATTGTACTTCACTAAAGCAATTTATACATCCTTCTAAATAAAGTACAATGTAAAAATAAAATAAAATAAAACTTAGCTTTGAAACTATATTTCATAAATTTGTTCTTTTAGCATAAATTTGATCTTTTAGCTTTTGCTCTTTTAGCTAATGACTACCATATACTACAAATTTTTTAAAAGTATTTTTCATAAATTTGTAGTTCACAATACATTTTCTTCCAAAAAAAAATGCACCATAAACTTTAAATTTAGGATATCTATATTTTGTTGTGTCTATTTCAAAAGGGGGGTATTTTTGTTCAAAATGAAACAAATGCAAGGATACAGTCTTAATTGTACATTGTATACACAAATATGTTAGTTGAAAAACTGTTTAGTCCCCATCAAAGTAAATTAATATGGTCAGATATATATTGAATGCCATATGCTTTTTTAAGAACGGGGATGAATTCTTTTCATAACTCTCATCTCACTATATTTTCATTCCTTTAATATTTTAATTTCTTCTCCCCAAGTAAATATTTTTATTTTGTCCGCAAATGAAGTGGTAAACACAACTGAAACTCATATACAAATATAATCCTTTTGCTTTATTCACGAATTAAACCCTCGAAAGCAATGCTTAAGAAGAGGATACAAAAAATGAGGAAGAGATCACAAAATAATTGAAAGGGAGTTTAACAATAATGAAAGTGTGAAATACGTATACTATAGAGGATGACAAGTCCTTTCTTCACGTTTTGTGCTTAAGAAACGACAAGCGAGTAGCACGCCATTGTTACCCTTTAGAAATTGGGAAAGTAACGCTTTTGCGTTATTTACTAATTAAATATTTTCACATTATTCACTAATTGAATCCTCTAATACAATGCTCTAAGAATAGAAAATACGAGCAAGAAAAACGACAAAATTGACATAAGATTTGAAAATGAGGAAGAGTGTGAAGTAGATCATAGAAGTTGCGAAATTCATTCACATTTTGCACTCAAATAAAAAAACGAGTAGCACACCGTCATTATTAGTTGGAAATTGAAATAATAATCCTTTTGCATTTGAACACAAAAGAAGACGTATAACTTAAAAATTAAAGTGAAATTTTAATATGAGATTATATATTTTAAGAAAAATAAAAAATTGGTAAAAAAATCCTAATAAATAAAAGGAAAATATTGTGAAAAATAGAGAAAATAAATAAGTCAAGAAATGAAATGTTACCCAAAAAAGTCATTAAATTAATGATTATTCTGATTCGGCCACTGTAACTCGTGAAGTGGTGAAAACCCTCAAAAGTACAACTCTTTTGGCTTTTTATGTTCTCTCTGTATTTACCAAAATAAAGTACCTTTTTTGTATTTGATTTAGGGTTTTGTGTTCTTCATTACTCTATTTTTCACTGTCCTGCATTTTCAATTTCACTCTCAAAACTGTTAAAAGTTTCAATCTTTTCACCATTTCCATATCAGAAATGGGAGGTGGTGGGTGTAGATCTTGGGAGGAAGACATTTACTGGACCCATTTTCAATTCATCCATTTCACACAATTTCTTCGCAATGATTTTCATCAACAACTTGTGAGTATTTCTTTCATTTTTTTCCCTTTTCCTTTTTTTTTTTCCTTTCCTTTCATGTTGTAAATAAAAAAAGGAAGTTTTTTTTTTTTTTGAAGGGATGAAATTTGGGGTTGAATGCATGCACTACATTTCATGTATATACCTTTTTTTCTTCTTCACATTGTTCTATTTTTTTTTTTTTTTAACTTGCCATAGTTTTTTTTTTTATATTTTATTTAACTGAAGTTAAATTATTTTTTATGAAAGTTTCGAGCTTTGAATAAGTTGTTGAACTGCTGTCAATTTTTTTTGTTTTGAAAGTTTTGAGCTTTGGCAAAACTGTTAAAACATTTATAGAAATGTCTGATTTTTCAGCTTTGTGTTTGTTTTTAGCTTGCATTGTTATAGATGAAACATGCACTTACATTGTAGGTTCTGTCCATACATGCATCTTGATAGGATCATGCTTGTGAGGCTTCAAAGGTGAAAGTGAATGTAAGCTGATTTCGGAGATTGTTATGTGGTTGATCTTGGTCTGTTTTTCAAGTAGATAGTAGTACTAGTACCAACACTTCTAATATGCGTTGTCTAGGTGCGGATATGGTACCGGTACCCGATACGGGGTACGACATTTTTAGAAAAACTAATACATGTGTATGGACACAAAGTAAGGTACGGATGTGTACCCGGTACTGGTACGGGTACGTACCTGGTACTAGAAGTGAAAGACGTGTTTGGCGTCCGACTCATATCGGTGTTTGACACCAACACAACACTTCCACATTTGATTGCATTCGATTAATTTATTTTTGTAAAATTATTACCGGTGTCCATTTGTCAATTTTTGTGTTGTGTCTGTGTGTTAGTGGTTCATAGGTTATGATTGACTTTTAGGCATATAGTCTACCAATATGTCTCTCTGCAGCTCAAGCTCATGTTATTATATTCTGAAAAAGGGATTTACATTTTGTTTGCAGGCACTCCCTAAAACATTTTCAAACAATGTCAAAAAGAAGTTGCCAGAAAATGTGGTCCTAAAAGGTCCTAGTGGAGTTGTGTGGGATATAGAGCTGACAACTAGAGACGGTATCGTGTACTTCACGAACGGTTGGCAACAATTTGTGAAAGATCATTCTTTGAAAGAGAATGATTTCCTTGTATTTAAGTACAATGGCGAGTCATTGTTTGAGGTTTTAATATTTGATGGGGAGAGTTTCTGTGAGAAGGCGGCTTCTTATTTTGTTCGAAAATGTGGGCGTGCTGATGCCAATACCGAACAAGGGGGTGGATATTCTAGCAAGAAAAAGGACATAGATAATTCTGTTGAAGAAGTTAATACTCCTTCGGATGGTGTTGATGAAGGTGTTTCACCTGAAAAATCTTTACATCTAAACAGTATCCGAGTGCCATTTGCTGTACCTGTTGAAACTACCAACGGAAAGACTTCTAATGGTGTTGTTGAATCTGCCTCCCCTGAGCAATTCATAGCCGATGCGGTCACTGAGACTGAGCCTGCAGATGCTGCCACTCAAAAAACTGGTAAACGGACAAGGAAGCCTGTTTATACGTCTGCCCCGAGTAAGAAGAGAGGAAGACCTCCAGGAAGACCGCCCAAAACATCTAATCCTGATGAGAAAGCTCTTAATTGGGTGACTGGTAACATTTTACTTATGAACGTTGTCGACAACGGAAAGAAATACGGAACACTTGTGGTAAAAGTGGTGCACTGATCACATTGTTTTAACCATTGCATAAGAAATCATTTATACCATCCAATGAATGCAATAGTAAAGACTATCTGCGTATCTGTGGACCACTATAAACCACAAATGTCACCAAGAAATATATCTGAATACCAGTTTATCAACATTTCTTTATCTTTAAAACACTTGAATGAGTGAAATTTCTTACTGAATATTTTGAAAAACTGACATTTTCAAAATACTCCAATTTCATGTAAATATAGGTGATAGGAAAAAGTGAGAATGTGTGCATGAATGAGTGGATATTCCAACATCGCATTTGGTGTCCTCAAATTAATTCTAGACCACAAGAAGCATAGGAAACTTGTTGATACAAATTGATACAAATACCACTAACAAAAATCATAATAGGCACACCAAATTTGTGTAAGGAGAGATTTTTGGGTCGAGACGGAGTGGTTTATTTTTTTGTAGAGGTCTGTTATGTGCACTGCCTGGCAGGGCATTGATTTGGTAATAGTTGGACATTATTGTTTACTGCATGCTTGTTTTAGTAACGTTGTGACACTTAACTGGTGTTTTTGTGGTCAATTGAAGAAATAAAATAAAAAGCACTTTTCTTCTATGTAGCACCGACACATTTGATTGAAGGTTTGTCTACTGTCTAGTGTCCGACCCTGACACACGTGACTACATTCAATTAATTCATTTCTCAAATTATTACTCGTGTCAGTGTCAGTATCAAATCTGGTGTCTATGATTGCTGCAGTGCTTCAAGCTTTTCTTGAATATTTCTGTTTAAATCAATAAATAGACTGGTTGTGGATGTGGTAACTTATTTTGATCATATTTTTAGATGCTGAACTTTCTCCTAAGGGTTCTCCTAAGGGTTCTCCAAAGGGTAGATCCGGGGCACAAGAACTATATACCTCAAATAGAAGGCCTGTCACAAAAACTGAGATTGAAAATACTCTTCAGTTGGCCCAGGCTGCATGTACCGACGAATGCTTGCTTGTAACAATGCGGCCTTCACATGTATACAAGAGATTCTTCGTGGTAAACTACTTCCTCCCTTCACTTTTTTAAACTCGGTTTTAATCTTAGTATATTATGCCAACTAAACACCTCATTGTTATTTTTACTTTCTGTATTTTAAACTTTATTATACATACATTGTTACTTACTAATTGTATTAACTTTTTTGGTGACTCTAGTCATTCCCAAATAAGTGGATACTAAACCATCTTTCTCCATCATCTCAAGATGTGATATTACGCATGGGTAAGAATGAATGGCTTGGGAAATACTGCTATCATAATATTCGTAACAATGGAGGACTTACTGGTGGGTGGAAATATTTTGCCCTCGACAATAACCTTGAAGAGTTTGATGTGTGTGTGTTCAAACCTGCCGGTCATATGCATGAATTATTGATCTTAGAAATGAGCATTTTTAGAGTCGTTGAGGAGATTACTCCTCTTACTGCGGTGAATTCTCCGGGAAAGAAGAGGGGAGTCAAGAGAACCCCGCCTGGTGCTACCCAAAAAGAACATGAGTCCATTGAAGGTGCGTAATCGTGTCGTCCGAGGAAGTTACATTGTTGGAATTATGCAATATGTGTTAACAGTTGTGTTAGGGCTGTAGAGTGTAGACTAAGTTTAACAGTTGTGAATTCAACAGGAAAGAAGAGGGGAGTGAAGAGAACACTGACCAATGGTGTCCAAACAGAACTCGAGTGCATTGAAGGTGCTTAACTGTGTCGTCCGAGGAAGTTTCTTTGTTGGTATTGTGCAATATATGTAACAGTTATGTTAGGGCTGCAGGATATCATTTATGTTTGTATTATTTATGTTATGTCGGATTGTTAACTTAATCTTCGACTTCTACCTAGGTAATTCACCATATGTAAACTTTCTATCGCAGTAGCTAAGACCTTTTAAGGTTCAAAGTTTGAATCGACTATCTACTACTACCTTCATGATTTAACAAAACCGAATTTCAACATAATTTCTTGAAAGATGGTCTCCTTCATAATCATTTAAGGGCTTTCTTGTGTGTTCGTCCTTGTGAATTGCTAATATAGTTTCTGATACCGATGAGTACCTACCTTCGCTCCACATAGAGGTTTTGGAGTGAAGGTGTTTCTACTAAGAAAACCGTTAGTTTTGAAGTCTGGTAATATTGTTCCTGATACTGATGAATTGGTAATATAGTTCAATTGAATTTTATCATGTTTTTTGCATACCAGATTGCATCAATAGCCTTTCCTCTCTCTCCCTCTCCCCCCACCTACCATAGTCTGCTTCTCTGCATCAATTGTCACAAAATGCAAACGGCATCAAGTGTATATATTCAGTAGAGAAATCATAAAAACACATTAGAAATAGTTCAAACATGGATTAATCTTGCAAATACAATATCAACTCACCTCAACATGCAGTAATTGTTATTGAATCAAAGGCACAATCACACCATAGTGAGATGGAAAAATGGATAAAAATAATAATAATTATTAGGTATGTCAAGTGGGCTGACCCAGCTTGCTTCAATGGTTTCTCCTCCCCCAAATTTCTCTTCTCACATAGAAAACTTCGGCGGTTGGAGTCGGCCGGTCTGCTTGTTTACTGGGCTATCAAAATTGAGCCCAATCCAATTATTAATGGACTCACCAGAAACATTCAGAGTATACATTACAATAACGTTCAAATAAGATACAACGAACTCACTGGAACTCAATAGCAGTCCTTTATTTTGTCTTTCACAGTTACAGGTCGCGCAATCCATTATTTTTTTGTCTCTTGAAGTTGCTCGTGTTGAGAGTTGTTTTTTGTCAAATTTGAGAGGGGTTTAGGTTAGGATTAATTCCCTTTGCACATTTATTTTTTAAATAGACCAGTCCTTTTTTTTTTTTTAACCAAAGCTAAGAAAAACTGTTTCTTTAGTATTTTTAATGGATCTTCTGGAGCCCAATTGCTCGGCTTGGCCCATGAAAAATATAGGTTCAATGAACTGAGTATACTCCGTGTACAACTGCATAAACTAATCTCTCGGGTCTTGTAGGACCTAAATGGTTGACAAATTCTCCTTTAAGAGTTTTAATGTTGTTGTATGCCTAAACTAGAGGTCAAATCCAAATCTTGATTAAGCTAGAAAATACTTGAGGTATCTCATCTAAGCGCTTTGGATAAAAGTCCGGTCTTTGCTTATATCATCATGGAAGTGTTTGGAAAAAGGAAAATAGTAACATGACTCTACCATAAATGGGAATAAATAGTATGAAAGTAAAACAATCAAGACAGCAATTTCATGCCTAACCAATGTATGAATCAATTTAAAATTTGTATTAATCCATTGCTTCACATGATCTTTATTATGAAGCATCACTAACAACAAAAGAAATATAGTGCCATGAAAGTTTATCCAGCTTCACTAGAGTCTAGACATAATCTGGTAAAGTAAATATCTGTTTTGAATTCTTTCATATGTTTGTTTGTATTAGAACTTTGAGATACCAACTGGAAATGATCAGGATATAGAAGTCTTGTAAGAACAGTACAAGAAAACAACCCAAAATTAAATACATTATACATGTCATTTTCTATGCTTCCTCAAAAACATTAAATTACTAGTTCATGATAGTTCTTATAAACCAACATCTACTCTGGTTGCCAAAAACCAAACAACAAAGTCTTTTTGGCATTTTCCTATTTTCTTCTTACCTTCTTGGATTCACATTCGAATTGATTGAGTTTTCATATACTAAGTTTATAAGAAAAATAATAGTGTTAGGAACATATATAAAAATAAAAACATATTGGTTGTTCACATGGCTCTTTCATTCTGAAAGGGACCTGTGATTTTATTTTGTTTTTGATTATGCCATTTGGTTGTTCAGTTGTCCAATTAATGGTTTTACTTAAATAGAGGCAAGCCAATTGACAACAATGCAAGACCAAGGAATACTCATTCCTAAGATAAGTTTGAATCTCTCAAACTTTGATACTCTAAAATTGTCAAAGTATCCGTGTCTGACACATATCCAACATTATACGTGTTTGATATGGCCAATTATGTACCGGAAATGCATTAAGCAATATTTTATTTTTAAAAAATATGGCTGATGTGTTTGAGATAAAACTTAATGACATCAATACGACACAAGATACAGTTGAATGACAAATATGGCAAACTCAAAAAAACAAGAATTTTTTTTCTTTCCAAAAGCGAGGATTCTAGTTTTTGCTTTCTTTAAAAAACAACATTTCATTTCTAACAAAAACAAAGTTCTATTAAATTTAAAAGACTCTTAATAGCTAAAGATTTTGTCAAAAAAAAAAAAGACTCTTAATAGCTAAAGATATTTAAGTATTTTTTTATTTTATTAACACATACGGATATTCGCAGGTGCGTGTATCATTAAACTCACATCCATTTCCATTAAGTAACAGGTAGTTTTTTTTTTTTTTTTTGAATGGCAGTAAATAACAGATAGTTGAAATATCTATTTAGTTTATTCACGAATACCCATTTAACTACTCGTGTTCGTGGCGGATTGTATTTGCTGATATCCGTAGATGGCTTGATATATTGGAAATGTATTCAACAATTAAAATTTATTTTTATTTATTTTAAAAATATGGCGGTGTATTTGAGATACAACTTAATGACATCAATACGGCACGAGATACGGTTGAATGGCAGATACATCAAACTTCAATAGAATAAAAAAGCCAGCATTCTAGTTTTTTTTTTTCCTTTTTTTTAGAATAAAAAAAGAAAGTGATCTAAAGTTAAAAACTACAATGTTTCTTGAAGATGGAAATGGAAAGAAGAGATCGACACAAAGTATTAACCGTCAACGGGTGAATATTAGACGATTCGTTTCTTTTAGATAATAATAGTAATAACTTTCTTTTTACTATATATTGTAACCAGAGACGGAGCCAGGAATTAAGTTTTGGGGGGGCCGAATTTAAAAGCATAGTTTAGTAAATTTTTTTTTTAAAAGAATAACAAATACAAGAAATTATAAAAAAAATCTAAAGTTAATATTGTAAATCTGTATTTTATGGACAATGTTTTTAAAATTGGACTTTTTGCATCTTCTATTTTCACATTTATTGTAATTTTGGTCTCAACTAATGCATTTTTTCATGAAAATTGCAATGTTTTGCCTAAAAAATAGGTGAATTTATTCTCAAAATAGATATTTTGACATTTGGTCTCAACTAATGCATTTTTCCATGAAAATTGCGACGTTTTGCCTAAAAAGTTGGTAAATTTTCGTCTCAAAATAGATATTTTGACATTAAATTCAATATTTAAGCAATAAATCACCTTTTTGGTACAAAAAAATATCATTTTAAGGGAGAAAACATTCGCCATACAACAAAGGTATAAATAGAGCCTAGAAAGTTTAGGGTAACAATTTCATGAGATTAATAAAATAGGGGGACCAAAAGTGAAATTATACCTAAAATATAATAAAGTACTAGTATAAAAAAATTAAAAATATTTTAGGGGGGACCGTAGACTCTGCTAGTCCCCCGACGGACTCCGTCCCTGATTGTATCCGATACAGAAAACATAGGTAATTGACATTTATTTTGATATTTTTCAGTAGCATGGATGCTTTTCTAGATTTTTAGTTATATTTATATGTATTATGCATTTATATATTTTATTTTAAATTTAATTTTTATTGAAACATGTTACCCTGGGTGTATCTTGAATTTTCAAATATTCTCTTGTCGCCATATTCGTATCGTATCAAAGATTTGGACTAGAATAAAATGATTGTTTCTCTAAAAAAATACACGGAACTAAACATGCATTTGTTATTGAAATGATTAATGAAGTATGAACTTCTATCTTATTTTCATGTACCCCAATTCTATGACTCTGTAATCTACCATCTAATTTTGTATAAGATGATCTATATCCTACCAAAGATTGATTAAATGACAATAAAATTAGCAACATTGCTTGGTACATTTGTACCAAAAATTTATTGAATAAGAAAAGTGCACCAATCTGAAAAGTTACAGCTCACACTACCTACTCTTGCCTCATAACAATTGTAAAGTTGGTCTAAAACACTGATCAAATCTACCATAGTTATTGACATTTTTCACCACCGACTATAGTTCTTGTGGCGGGTCCTGAATGTGTTGAGAATAACAGGAAAATACAGTTTTAGTGGTCACAACAAGACATCACGCAACCCACACACACACAGACACAATAGCTCTTCTATATTGTGAAACTAGTTTTGAGTGTCCACTGTGACATTTCCAACAAACACTGATTGCAGGCACATGATTTTCTGCTCATAGAGTGGTCCTGTTCTGTGTCATCCATCCAGCACTTGCATTGCTCCTGCTCCAGCCACATTATATATTATCTATGTAACACAAAATATGTCAGGTGTCTGATATGTGTCGGTGTCCGTCACAATACCAACATATATGATTACGTGCAATTATTTTATTTTTTCAAATTTTTACAGGTGTCGACATGTTAATGTCAGTGTTTTATAGTATATGATCCAATTTAATTTTTCTATAGGTTAAGAAGTTTCACATTGATTGCGAGATACCTGAATATGTGTTTATAAGTAAGAGGCAATCATCACCTTACATTACAAGCCGATTTTGTAGGGTTGAGTTGACCCAATACTCGATTCTAAGATGGTATCAGAGCCTTCTTCACGATACGCTGAGTCGCTTGCTATCAATTTCTAATCGGGCCGTCCACCATTTATATCCGCACCACAAACCCAACAGTGTTAAGCGTGAGGCATTGTGTTAAGAAGTCTCACATCAATTACGAGATGACCTGAATATCTGTTTATAAGTAAGAGACAATCCTCACCTTATAAACTAATTTTATAGGATTGAGTTAGTTTCAATACTCCATTCTAAAAATCTATATGGTAAACAATTAATTAACAAAGTGGACATTTTCCACTACTCTGGCCCATTGTTGTGGACTGTTGAGTTACACCCTCTTCTCTTTTATTTTTCCTTTTCCATTATGTCTGCTGTCCCACTATCATCAGTTTTATGTACGAAATAATAGACATTGTAGTAGTAGGTTCTATTACTAACATTTGTTTTCGTGTGGAAACTTTCAAAATCTATGATAGCAGTCAAATCTTTCAAGGTTATCTAACTTTCCTCATACATAATAATTGCTCTGCAAAAGCATTTTCAATGGACAATTTTTAAGTTTCAGTTTATGTTTGGATTGAATTTGAATGTCTCATATTCGTCTGGATAATTTAGAACGAAAGAAATAACAGGTTATTCAGAAACTCTAAACATTCTATTTCTTAGTTGCTGGACAAGGTCAAACTCCAGTCTTATTGGCGATTGAAGACATCCAACATTAGTTTAGTTTCCAACTACCATAACTGGTAGTCGAGCTCGTTCACTTGTTTGAGCATGATGTAACTTTGCTCTCTTGATCATTTTCTATTTAGTATATCATTATGCTCTTGTAGTCTTCTTTAACACACCTTGTGCTGAAAAAACTATTTTGATTGATTAATATATCTTATTTTTGCTTGTTCAAAAAAAAAATTGTGATTTTTTACCTCGATTATGATAATTTTACTATTAATCTAATTATATACTTGATGAACAAATTGTTGATTACACAATATAAAATTGGTTCACAATTGTATTCACAAACTGCATTTAAATACAAAATAAATAGAGTGATTACTTATTTGCCAAGAAAATTTAAGAACATAATTAGAATTCGGAGCACTCAAATGCAATCTTCGAATTAAATTTGCAATTACTTGTAGTCGAAGCGATGAATGTGAATCATCGTGTTTTGGATTTCTCTAAATACAAATTTGATTCTATTATTAGTTAGTGTCCGTCCTTGTTATCGTCTAGTCCAAACTTTATAGTCAAGGTTAACTCAGAGGAAAACAAATGCGGTTGATATAGCCTTATTGTCGACTCGTCACCAAATTTTTGACGTTTTACTACTACTTTCGTACATTTCACATATTATTTTTTAATGAAATGATATAAGTTTTTTATGTAAAAAAAAGACAAAAAATATTATTGAGGAATTAGAAATATATGTCATGAATTTCAGAGAGGAGGGTATAGATTCAATTATGGATGTCAGTTGTAGGTGATGTAAATCAGAGCATGATGAATTATTTCTGCTGAATTTCTGAGGATCTGACCTGGAAATGTTATTGGAATTATATGCAAATAGAAAATTTATATAAAAGATCTCAAATTTCAAAAGTTGTCAATATATTTAGAGTGTTCAAATTTACACTATCTATTCTAATTCATTTTTTTAATCCATATTGGGTTTGTCAGGATCATTGTGTATCATCATAATTTTAACAATTTTTTTGGGTCTCATTTTAACAAAATTTATGCTCCAAAATTTTAACAAAATCAAGGTATTACCATAAACTATAGATGTATACCGCTACCCTACTAGTTTCTCGCGCACCTACGCCTTTTCCGTTTTATCCTTCCGCTACTTAAGTAGCGGACATTATAAAAAATAATTATGGTAGGAAGTTTTTGGGGAATGTCCGCTGCTACTTAAGTAGCGGTCAGAGGTATTTTGATAAATTTGTAGGACGCGCGAGAGAATGAGTAGAGTGACAAAAGTAAATCTCTAAATTATATTGTCGGTTCTTAATTATTCTCTTTATCTTTATTTTTCTTACTATATTTTGTACTTTGATATTACTTGGACTGAAATGATGATGGACTCACCTTCTGAAAAAGCCCAACCCAATAATAGCAACAGTTGTTGGGTCATATTCACAAATAGCCAGAAGTACGGGAAAAGCGGTCACAGAGACAATGAGAACGTTTGAAAACTTTTTTCAGTCAAGCTAAAAAGAAAACTTTTTTTCTTCTTTTCTTTTTTCAGAGTTTACATAAAGTTAAAACTATTTTCTTAAATACTTATCTTAGTATTGTATTAAATTAGCAAAAATCATTTTTTTTGGGTACAATCGGCAAGAATCTATTAATAGTGTATTGTGACAAACCTTATTATGTTTTACTTTTATCATAATGTTTTTAAAGTCATACACATAATTACTTGTGATGTGTTGATAATGTAAATCTTTTTACATGCAACGGTGGAACTAGAAAAAAACTTGAATGGACCACTAAAAAAATTAAAATATATAAATTAAGTAAAAAAATTATATTGTATACAAAAAATTAAATCATAATAACCATAAAGTTGATTATTAAAAAATTAAACTGCATACTTTAAAATAATACTATATGTATAATTGCAGCTTGATGTCATCATATTAAAACTAGTAATTGCAAACAAAAGTCCTATTCCACACTATTTTTATATAGAAATCCACATACCTAATCTAACAACACAAAATAATAAGAGGAATAACAAATACACAAAAAAAGAAAAAGAAGAACAAAACCAGAACAATAAATAAAGAGAAAAACAATCAATCACCTATAAAAAAAGTTTGGGGTGATGATCAGCCGTAAATCACCCTGACCACGCCTAAGTTCCGCCACTGGACTGAACGGTGAACAAAAATATTTGACTGGCTTGTCATATTTGTGATCTTTGAAGTTTCACGAACTGTTGGTTTTGTCCTATCATATAATGATGAGTGGTTTTGGTCTCTATAATGCTTAAATTAATCAATTAAGTTATAAAGTTTTTAATCAAATAAAATTTGGTCCTTAGATTTTTATTATATTCAATCGCTAACAATAATTTTGTTCTAAACATATAAAGAGCATATTCAATCAAGCGAGTATGAGTTTTAACTTTGATCAATTATGATTATTATACCTATAATGTTGAAGAATTTGGTCTAGCAATAATGGATTAAACTCCCACACACACACACAGATATATATATATATATAATGAAAAACAAAAGGAGTACTAGAGGTACTCAAACAACGATAATAATAAGAGGAGAAAATACTAAAACAGAATGCTACAAATAAAACAAAAAAGGGCACCACCACAAGCCTGCAAACCACCCAAATCTTGAACCAAGCAACGGGTAAGGGAGAAAACAAAACGGACATGGTAAGAAGCAAGGGGGAGCAAACCATCCACCTAGTAGTGACAAACAATCGGCTCAAACACCCACACCCCACCAACTTCTATCGGCTCCAGCACATGACATGTTGTACCTCCCACTCGTAGAAGAAGCAGGGTTACCAAAATAGTGTGTTTGAGGCATCTCAAATTAAATTATTATAGGAAGTATGGAAAATAAGAATAATAGTTACTACTATTTATAAAAAAAATCAAATTAGTTAGTTTTATTTAATTTTCCCACTGTCATTTGAGTGTAAATTTGATTCTCTAAACCGCCCTTCATTAAAAATCATCAAATATGTATTTTGTTGCTTCCACTAAATAATAACACCTCCAATCTTTTTAAATTTTTATGAAACATGTGTGTCAATGATACAGTAGTAACTTTTTTTTGTTGGAAGTTGTAAATTAGCCTGGGAGATGCAGTATATTTATGTTTTGAAAATGAAGGAGTTTATTTTACCCTTCTTATTAGCGTTTTTTTTTTTACTTTCACCACCAGTTTAATCTGATTTGAAGTTAGTTCTGGTATCAAGTGAATTTAACCTCCTTCCTATCACAGTTGCAGGGGATTGAACTGTGATCCTCTCTATCAAATTTAAGGCTATTCACAGTACTGAATCAACTAACGCTCGGTATGCATTACTTTTTTGAGTGAAACTAATTAGCACTTTTTGTTTGAATAGAACTCATTAGCACATTATTATCCCATGATTAATCTTGAATGACGATTTGCCATTTGCCTAAAAGCTGCCATACTTTACAAAAGGACATAAGCTATTTAAGGGTTTGGTTAAACCAACAACAATAATACCAACTCCTATAACTATAACTATAGATGGTACTATAGAGAAGTTTTTTAATTAATTAATTAAGATTATACCATATGAAGTGTAACACTTAATTAATTATAGTACTATGGACCATGTAATGTCGTGGAGCACATCAGCCTAAACGGCGTTAATTTCGGTGATTCCTTGCTTTCTTTTTTGTCGTTTGTTTGATACTCAAAGTAAGTAGTAATAGATGTGTTATTATTTGCAATATTTGCATTTGCTAAGAGAAAGGTGAAACTCAAATTTCAAAGTAACACATGCTTGTATGGCTGTATTCTGATCTTGCTTATAACCAAGAGGAAGCTAATATTCTTCTCACTAATATTCAATACTACTGGATTATTACCATGCATCAACAAAAGCTGAATCATTTCTCAAATCTCGAGTTATTATATTTATATACTATATAATTGTTTTCATTCATTTGTTAAACATTTCTTCTTTCATCTCACAATTCATATATATATATGTTTTGTTATTTTTTTGTTATTGTGACATAAATTGAATATTTAGTATACGAGATTGAACTCTCATACGAACTAAAATTTAAATTTTAGCTGAAAACCTACATTTAATATTCGTGAATTTTTAAATAGGGTTATGTCTTTTTTTTTTTTTTTTTGAATGACAAATATATTATATATTAAAATAAAAATTAAAGAAGTAAAAAAAAGTAGTTCAAAATATAAAGAGGTATCTAACCAACTCTAAAGTAAGACATGAAAACAAAGAGGAAAATAAACCTACAAGGATACAAAAATGCATACCCCAACAAACTAGAACCCCTCAAAGACACGACAACGACAAGAAGAATACTCCTCAAAATGAGAGAGACAACAGAGTAAGTGAGGATCAAACCTATAGGACCTTATACGTACATACTACCCAAACCACTAACTATTAGATCAAATATAATGACTTATATTGATGAATTTTTAATATATCATACAAAATTACTTAAACATTTTGCAAGATTCTTATTGTCTTAAACACTGACCATTTCATTAATTATTGCAAGTTGATATTTTTGAAGCCAAAGAGTAACATGCGAATTCACTACTACTTTGATTTAGAATTAGAAGTTTCGCTAGTTGCATATTAAAATTGATAATTATAACCTAAGAAAAACGAGGATTGCAGCATGGCACATTGTCTAAATCAATTTTTTTAGTACTTTTTTTGTCAAAAAATCCATTTTATAATATATTAATTTCTACAAATCCATTGCAAATTGATACATCGATTTTATTACTAATACAAATCCTTGCACGTATAAATAATATAGAATTTGACAAAGTCCACATGACATTTTCAATTCATTAGTTTTATAATATGCTTATCAATTTAATTAATTACCCATTGTGACTTTTTTTTAATAGTACATGCACACACTTGATTTCTATATATTTTTAATTTGTAACCTAGTTTCTCTTGTGTTGATTTTTTGAGTCGATCTTAATGAAATCTAATAAACTAGGCTAGCTGGTTGTGTAGCACACCACACATGTCTTGTACATTGTAAATTGAATAAAATTGAGATATAACATTAACAGCCAGCATATGAGTCAGGTTAGCCAAAAATAGTAAAAGATAAGCATCACAAGTCAATTGCAATATTATGTCCCAATAGAAATTCATTAATTTACTTTTGCTAGAACATGCAACATCATGTTTGTTCTGTTCTTGCTTTGAGATGTACTATAGTTACTTATCAATCACAACATGCTCAAATATTCAATATATAAATGATAGTTAAGAAGAAAAAAAATAAACCGACATATTGCAACCTTGAGGAAAAAGAAAGGGTGCATATTACACAAATTATTGATTTTATAGTAACGATATAAATTAATTAATAATAAAATTGTACGTATAAAGTAAAAAGGGCAATTTGGGTAATTCAATAATATGTTATTATAAGACAAACACATGGAATATTAATTGGATATAGCCAAAGCATTTGACAACATAACAATTGAGTCATAGAACGACATGTTGACCGGATATTCTCTAATCACAAGCTTATTGTTGAAAAATTCACGTAAAAACACAAGAAGAGAGAACAAAGAGAAAATTTAATGATTAAATAACGTAAACAATTGGTCGTGTTGTTGTAATAAGATAATTAAAGCAAAGTTTTCATTTCCCGGAGAATCTAGAGCGCATCAGGCGCTGACCATGGCTTCGGAATCTATTAACAAATGGAATTAACAAGTATGCAAATTGGTAATGATATCTTGCTGTCACATTAATCAACAAGTAAAAACAAGGAATGAGAAAGTATAAAATATGAGCGATCAAGCATGGGGGTACGAGCATAATTGAAACATACAACAAGCCATAAATGCCATATGTTATAAGAGTAATGTTATTTAAACATCAAAAAGGGACATCTCAACAACATCAAGGGGAGTCACGTGTATATAATCGGGGAGTTTTTCAACACATTTGGTTAACTGACATTAACCAAATTTGATCTCCAACTCCTCAACTATTTGTTTACGAGAAATTGTATATCGGACACCTTTTGATTGTTTGCGAATGATAAAGTTAAAAGTAAATATTTTTTCAAGTTTGAAAGATTTTATGCCTACAACATCAAGGGGAGTCACGTGTATATAACCGGGGAGTTCTTCAACACATTTGGTTAATGGGGCATTAACCAAATGTGTTGAAGAACTCTCCGGTTATATACACGTGACTCCCCTTGATGTTGTAGAGATGTCCCATTTTTGATGTTTAAATAACATTTCTCATGTTATAATATGATCATATATGCAAATTCTAATGTTTACAAGGATGCAGATTAATCTAATGCCTTATAAAATTTTAGGTGGAGATGTTTCGTCTTTTTTACTTGTGATCTTGGAGTATTTGAATCGATGTTTCTTTCGAGTTTTCTTGGACTCCCCAACAAATGGTATCAGAGTCGTAATTCGGCTTCAAGGGGAGCAAGAGTGAAAATCCTGTATCGAAACAACGGTAGAATGTGAGAACTCACACATGAGGGAGATATTGTTGGATTTAAAGTGCGAGTGGTTAAATCTCACATTGACTATGCATGAGAATAATGTTAGGTTTCTAATAGAAGTGACACATTAATTTAATGTCTTAAAACTTTAGGTGGAGATGTGACACTCCTATAATCCTGAAATATTTGACCCGATATTATTTTGAGCTTCTCCGAACTCCCGATATTATTTAGTATTTAATCTGATGTCTATCCTGAGCATACTCAGACTCCTCAACAAGTCTCATCAAAGTCATGGTTCGCCTTGGTTGAGAAGCAAGAGTGAATCCTTGTATTCGATTAACTATAATATAATTAAGATGTGAGTACTCAAACTTGAAGGGAGATGACTAATTTTCAACCGTGAATGGTTAAATCTTACATCGACTATGAATGAGAAGAAAGTTGAATTTATAATATAGATGAGTCATTAATCTAATATCTTAAAATGTTAGGTAAAAATGTGACATATATCTCTTATAATTCTAAAGTATTTGATCCGATATTTCTCTCGAGTTCCTCCGGACTCTCAAAAAGTAATATATAGTAATAAAAGGGATGAGAGGAGAATATATAAGAACAAAAGAAGAGAACAAAGGAAGAGACTATAGCTTAGTTTAGACAAGGTCACGCCCACGAGTCACGTGAGAGAAGCCATGTTGACGCCGAGGAATATGGTTGGTATATTGGAGATTGGAATACACGCGCCGGATATGATTGATATATTTTATGATGATGATCGATAGACGACATTACATTTGATGAGGTGAGAGTGAGAGATACACAAGACATGGAATATTTGAACACGGAGAGGGAATATTGGATTGCAACATTACATGCTACATTTCATATTTATTTAATTAATTATATTAGATAGACAAAATACTAGCGTTGGAATTTTTAATGTTAACGTTCTAACCAGACTATTGTCTGTTTCCAATCCTTTCTACAATTCCTCCTACTTCCATTTCCTTCCATATTTGTTTTGCAACGCTATAGTACTGGGTCTTCATAGGACTTCATGTATAATTGGTTCTTGAGCATTTCGATTGGGAGGGGATAAAATTACTTGATGTCAGGACTGACTCTTGAATTAGATTTCACGGTTTGATAGGTCGGACACTAATAGTGAAAAAGAAATTATGAATGTTTATGGGATAGAATGCTAATCAACATAATGTACACAATGATATTCTTGGATGGTTGGGTGTGGAGTTGGTGCCTCATCGTAGTGTTTTAAGATTTTTTTAGGCTTTCTTGGGTATGAGCATGGGTAAGAAAGATAGATTTGGGTGGTTGTTAATTTGACAAACTATTGTGTGGACTATCTGGAAATCTCGAAATGACATCTTCTTTTTGGAAGGGACCTTTTCAGTCGAGTGGCTGGTTGTGTCTGATTGATAGGGTGAAACTTTTATCTTGGAAGTGGTTCCTAAGCAAAAACCCTGACTCCCTCTGTTCCTTTTACGAGTGGGGTATCCACCCTACTTTATGCTGGAATCGATAGAGTTTGTTTAGGTGTTGTGTTGGGTCTTGCTGGGCCAGGGAGATTGGAAGTCCTCTTGTTGTTTTATCTTACCTGTAGTTGATCCTTACCTCTCCTCATGATGTGTATTCTTCTTCTCGTGGTAGTGCCTTCGAGGGCTTCTAGTTTGTTGGTGGTGTACCTTTCTTGTTTACTTGTAGTTTTATTTTGTTTTCTTATCTAATAGATTGATGTGGTTAAATGGAGTGTACTTCTTGTACCCCTTGATCTACTAAACTTTCTCATGTACTTTTTTTGTTTTTATATTATATATAATATATTTGCCATTAAAAAAAAAACATGTATATACTTCTAAACAAAGCATATATGAATAAATCAAATTTCTATAAGAATAAGAGATATTACTAGACAGTTCAAGTATGAGATGGTACGATTCAAATAAGAGTTAGTTATAAAAATTGATTGACATTATTGTCTATATATACACATTTTTTCTATTAGTAAAAAACATAAGAAATTCATATTTGAAACATTAAAGATAACACTTAATTATAGTAATTTTGGAAAAAACAAGAACTATATATCCTTATAATTAGTGATGATTTGTCTAATTCTTTTTTCTATGGTTTTGGAGTTTGGTAATTAGCTAACCATATGATCAAGTTGTAGATGGAGATATATTTATGACATTGGTTGAAGGGTTTGAAAAGATAGGATAGGAGAGATTGATTCATTAAATAAGGTCTACATCATGTGGTTCTGCAACCTGATGGTGTCACCGGACATCACAGGCTACACTTATAGTCATATATTCCTTCTCCTCTCAGTTTCTCATCACTGCCCATTTTTTCCTTCTTCATTTTGGGGTTATCTCACGTGTACAGCTCGCTCTTTCTTTATGTATCATACATATCCATGTATACGGATTTAGATTTAACACAGTTACTGCATGACGCAGTAACTATTATTGACCGTTTGATTAAAATGGATAATTGTGATTAAAGTAGATAAAATTTAACTATTTATATATTAACCGTCCGATCAGATTTTAGTGGTCTAGATCCTTTACTGCATGCTAACTACTTTTAAATTTTATACTATGATACGAGTATACCTGCCATTAAAAAAAAGAGTATATTTAATTGATGACTCTTTTTAAAGAAAATACTAATTAGTGTCATGAGATCGTAATTAAAGATCGAACAAGTATATCAATAACTGTTTTCCTTAGAAATTAAATTAAGATTCTTTCAAATAATTTATCTTAGAAAGAACTTATTAATCATTTGAGTTTAATGTTTTGATTAAGGGAAATGTTAACATGACATGATAAGAAGTTAAATGTGGAAATTTTTTATTGAATTTGTAGTGTATTCAATTCTCCAAGCATTAAATTCTATGTATTATTAAATGCTATATTTCTATTTTTAGGTAGTTTAACATGTGCCCTTGGGGCACATGTTAACATGACCCTTTGATTAATAGTAGACATTCATTTTCTATAAAAGTGAGAATCTTATTCTCAAATATTTTATTTAAAATATCAAAGATATATTAAAAAAAATTAATTACAAGAATCCTAGAGACGGAGTTATTAGCTTGATTTAGAGTTAGACTTAGACATGAAGAATGTCAAATGTTAAAAAATAATTATCAAAATTTAAAAAAAAGTTTAATTGAAGTTACACTCTTATAAAACAGGAATCACTCTTATTAGTTTAATCAATTTTCATCATTGACTATTTTATTTTTTGCCAATGATTAAATTAAAAAACATATTAACCAAAATTCATTTCAATAATGTACATAACTAAATAGCATATATTTGATGTGGTTGCAAGACATATATAGTCACGGTCAAAGTAAATATTTGTGACTATATATTTTCATTTGAACCACCAATGCAATTGGTCATGGTTGGTTGGTATCCCATAGCTATAGTTAACCAATGAAGTAAAGATGCCACATGTAATGGGGGGCCTATATATGTGTGAGGTACCCCTAGAAGAGAAGGATATTTTGGCCTGGCAGTCAATCCTCGTTCATAATAAAAACGGGAATATTCCAATTTAAGAAATATGTATTAAAAGAGAAAAATAAATAAAACTTATCATAATAGTAGAAACAAAAAGAGCAGGGGAATTTTTAATAAGTCACAATCCATCAACGTAAACTATAGTCTCATTTCCCGTTCCAATATTCCATTGAATAGTACTCAATTTGTTTTTTCTCGAATCCCAACCATATGCTTTGCCAGATAACTCCATTATATCACTGCACCATTATTTTTCATTTATGAGTAAATGTACAATCAGTAAAGGTACAGAATTGAGACTCTTTTATTAGATGATGATTCAGTCTCTTGACATCATAATTAATAAATTGTTTAGAGTTTAAATTTTGCTCTTAAAATAGAGTTTTGTTAATATCATATAATCTTATCTTACTAAATAAATTAGTGTATATATGCAATGGACAAGGATGCATGGCATGGTAGTTTGTGGTGATAGAGTGCGACGGAGTTAAAGAGTTGAATGATAAGAAGATTAGTAGTTTGATTTTTATATTAGGTATAAAATATTAGCAGTGCTTAAAAAAATATTAAATAAAAATAGATATTCTTGCTGCGCCAATTCGAAAAGGTCACATAATAGGCCCAAAGTCATGTAAATATTATGGAAATATTTTGGGACGCCTATTAATGGTCAAATATTCAATTTACAATGGGTAGGAAAAAATTACCAATTTTACATTAATTTTTTAACAAGTCATATTTCAAATAATAAACCTTTGATACCCAATTCAACTAGTGTGATTCAATTAGTTAAGCCGCTATGTGTCTTTGTTTATTTGAGACAAAAAGTTGTAAGCTATAATAATCTAAATATTTAAGCAATGAATCTCAACTATCCAAAAAAAAAATATATATTTAAGCAATGATTAGTTTTACATAGCTAGTTAAATGACCGAAACTTATAGAAATATTTCTTTGAATTTACATAGTGTCAAAGATCTTAACTATGATATTTTCTATAAGATGAATGTCACGCTTTATATATGATATTCTTCTAATCATTTTTATATTATGTGGAAGTCATTTATTACAAAACCAATTCTATAAAATGAATGTCACTCGTTATAAATTAAAATCAGTTATTTCATACGTTATTTATTTTGATTCAATAGTCTAGTGGTTAGACTCACATACAATAAATGTCCGGAGAAGTGAGAATTCGAGGATCCCAATCTCGACTCACATCTGATTTCCAAAGAAGAGCGTAGTAATTCAGTGTCTCCACCAAGAGTCAAATTTGAGTATGTTCTCCTAAACGATTTCGTCTTAGAATGAACTCTTTAACCATTTAAATTCAACACCCTTAATAACTATCAACTGAACTATTTTTACAGAACAAATTTTTTTTTTTGTTGATAGACGAAATGACAAAGCCATTGAAAATTCATACACACAAAGTGGGGTGACCAATATTCGAACCTCATTCATGACGTTCAACTAACAATTTCGACATTTCTACTAGTTGAGATATATCATTTGTGGACGAACTCTTATTTTTATTCTTGATAGAATGAATGATTCCACACATTTTTATTTGATAGAATTTAAACACACATTTAATCTTTCATTTAATAATATTCCTATATAGATAAGGAAAATGAACCTGAGTAGTACTCCTCAGCTCTTTCTCTTTCTCACCCTTCTTTCTTTCTTTCTATCTCTCTCTGTGCATAAATAGTACCTTTGATGACCACTGCTACTAATCTCTTCTCAGACCTCACAGCTTCCATAAATAAATAAAATAACTAGTACACTGCCCTTTTTCACTAACTTTTCGTTCATACCACCACCCCCAAAAAAACTCTGATTTTTCCTCTTTCACTCTTCATTATAATCTTCTTTATTTTTATTTTTTCTTAAAAAAATCTCTTTCTCATCTGACTAAGTTACTAGTAGTCTCTGGAAAATTTAATTCATCTCTTGTATTTTATTTTTAAAATAAAAATACAATTCTTAATTTAACCCTAGTTGGATCCTACTAAAAGCCTATCTCATCAAAACCAATGCAAAAAATCATCATCATTCACTCATCATATAATCACTGCTTTCACCCTCTTCCTTATTCCTTCCTTCATTCATTCATTCCTTCCATTCTCTCAACTCATATCTCACTTATTCCTTCTCTTCTCTAAGCCTTAATTATTATCCTTTTTTTTTCTTTTTTCTCTTTCTCTTGTTCACTACTAATTCATCACACCCTATAATAATGCAAACTTTATTTTCACCTTTGTTAGAACCAGACCTATCCTTAAACATAAGTCCACCTTTTATTTCAGATTCTGAAGTCAAAGGAATGAAAACTTATGATAATAAAGGATTAACTAAAGCACTTTATAATGATAATATATGTTCTATATCAACTTCTGATTCAGCTAGTAGTGAAAGTGAGTTAAGTCATGAAAATCCTTTTGTCTATCATCATCATGAGCCAACATTAAGATTAGGATTTGGAAACTCAGATTTGATGAATCCACATCATCATAATCATCATCTTCATCGTCATCAAGTACAAGGTGTATCAAGAAACTTTAACCACCAACACTTCCAACCTCACATCTATGGTCGCGACTTCAAGCGAAATACTAGAGTTGTTAATGGTGTCAAAAGAAGTGTTAGAGCTCCAAGAATGAGATGGACTACAACTCTTCATTCTCATTTTGTTCATGCCGTTCAACTTCTCGGCGGTCATGAAAGTAAGTACTTCATTCATATACTGATATACATAAACACTTATATGATCAGCGCTATAAACGTTTAATAAGTTATTTATCTCAACTAATATACATGATTAGTTTGATACTTCGAGATAAAATATTCTTATCACTTCTGAAACTCAGATGATAACACCTTCTGAGTTTCATATTAATTAAGTGTCGTTTAAGGTTATATACATGACCGGTGTTTTAATAAGTTGTTTATCCAAACAGAACTAATATACAATAGTTTGACATAAAATGTTATCATTTCCAAAACTCTGTTTTTCTGAGTCACATATTATCTGTCGTTTAAGGTAATAGATATTTATCTAATTTTGGATATGTTGATTAATTATTTGATTAATTACTTGCAGGAGCAACTCCAAAATCTGTGTTAGAACTAATGAATGTGAAGGATCTAACCCTAGCACACGTCAAGAGTCACTTACAGGTGGAGAAAATTATTCACCATATAGTCTTTGAGTTTAATGAGTACTATGAATGAAGTTTCCATTTTCACCTTTAAATTATTTTCTGACAAAAGAAAGAAAAAATAGAGTATATAATTATAGTCTTATAAGTTGGTTCCAGTAGTGGAGAAAGAAAAAAGTAGAACAAGCACTAAGGACAAAAGGGTATCTAAAAATTTATTCAAGATATTAATCTTTAACTTTATGGACTTTTATTTCTTCTCTCATTTTTATTATTTCTCATGCTTGGTGTGTTTGTTTGTTCATGCAGATGTATAGAACAGTGAAGACCACTGACAAATCAGGAGCAGGTAATTATTTTTTCATAATAATAATAATTTCTTCTATTAATTATTACACAATTTTTGTTTGTTATATATTCTGTTTGTTTTTTTATGAGATCTTTGATTTGAGTTTGACAGAAACTAAATCTATGATTTTTTCAATTAAAGCAATGATTTTGTTTGTTGATGAAATTTTGCAGGTCATGGTATGGTACAGACACAAGGGATTAATAATATTGTTCCTTTGCATGGAGCTAATTCTTGTGAGAGACCAAATTTACCACAAGAGAGGTAAAACTATATAATAATTTTTCTCTCTGCAACATATTAATGTGAATGTAATAGTACTAGACTAGTAGTATTCAGTTATTACTCCTATTGACTACATTATTCAACACATGCTATTAAAAGTTAAGTTAATGTTTTTTTGAGAAAAAAAACTATGTTAATTAATGTGTTCCTTTTGTCCCAAAATATAAGTAAAAATTGATCAACAAAAGTGAATGTTGAACCGAATACATCATATTTTTTAACTCTTTTTTACTTATATTTTGGGATAGAGGAGTACATACACAAATGTTCACACAAATGCCTTGTGCTTGGTTCTTTTTTATTTAAAAAGATAAAAAAAAATCCCTAAATATATCTTAGTTTTCTTTTTTCTTTTTTGACGAACTAAATATATTTGAGTTGGTAGCTACTAAGACATCTGTTTTATAGGTTAGTAGTAGCTACAGAGATATTGATCCATTTTATAGGATTTGAATTTGAATCCGCGAACTCTACATTTATTCACATTTAAGGGATGAATTTCTGCCACTAGACTATTTAATCATAAACAAAAAAAAAACAATTTAAAAAAATAGTACAGTAGTACATTTTATCTTGAAAATATTTCTTGTTTTTTTGGCATTTTTCTACTTGTGTTTTTTTTTATTACGGGGTTCTATGACAAGGAGTGTAGTGTAGTACTAGTATACATAGATTTTGATGAAAAATGCCTAGGGCTTTTATAGGTATGTGGGTGTTCAATGTTCATTTGTTACGATGATGCTTTTGGATTACTCATTCATTACATTGTCAATGTCTATTTGATCCCAATATGTAGCAAAAAGTCTAGCTTTTGGTGCTCATCTCTATGAAGTAGTACAAAAAAAGCTTGTTCTTTTTTTGATGATACTAGTATTAGTAACTCCAAAAGTTATAAGAGTATTGTATTAGGTTTCTTAATCAAATTAATTCAGTTTCACAATAAAGTTCAAACCTATGTGATGGTTTGAAATTTTTTTCTATTCGACACTATTGAATTTAATACATAAATAATGTGATTAGGATTAGATAGATTTATATGATCTCTTTACCATATTAGATTTTAGGTTTCAATCAACAGTACAAAATCGATCATATAGTTTTTCAAGGTCATATAAAAAATCGACCCTTTAAAAAATAGTTTAAAGGTAAAATCTTATCATATATTTTTAATGAAAAATGAATTTTATAATAATGTAGAATATAGAGAACAAGTATAATGTTCAATCTATGTAGGCTTTGTTGTACTTCTGGTACACAGAGCCCTTTACTATTATAATATCATTTTGCTCTTTCATAAAAAAATATATAATATAATGTTTATTAAAATTTACTAAAAATAGTAAATTTTACATTTAGATTTGGTCTTTTATAAATTTTTGTTAAGTAGTCTGGTAACTTAGACTCGCACACATTAACTATGAGAAAAATGGAAAATTTAAAATTCAAACTTTAACTCCTCTAATAATATTTTTGGTAGCTATCAACCGAATTAAAACATACTTTTTTTTTTCTTTTTCTTTTTTGCCTAATAGGCATGTATACAATAATTGTGGTTTAATTTGTGTCCTTGTTGGTTGTGGTACAGTAGTAAATCCACCTACTATTTTTTTCACTCTAAATTATTTTTTCTTTTAAAGAAGGACCATCCTCTTAAAAGTACACTATGATTGCTCTAAAAATTATTCCATGCAATATATCCACTACCCTTGACCCCTAGCTAGATCTTAAGTTTATGTTTAGGTATTTGAAGTTTCACTTACCAAAATTAATATTGCCAACAATGTTGTCTCCTTTCTAGCAAGTAATGAGGATTTTGTGTATAGTTTAAAAATTTAACACCTACCTAAGCAAATTGAAATATTTTGATGTTGACCGTTAAAATATTGCATGACATATATACCTTCAATAGCCAATCACAAACTGCTGGCCATGCCATTTTGAACTTTACATATTTGGAATTGGAATTAGGATTTTGAAATTGTAGTTTTGTTTACAATATGGGGTAAACCATTTCTATAAGTTACTTTAATTTAAAACATATCTACCTTATATATTAATTAATTTATTTATTCTCTCACTTTATAAATAAATAATTCAGGACATCTTGGCAACCATCAAAAGAGACAAATACAAACAATACTGAAGAAAGATCCGAAAATGGTTTGGTGTATTCTCATTTCAAGGAAAATGATACCATGGTAAGTTTTGAGACATATATATAGAGTCAGAAACTGGATCTAGCATGTGGCTTTGTAGTTGTGCTATAGTTTTAATTTGTTGCATGTACTTTATTTTATTTTTTGAATAGTTTATGACATTAACATTAGTGAATTATACTATTTAAACAGGTGAATAGGTTGGATTCTACCCAATTGTCACATACCAACTCCATGATTGATTTAGAATTCACACTTGGAAGGCCTAATTGGGAAAAAGACCAAGCTGAATCATCAAGAGAATTAGCTTTTCTCAAGTGTTAAATTAGTAATAATTAATAAATAACACTAATTAACATTTCCTTGTTATTAGTTAATTAATTAATGAATAGTACTAGCTACTACATTGCTAGGAAATATTCCATGTGAATGATTTAATATATCTATCTAAGTTTTGTATGAAAAGGAAATGAGGAATATTGAGATAAAAACATATGCTTGAGTCCAAAGAATTTCAGGGTATTGTCTTTGATGTCATTTTCATTGCAAGGTATAAACATTGAAAGAAATTAGAAGGGCTCTTTCAGGATATGGACCATGACTTTTAGTTAGGCAAAATAGGGTCCATTTGGGACCTTATATTGGACATGTGGGTCATGTTTTATGCCACACTTTCTTAACATCGTTCTCATCATATATGTAATGTTCCAATAGGACCTTATATTTAGGTTAGAACAAATTCAAAATGATTTTTCACGTGGATTTCCATATTAGAGGAATGTTGCTATTTGATACAACATTTTCACCCCCGTAAATGTAGTTTAGTTGATAATTATCAGATATATTATTAGAGTGACTGAAAAAAATAAAAAACAGCTAGAAATTCATTCCGCAATATTTGTGCACCCGACATAAAAAGACCTTTATAACCAGATTAAAAAAGTTTTTTCTACATCAGTGAGAAATTCATGACTAAGTGACGTGAATTTTGTTTCAAAATATAAAAAAATTGGAAAATCAATTTTCAAAGAAATACTCCATATACATAACTCATTTGATTGAATTGACACACCGGAAGAGTTTTGGTTGAAACAAAAATTTGTATATATCCCTAAGCCATTATGGACATGAAACCTTTTCAAACATATATTTTGAAAAATTTTCTCAAATTAAAGTTACAATATATTTATAATTTATTATATATAACTTCATTTTAAAGAATTTGGGGCTAATTAGCACAAGAAATTAAAAGAATCAATATATTTTTCCCAAAAAGAAAATCCATCATTTTCCTCCATTTATTTATCTTTGCAGATTGCAAAGAATCGTTTACTAATTGTACATAAATTTGAAATATAGTAACAAGTGTTTTTAGGACATTGTTTAATGAATAAAAAAAGATAATTTTTGCATAAAAATTTATATACTTGTTACTGTTTTAGAGTGTATTTGTTACTTGTCTTTCGAGAAAGATTTTTCCTTTCATAAATTCCTTTAAATAATAGTTATATATAAATTTTATTTTGTTAGAAAATGTGAATGCTTTAAAGTGGGAGAGGCCTAGCCATTGGTGGCTCAACTGCAATGTGGATATGACTGTTTTTTGGATCCATACTTCTTCCATCTTACCAATTTCTCGCGCGCCCTACGTCTTTCGAGTTTTACCTGTCCGTTACTTAAATATCGGATGTTATAAAAATGACATTTTTTGAAAAATATCGTCCGCTACTTAAGTAGCGGATGTTATAAAGGTAGGGTGTTCCTGGGGGGTGTCCGCTACTTGAGTGTTGGATCTAACGATCAATCCTACAAATACAGCTTGTAAAGTGACGGTTGTCTCTAATTTATAAACACATATTTAAACCATCTCGCGACTAGATGTGAGACTTCTTTAACATTGTGTTCATAATAGCCATCAGGGGCGGTCCTAGGGAGGTTCAAACAGATCTACAGAGTTGGACCTCCAAATATTTGGGGTCACGATTTTTTCTTAATAATTTTTTTTACCTAGGGGTATAAATAGTAATTCAGTGTAGTCTAGGGGTGTAAAAAGCAATTTGTCAACTACTTCCACCAGCCCAGCCAACTCAATTATAATGCTGATTTGCTGTTTACAGCCCCTAGGCTACACCAACTTTCTGTTTGCACCCCCTAGTTAAACTATTTTTTTTCAATTTATTGATCTTTTATAACATTTTTTTTATTAAGGTCTACTTTTACGTTGAAAGTCTGACCTCTAATTTAATTGAAACGACCCTGCTAATTACTCAGTTTTTCCAATTTTTCTTCTATTATAATTACTAATTTATTCTTCTACTTTACTAAAAGCATTGCGCCTCATTTCAATTTACACTTTTCAAAAATGAAGCACAATACTTTTAAATACAACCACAAATGCTATAGAGGTAAATTAACATAATATAAAACTAAGATTTAAAATACTAGTAATAACCTACGGAGAAAACTTAGGTTAAGTATCATGCATCAATTTGGTTCTGCACTCCACTTAAAATTTGACACATAAACAATTTTTTTCATGTTAGCTTTTGAGAAATTATTCTCCACTTAAATAAGATGTTGATGTGTCAAAATATAAGTGAAAAACATGACCAAAATAATGTGTGATATTTGACCTAAGTTTTCTTCATAACCTAATACTTATATTTATCGTTACAATCTACAACCTAGTTTATTTTAGAAGCAAGTTAGGTCAAGGTAAAAAGTTTCAATAGAGAAGGTAAAGATTCTTTTGGAAGTTTATTTAAATAAAAAAAATAAAAAATCAAACTACATGCCATAATTTTTTATAGAGAAAAGTTAACATGTGCCCTTAAGACGCTTGGTAGTCTATTATAAATAGTAATTTTTATTGAAAATTGTGCTCTTTAAAAGTCAAAAGTTGATATATTCAAAGCATAACTATTATTTGAAGCAATGTTTTAAAAACCGAACCGGAGATCGAACCGGTGACCATCGGTTCATGGTTCAATTGGTTCAACCGGTTCAACCGTTGTAGGACCGTTTGGACCGGAATAATAAATAATCAATAAATATAATATTAAATTTCATAAAATAGTTAATATATTACTTGTTTTATTCACCAAAATAATAATAGTAGTAATTTTTAATATAATATATTATATGATATTGACATAAATTTTAAAATATTTACATGATTTAAATTAACTAATTTTGTATTTTTCATGGAGAGGAGAAAAATGATTTTGGACTATTAATTACAGTAGAGTGGCCCATTAGCCCATATCCATTTATTTAACCCTACCCATTTAGAATATAAGTTGACAAAAAGTGAGCTCCTCCTCCTATTTTGCAGCCGCCGCTCTTCTTCAATTTTATACACAACCACGCTTTTTTTGTTTTTACTAACATATATCCTTCTCTCAGTTAGCAGCTATTATTCTTCTTCTTCTTCTTCTTCTAAAACTCATCACAACACACAACAACTATTCTTCTTCTTCTTCTAAAACCCATCACAACACACACACAAAAATCAAGTATTGTATTGTGGTGTAATGAATCAAAGTTGGAGATTGAAATTTGGGGTTATGAGTATTTAATAGAAATTTGGAGATTGAAAAGATTCAAATAAAACTCAGATCTAAGATGTGTTTCTTTGTATTATTATCCATGGATTTAGTGAAGAGAAAAGAGATTAACAGTTTTCTTTTTCTATAAATTTTCATGAAAGAGTATATAAGAGATAAAAGAGGAGTGAGTTTGTTTACGCATTTGAAAAGAGAAATTAGAATAAAATAAAAAAAAATTAAAAAAAATGAGATTCTGACTTTTGGTTTTAATTTTTATTTTTAAATAGAGGACCGGCCGGTTTTCCAAAACTGGGACCGGTTCACCGGTTTTACCGGTTCGCTCCGGTTCTGACCGGTTTTGGCGGTCCAAAGTCCGGGTTCCCATGACTACCGGTTCTTGGGGTGTGACCGGATCGGCTCTGGGTCCGGTTCATGGTTGAACCGGTCGAACCGTCCGGTCTGGTTTTAATAACATTGATTTGAAGTATTCTTAACATGTAACTTAAGGGGCACATGTTAGCATGACTTTTTTTCTTCAGAAACTAATCAAATTTGTGTACTTAAATAAATATGAATAAAAGTTGTTATGAAATGAAGTTCGACAATTTGTTGTGCTCGAGATCCAAGTTTTTTTAGGTATTTTTGCGAGGTGAATGACCTGCCTACTTTTTTTTTTTGTCCTTATGTCATTTTAAAGCTCGGTGTGACCCATCTTTCCAACGTAGACCCCGCTTCCAAAAGGCTTTACAGTTTCAAATTTGGAGTTTAGAGTTTACATTTTAGAATTTGGAGTTTGAGGTTTGAGATTTGAGGTTTGCAGTTTAGGATTTGGGGATTAGGGATGAGGGTTTGAGGTTTAGGGTTTCAAATTTCGAGTTTAGAGTTTACAATTTAGGATTTTGGGATTGCGATTTGGGATTTCGGGTTTGCGGTTTAGTATTTGGAGAATAGAGATTGGGGTTTGAGGTTTTGGGTTTGAGGTTTAGCTTTTGGGGTTTGAGATTTAGGGTTTAGAATTTTGGTTTAAGGTTTGTGTTTGGGGTTTGAGATTTGAGGTTTGGAGTTTAGGGTTTGGTTTGGTTTAGGGAGTAAATGGATTTGGGTTTGGAGTTTAGGATTTGGGGATTTGTTATTGGGGTTTAAGGTTTAGGGTTTCGAATTTCAAGTTTAGAGTTATAGTTTAGGATTTTGGGATTTGTGGTTTAGAGTTTAGAATTTGGAGATTAGAGATGGGGGTTTGAGGTTTTAAGTTTGAGTTAATTAATTAAGATTTAGGGTTTGGGCTTCAGGTTTAGGGATTAGAATTTTGGTTTAATGGATTAGGATTTGGAGTTTAGGGTTTGGAGATTTTAGGTTTGAGTTTATTTATTAAGATTTGGGGTTAGTGTTTGAGGTTTAACGTTTGGGGTTTAGGGTTTAGAATTTTTGTTTCTCCAAACACTAAATACTAATTCATAAACCATAAACCCCAAATACTAAACACTAAATCTTAAACCATAAACTCAAAACCCTAAATCTCATACACTAAATTCTAAAGTGTAAACCTCGAATATAAATAGCGAATTCCAAACCCCAAATTCCAAACACTAAATTCAATTCATAAACCATTAGCATCAAACCCCAAATACTAAACACTAAATCTTAAACCATAAACACAAAACCCTAAATCCCATTCACTAAATGCTAAAGCCCAAACCTCGAATCTAATCAGCGAATTCCAAACCCTAAATTCAAAACACTAAATTGATAAGTGCCAAAAAGTAGTTAAATTTCATAGTTAATTAAGGCACTTATTAACTTATTTTTGCAAGTAATTCATATTAAATCCCTCATTTCTTTGTAATTAGTTGTTTGAATATCAAAATGATCAAATTGTGTTTATTTTATCTAATCCCAGTTTATTTGATAGGATATTAAGTTTTGAGAAGATTTCTGACCAAGAAACAAAAGCTGAAATTTTCATGCTCTCGCTAAGCCAGACAGCAGCAAGGATGCAGCAAGAGTAAGTCAGAGAGCTCAGGTTTCTCTAGCCACAGTCTAGCTGAGCAAGCCAGCAGCGAGAGCAAGTCAGAGAGCTCAGGATTTTCTAGCCACATTATGGCCAAGCAAGGTTGCAGCGAGACAGTCTCAGGAAGCTCTCGCCACGTCTGGCTGAGCGAGAATACAGCGAGAGGGGCGGTTTAAGTCCAGATGCCACGTGTCAGCAAACCCATGGATGAAAAAAGGTCATCTAGCTCAGCGAGACTCTGTTTTTAGGACTGATATAAATAGACATCAGTTGCTAAATTTTGGAAGGGATTCCATTCTTAAACACTAAAAACGTCCAGGAGAGACCTAGGAGGCAGATTCAAGGGGATTTGGAGGTGGATGCACAACAATAATTGAGGAATCATTATTGATATGTTTGTTCATCTCTTTTCTTCTTAATCTTTTGTAAAGTTATCATGAAAAATGAGTAGTTAATCTCTCTTTTGTTGGGATTAGATGTAAATTACTCTATTAGTATGTGTTTCTATTGAGCATGGCGTTATATATGGTTTTAGTTGCAAATCAATATTGAGGTTATCCTTGTTGTTATTGTTCTCATCTTTGGATTTGAAATAGTATAGGGATATATGTTTTGAATCTTGATCTAGGATAAAATCTATTAAATCTAAACTCTAGAAATAGATTTGGGTTTAATATTCACATCAAAGTATTTGATCTTAATGCTATTGTATTGATTAAGCACCCGAGGGATCGGGGTTTGATAGGTACAATAGATTTCTCGGCTCTATCTGGGAACGGAAACGTACGATGAGTAAATACGTGATAATATTGATACATGGCTAGAACTTGTGTAACTGATTAAGGGAATACATATGAATGAGTGATTGAAATCTAATCCCAACACTCTCATATATCTGTCGATTTACCCAACTAAATTTACTACCTTTTATGTTTTCGCAAGTTTACGCTACAAAACAACTTTCAAAACCCTTAACTTAAAATTATATAAATTGTTGAATGGCACTAATATCGCATCAGTCCCTGTGGAGACGATAACAATAATACTTACTTTTGTACTTTAACATAAATCCTAATTCAAAAACCATAAACCATAAACATCAAACCCCAAATTCTAAATACTAAATCTTAAACCCTAAACTCGAAACCTTAAATCCCATACAGTAAATCCTAAAGCCCAAAACTCGAATCTAATCAGTAAATTCCAAACCCCAAATCTTAAATGCCAAACCCTATATCAAAAACTTAAAACCGAAAAATTGAAACTCGTCCCAAACACTGAATCCAAAATCTTAAACCTTATACCCCATATCTGAAATATCAATCCACAAACTCCAAACCAAAAACCTTAATCCCCAAATACTAAACCCCAAAACCCAAACCTCTTACCTCAAATCACAAACAATAAATCTTAAACCCTAAATATTAAACCCAACTATTTGTATAGATTAGTTTTAATTAAGAATTTTTTTATTTATGTTACTTCAATCTAATTCCAACATTTTTTGTAGGTAACTTTGGATTTAATTTGGAATGAAAAAGTAAAGATTTTGAGTATGAGTTGTTGGCAAAGCGACAGAAAAATCAACATAGTTGTCAGAAAAATGCTGCTGTTGTAGGCTAGCTTAGCGAGATGGTAGCGAGAGCAAGTCAGAGAGTTCAGGTTTTTCTCGCCACGGTCTGACTGAGCGAGGATGCAGCGAGAAAGTCCCAGGAAACTCTCGCCACGGTCTGGATGAGCGAGAATGCAGCGAGAGGGGCGGTTTAAGTCCAGATGCTACGCGTCAGCAAACCCATGGATGAAGAAAGGTCGTCTAGCTCAGCGAGACTCTGTTTTTAGGACTAATATAAATAGACATCAGTTACTGAATTTTGAGATTCATTCCACTCTTATCACTTTTTCACGTCCAGAATCAGAGGGAGAGACCCAAGGAGCCAGATTCAAGGGGATTTGGAGGTGGATGCACAACAATAGTTGAGGAATCATCATTAATATGTTTGTTCATCTCTTTTCTTCTTAATCTTTTGTAAAGTTATCATGGAAATGAATAGCTAATCTCTCTTTTGTTGGGATTAGATGTAAATTACTCTATTAGTATGTGTTTCTATTGATCTTGGCGTTATTTATGATTTTAGTTGCTAATCAATATTGATGAAAAGTTATTTATGATTTTAGTTGCTAATCTCTCTTTTGTTGGTGCAAATTGAATATTTAGACGTCCCCATTTGAATTAGCTTATTTTATAATATTGATGTTGTCCTTGTTTTTATGGTTTTAATCTTTGGATTTGAAATGATATAGGAACATGCTTTTTGAATCTTGAACTATGATAATATCTATTAAAAGCTAAGATCTAGGAATAGACTTAGATTTAATATTCACTTAAAGTATTGGATCTTAATGCTATTGTATTGATTAAGCACCCGAGGGATCGAGGTTTGATTGGTACAATAGATTTCTCGGCGTTATCTGGGGACGGAAACGTACGATGAGTAAATACGTGATAATATTGGTAAGTAGATAGAATCTATATAACTGATCGAGGAAATATGTACGGATGAGTCAATTGGGTCTAATCCCAGCAATTTAGTCTCTCTGCTAACTTGATCATCTTTTACCACTTTTATGTTTTCGCAAGTTTTATTTACAAAACAACTTTTAAAAACCCTTAACTTAAAACAATATTAATTATTGAACGGCACTAATATCGCATCAGTCCCTGTGGAGACGATAAAAACATACTTACTTTTGTACTTCAACATAATTCCAAGCCCAAAACACTGAACCCTAATTCACAAACCCCCAAAACCCCAAACATAAACTCCAATCTTGGAATCTTAAACTATAAACTCCAAATTCAAATTTGAAATTTCAAACCCTAAAATCCAAATTCCAAACCATAAACCCTAAATACTAATTATTAAAATTATAGTAAATAATATGAAAACTAATTATTTAAAATTATAGTAAATAATGTGAAAAATGCGAATAATTAATAATAGGGTTAAATATGATTTTAGTCCCTACATTTTAAAAGTGGTGTAAAAAAATTCTACAATTTTTTTCATTTTCAACTTTGGTCTCTTCCGCCTGTCTTGTGCTTGGTAACTAAACGAAATGCTGACGTGGAATATTGTGAGCCCACTTTTTTTAGTTGTTAAATAATATTGTAACACATGTCAACACTAAATGGTCAAAAAAATAAATACAGTAAATCCAGAAAAATAAAACACAATTTACCAATCACTCAACAAAATAAATCTAAAAAAATGTTCTTCACAAAAAAAAATCTCCGTCTCATTAGTTTGAGCAAAAAACTATTATCTAATTCCAAATGAAAATGTGAAAAATTGAGTTTTAATTTCACACATTCTTTTTAATCAGATGTCTCATATTCATTCTCATATAAACCAGTCATTCTTTTATATATATATATATTGTACGTAAGGTCTAAGAGAATCTCTAATTAGAGAATTTGTTTGAGTTGCTCGAATTATTGTTTAGTTTTTATATCTTTTTAATTTGCATGGGTGTTGTGATCTCAGGCAATTTTATGGTGTCATCCGGTTTTATTTTAAATAATTGACCATTTGAAAAAGTAATTTTTTTTTAATATCAAACCATTTGAAAAAGTTGTAACATGGGAAAAAAATATTTTCAATTTCAACCAGGTCAATTTTTGGCTAATTATACGGTTGGGAATAATGAATTCTTTGTGGGTTTACACGTGCCAATGCTTCTCTTACTATTAGAGACATACTATTTGATTTGAAAACATACCTATAAAAGAAAGAACTCTCATATTCGATTTTTTTTGTACCACTAGTATTCGGTTTATTGAACTGTCTAATATGATTTATAGGTTCAACTTTTTTCGAGTCAGAGTTATGGGGATTAAGTTGTAGTCCTCCTTATCAAATCCAATGTCAATTACCATTGAACCAATTAATTATTGATTGATATGTATATTAAACTGTAGAGACTATTGAATTATTGTTTAATAAATTCAACTACAGTTAAACATATTGACTAATAACTTTTTAGTTTTTATGTTATGTTAAGTCTAATTTCATGCGTAAAAAAAAAGTCTCTAATTTCAAGAAAATATTAATTTGATACTAATTTAAAATTCAATCCAATTTAAGTAAAGTCCTCAAAAGAATTATTATTCCCAAAAAATCATCTTACATGCAACATCGTGAAATGCTAATTTGGGCATAACCCTAAGTCAATTATATTTAGGTATATACACATCAATGAAAACTTTTTAAAGATAAATAATTTAGTCATATTATTTAATATTAATCAATTCTTTTATCTTTTAATATTTTTAGATTATGTATGTGTACCTAAGAATAATTAATTTAAGTTTGTGTTTATGTAAGAATAGCTCCATTAACACATTAACAATATGTTATGTAATAAATATGTTAATGTAGTCTTAAAAAGTAAAAATAAAAATCTAAAATTGACTAACAAATTACACTTTTCAGTCAAGACTTTTTAAAGATTTCATTCCTTCTATAATCCAATTTCTTTTTGACAATATTCTATAATCCAAATTCTAAATTCAGTTTTTACACAAAATAAGACAAAAAAATCGATTATTATACCATACCCCCCCACCACCATATAACAACCAACAACTAACAAGAGTAGTAACTCTAGTTAAGTTAACTAACCATGATTGTGAAATGCCAGTTGTAGGAAACATGGAGCGTTTAATCTACCGCAAAATAATGCAACGATCAAGCTCAAAACCAAGCAATGTGAAATCACATTTCATTTTCACACACACGATTCAAATCAAAATCTGAATTCAATTATTAAGAATCAATGCTAAGAGGTGAAATCGTTGGTTCCAAAAGCGCCAGGCACAGCACCACCGCCGCCGCGGTATCGTCGAATAAAGTTCTTGTGGCGGTTAAAGCGGAGAAGGTGATCTCTAACACCGCATTAGCATGGGCGCTTACTCATATCGTTCATTCCAGCGACTCAATCACACTTCTCGCCGTTTATTCAACTGAAAAAATCGGTACAATTAAATCGTTAATTATAATTATCCTGTTTAATTGGATTTAGTTTTGGTAATAATTCATGCATGATTGAAGTGATTAAGTTTGATTTGGATTGTTTTAGGAAGAAGATTCTGGAATTTTTCGAGACTGGTGGCCGGAGATTGTTCGAATGGACGCGCGGGAAAGTCGCCGGAGGAGATTTCTGATATCTCTGAGTCTTGTGCTCAGATGGTTTTTCAGTTGCACAATCACATTGAGGTAATTTTCAAATTTACCGCGTTTTTTTAATTCTTTTACGAGTTACCGCGTTTATTGTAACTGAATACTTGTACTTCTCAACTGAAATAAGCTCAATGAAAACGACTGGTCTTTTACTTGTTACGCTGTTGTTTGTTTTATCATTTTTAACAACGACGACTTTTTGACCATATTTGCGTTAGGCTGTCGTTTTTGTCTCACTTATAGTCTCTAATCTCGCTGGCTCTTTTTTTTTAGCAAAATTCAACTCAATAATTTTGAACAGTGAGTTTTGTCTTTTAAATTCTCTCTAGTCATCACAGGAGAATATATACTACTTTTTAATTTCATTGAATAATTGATTAAGTCTATCAGATACATAATTTTTGTTATAATAGATAGGGAAGGGGGGTATCATGTATATTTTCTTTAGCAAAAAAGTTAGAAATTTTATTTTCCGTAATGTGTCAGAGTTTAGGAAGTTTCTGATCTGTACTGCCTTGACTTGACTGTAGTTTGTTTGGATTCGCATGTGCTTTGATAATTCTTGTCTTGATTTAGAGGATTTAATTATACTGAAGCATATTATTAATAATTACATACACATGCATGAATTTTCTAAACAGGCTGTTCCTACACAAAAATAATTTAGAGTGTGTTTGTCTTACTCTTGCTGGTGTTTAGATCACTTTTTTATCGTTTGCAATAATATTAAGAAAATTTTATATTAGAATTTGTGTAGTATTTAATACCTTAGAAATATAAAAAAAATTAACAAGTGTCTCTGGAGTTAGTCTCAAGTGAATCAACACTTAATTGATGATTCTCCTTGCTGTAATATCTAAAAGACAATGATTTCATCTGTGTGGATTTGACAAAAATAAAGAGAAAAAAAGATGTGGACCATAAAACTTACACATTTTGTTTGTGTTTTTGTCAAACCAATTAATTTCAATCATGTCACGGTGCCAATGTGAAGACGAAGAGGACTGTAAACTTGAGGTATAGTCACTTGTCGAGTTGTCGTTGATGTTTTGAAGCATTTTCCGTTACTAGTTCCACCCTGTAATAAAAAATAGAGAGAAACATACTTATTATTTCACTCCACTAGGCCTTATATTTGTACAAGTACAAACCATTCCACAGTCATTAAGACATACCAGTATCCCCCACCGGGCCTTATATTCTCACCCCTTATATTTGACTAATGGCAGGAAATTTGCTTCAATAGTACGCAGTTGAATTTAATGGCAAGAAAACAAATGATAAATATGTAAGAAAGGGATGGACTGGTCTTCCTTTTAATATCTAAGAATGCTTTGGCTGTATCAGGACCTCTTATGATGTACATTTTTTAAAATAACTTTCTTATGAATTATCTAGATTGAATTATATGGTTAAACATGTTTGTAGTTAATTTTTAAAATCTTATGATTATGGATGAATATAACTTGAAATAAATTTTTTTCTTCTGAAGAGATATATCTTGAAATAATAAGATGTAAAAAAAATACTACCTCTCTCCCCAGAGGGTGGATATGCTCATAAATTGGGCATGTCATTGTAACTCATATAGTTATGTAGGGGTTGGTTGTAATATTTAGTCAAGTCTACCACCAACAAACAAGTCAAGAAAATCTCAATGGCTTTCAACTGCTAAACATTAATGTATCGTATCTTTCATGTAATAAATTCTCTCAATAAACCATTCTTCTCAACTTAACCAGTTAATCTTCCAAATACTTAACCATCTCCTTCATTCAAGTTCTTTTGGCATCATATTTTTGTATGGCATTGTATATTTGTTGAAATTGACTAACTTTCTAGTTTTTATAACTGCAGGTTAGAGTGAAGATTAAGGTAGTCACGGGAACTCCCAGTGGTGCTGTGGCGGCTGAAGCTAGATGGAGTGGTTCACATTGGGTCATACTGGACAAGTAATTAAACACCAAAAAGTATTTCTTTTTTTCTGAACTACACTAGTTTGTGTATTTAGTTAATTGCAAATATATTTCTCATTAGCTATACTTAAGAGACTAATATTAGCAATCAGCTGAGGTTAATCATTCAATTGATATAAGCAATTATTTTGATTGGCTATCTACATAACATGCATTACTTTCAACCAGAAATAAGTACAACTTTTTGGTGCTGCATGCCTGATCACATCAGTGTAATATTTGTTAGTGAACTCCTTAACGTTACTGAAACAGGAAATTAAAGCAAGAGATAAAACATTGCATGGACGAACTCAGCTGTAGCATTGTCGAGATGAATGGCTCACAGCCTAAAGTCCTCAGACTTAATTTAGGAGGACACTCCGATGAACTCCAAACTCCATTTTTCTCTTCTTCCTCTTCACCAGGTATAGAAATTGGAAAGCTAAAAGGCCGCAGATTGAAGCATTCCACCCCAGTTGGTAGCCCTGAAGTAACAGGTTCTTCTGTTACAAGAAGTATTGGAGTAGATTCAGTGTCAAGTTCAGACTCAATGACCTCTCCTTTCCTAGTCTATAAAGAAAACCCTCTGTATGAGGGTCATGGATCACACAAAACAACAAACAGATCAATCAATAAGCCAAAAGATTTCAACTTCCAACCATCATTGTACTTTAACTTGGATAGGGATAGCCCACCCCCTCCAAGGAAACTCCCAACGTCATCTCTGACTAGTAATAAGAACACTGAATTTTGGATCCATCAGAACCACATTAATAATGAGAAGCTTCAAAGAGCTGAAAACAGAACTAAATCTCCAAATTCAAAAACTTTACTTGAGAATTTTTTACACTGTGATCAAGAGAAGAGAACAAATGAAATTGAGTCTAACAAAACTGAAAATAGAAGTTATGTCACCAGCTCAAGCATCAGAGATAGCCCTATTCCTTTGGGTAGAAATTCCTCTATACCTCCTCCCTTGTGCTCACAGTGTCAGAATATAGCACCTGTATTTGGAAATCCTCCTAGACGTTTTTCTTACAGAGAGATCGAAGAAGCTACTGACATGTTCTCAGACTTGAATTTTTTGGCTGAAGGTGGATTTGGTGTGGTTCACAGAGGAATACTCAAAGATGGCCAGGTTGTTGCAGTGAAACAATTAAAATCTAGTGGCTCTCAAGCAGATCTTGATTTCTGCAGGGAAGTCCGGGTTTTGAGTTGCGCACAACACAGAAATATTGTATTGCTGATAGGATTTTGCACAGAGGACAATGTGAGGATATTAGTCTATGAGTACGTATGTAATGGATCCTTGGACCTCTGCTTACATGGTATAGTATAGTATTCACTAACTTTTTACATTTATTTCTATGTTCTTTTTATATACAATTCTTCGGCTTTTCTCTCTGTCTATTGATGGTGAACTTTGATGAATTACGGTGTGCTACTTCAATTTTGATAAAAGCTACACTTTTAAGCTACAACAAAATCATAGTGTCATCGTGATTTCATCAAACTCACTGTAATTCCAAGTTCTAACCATCCACTAAGACTTTGTTGTTTGTATTTGAATGATCTTTGCAACTGATCACATCAAACTCTATCATTTGTTGAGTATTCAACAGGCAAAGAGGGTATACCTTTGGATTGGAACTCACGGTTAAAGATAGCGATTGGAGTTGCACGAGGCTTGCGCTATCTCCATGAAGATTGTAGAGTTGGTTGTATAGTGCACAGAGACATTCGTCCCAAAAATATCCTCTTAACCCATGACTTTGAACCTCTGGTAATTTTAGCCAAACGTTTACTTCAATTTTTTACTTTTATATTTTTTGCAATCACGTAGTTTCAAGATAATGATGCATAACAGATCAAATAGAAAGAGTAAGTGTTAAATCTAATGATGATTTACCATTAATTTAGGTGGCTGATTTTGGGCTTGCTAGATGGCAATCAGAATGGAATATAAATACTGAAGATCGCGTTATGGGAACTTCAGGGTAATTCGTTTATGCATCTTTATCAGTTAAGTTACAGGACGACACAAATTACAATTTTGATTCTAATCAAGCTTACCTTGCATGAATCTTAGGTACATTGCACCGGAGTATCTTGATTCTGGAATTCTTACATATAAAGTAGATGTATATGCATTTGGAATTGTTTTGTTAGAGTTAATAACAGGTCGAAGAAATAATGAGTTGGAACAGTTCAATGGACATTCGTACCTTTCTGAATGGTTTCACCCCCTACACATGTTGGACCCTAATAATATCTTACAAAACATTGGATCTCTCAACCCATGCTTGGATTCTGAGGGGTCACTAGGATCTAATCTTCAATTGCAAGCCATGGCACAAGCTGCTTCATTGTGTTTACGTTTGGATCCTGATCATAGACCTCCAATTTCAAAGGTTTGAATGATTTAGCTTCTTTTTTATAAGCATGTTTTTGTTGCTTTTACTTTGTGATTAACTTTCAATTTATTAAGAAAAAAACTCTTTGTTCTGTGATTGTAGATCCTCAGAGTGCTGGAAGGGGGCAATCCAGTTCGTCCGCTGGGTTTAGACATCAATTCAGTTGGTAACACAAGTGGTCGTTTAAGTGGTTTGAGTTCGTATACTCCTCCTAAAGGTACAATAAGCCATTCTCGTATGTTATCACATTGATATCTACATTGGCTCTTGGACTAGAGGATTCTGTTGTTGTCAATATGGTTCTGTTCTGTTTGTGACCTGTATGGTAACAAGTATTGTCTATTTGAAGCATGGTTATCTCTCATAAGCACATACATTACAAGCACTGTTTTGGTGTTTAAAAATCAATATCTTTGACTACTCACTAAATATAGAATGCAGAATTACTTTTCAAAAAAGTAACTATTTAATCTCATTCCAATACACCCCACTAACTCTACATTTAAGTCCATCTCTTCTCTTTGACTTTCTTTCTTATATTTCTACATTTTGATATTGCAAATCTCACAACAGCCATGATTAAATTCTAGGACCCCTTCATCTGTAACTAATTCAAAGATTCCCTATTCCTATGAATCCAATTAAAAAGTAGAACCCGTTATTTCTATACCTCATACACTAAGAAGAGACAACTAAGACAAGGGAATGTGAATGTCTCCCACAGAAATAAGGGAACAGCTAAGCTGTAAAAACCTTATCTTGTATGCACACCTTCGTGTAACATTAATGAATAGTATTACTATAAACAAATACACCTAAATGCACAATTTAAAATTAGTTCATGATGCATTAATAATATTTCAATTTTCAATTCAAGAAAAGCTGATTATATACATCTGATCAAAGGAATAAGCTTTGCTGTTCTTTCCCACTTTGGAGTTCTGATCCTCTCACAATTGACTCACACACTTGACCCAACATATACTTACTATTCAACTACATCAAAACAATTATTACACAAATTATATTACATTACATAAATAAAGATATCATCTTCTTCCAACTTGCCTGTCCCAGCTTTACAAAAACCATCAATCAAAGTCAATTAATTATTAACAAACAAAAAATTATTATACATACATACGTATTAGAGAAATAACAGCACAATCATCCCGGAGAGAGACGTGGCAGCAGTATCATCATAATAGGTCAAACAAGCCCAGATAATTAATTCCTCTTATTATTACCAGTCCGACTCGAAGAAAAACTGCTGCTATCAGATTCATAAGGTAATGAATCCCCATCAGAACCCATACGTACTTGCTGCTGCAGACTCTCTGAAACACTCCAAACCTTAACCGATTTATCCAAACTCCCACTGTACAATACCCACCGTGGATCACTTTTAGCATCAGATTCACGATCCTGTTCCACCGCTAAACATTTAACGGGACCATCATGTCCCGTTAAAACAGACACACAGGTGTGAATAACACCATCTCTTTTCCACACACATATAGTTTTATCAGCTGATCCACTAAATACCAAATTCCCCGCAGAAGATAAACACAAAACTGCAAGTTTATGACCTTTAAGGTTCCCACCGTGTGCAAACTGCTTATTGCATTCCCAAAAATTAACTAACCCATCAGAAGCACCACAATACACCATTGATCCTGTGGGATCCACTGCTAAAGCAGTTACGGCGCATTCTTGTTTTAAAAGTTGTTTAACCTGCACGTGCTTCGTTCCTTTCCCACGTGCTTCCCTACGCCACACTTGAACGGTTCCATCCGCAGAACCAGAGAAAACAATTCCGTCGTTTCCACAGACAACGGAGTTAACAGCATCTTCATGACAAGTAATTGATTCCAAGCACTTAGAATCGGAGATTCTCCAAACTTTGATTGTTCTATCCCATGAAGCAGAGTAGAGGTAGTTTTTGTCTTGAGAAAGACTGAGACATGAAACAGCATCAGAATGTTTGATCCATAATGCAGTTCTGTGTTTACGAACCTCGACATAATTGCTTGGTTTGATCGAACTTTTGAAAATATCTTTGAGTGTTGGTAATGTTCCAGCGCGTTTGTGAACGCTAGGGTTCTTGAGAGAAACTTTCCAAACTCTGATTTTACCGTCTTGGTGACCAGTGAAGATTTTTTGACCTGAGATTATTATTGCTTTTACCAATCCACTGTTGGATTTGAATCCACAATATTCTTGGAGATTCTTCCACACACGAATGTTCTTGCTATCTGAGCCGGTGTATAATAAGTCACCGGAAGCTGCCAATGAATATATGTGACCTTCTTCACGAACCAGTGAACCAATTAGAGAATTCTGTGGGGGTGCTTCTTCGTGTTGTGACCATTGTGGCTTTGAGAATGGAGAATTTGTTGTTTGATTCCATGGCGACATCATCATTGGTGAGCCCTCACCACTTAACCTGAATTTCAAATTTCAAATTAATCATAAGTTAGCAAGAATTAAGTATTTTAAATTTTTTTGGAAATGTGGAATTGTTATTAATAACTATTGAACAAATGATATTCTTATAACTATTTCATATAAGATTTAAACTCAGTGTCTTGATATTTTACACAGTGTAGCATATTGCATGGCCATTTGTGAACTCAAATATTCAATTTAAATCGAATGGTTTTGAGGCGAATTACACAATGATCATGCATAGAATCCAATTTGTTAATATTAGTTTGCTCTGAATAGATAAACGAGAGTATTTTAGAAACTCTCGGGTTGAGTTTATTAGGAGACAAGTCAATGAGGTCGCTCATGTATTAGCAAGAGAGGCCACATCCTTAACTAGTTTCCACATTTTCATTGATGTTCCCCTTTGTATTCGTGATATTATTATGAATGAAATGGAGTAGATATCTTACGTTCAAAAAAGATAAACGAGAGTATGTTAGTTGTTATACTCGTATTTATGTTTTTAATCGGGATTTGAATTTCAATCCTTCAACTGTCATTTAAATTTTGCTTAAACCAATTGAACTACTAAATCTAAGGTAAACATTAACCTACTAATATTTGCTTATAAATTAAAAAGAAGAAAATGGAAAAGGAGAGACCTGCCGGGGTCATAGTTGTAAGGGCTAATGGGGGATGCGGCACTGCTGCTACGCATGGCGTAGTCATCATCGGTATAGGCTTCCGTTGTGGAAAATCGGGGTTCTGATTGCATGAACTGAGGACGAGGAACATTGCCATTGTTGCTATTTTTGCTTTTGTTTTTTTTGTCGCCAAACATGATATCTTCCTTTATCTCTTCTCTAGCTGTTACTCAAAATGTAAATGTTTGTTCCTCATTCACCAATTCAAAAACCAGGAGCGGCGCAACACTTGAAAATGCAAAACCAAAGAATAAAGAAAAGAAAGAAAGAAAAAAGGAAAATCAAATAAAGACTTTGATTGATTGGTTGGCCAAAAGAAATGGGAGAGGAAGCATATAAAATTGTATAAATATGGTTATGGAAATGAATGGTAAACAAATAATTTGTAGACACGTAAATGAAATTCATTTCTTAAGATGTTCTGACAAAATACAATTTTGGGTCCGAGATATTCGGTTTTCCTTGGTAAAATATAGCATTGCTTCTATTGGTAGAAGAATCATTGTTTAGAATTAATGGGTTGTTGTTGACACTTCGTGGTCTTAATTTGTTGCCTTTGAGTTCTATTTTAAGGTATAAACAATCAGTTTTTTAACCATACGGCTACTAATTTACCCCAAAATTGCAATGCGAGTGGAAAATAATAGTCTTAATGTAGTTTTTTTTAGACAAAGTAACAAGCATAGTTTGAAAATAATACACACAATTTTGTGAAATTATAAATTCAAATTCGAATGAAGATGTTTAATCCAACAATATCAACATTGTCAGTTAAAATAAGTCTTATAAATTCGCTTGCGGAATTGGTTCATCCATTTTGTGAAGTCTAAATATCTAAAGAAAGCAGCAAAATCAAGAAATTTTGAAATGGAGAAACAATTCCGAGAAGCGGTGAAAATAGGAGACTAATGTTGCAATTGAGTCAAAATAATATCAAATAGTGCTTGATTTGGTCCTCTAAAAGTGGGATAAAAATATGATGACCTTGAGCTTGCCTCTTAAGGGAAAGGTTATAATTTATTGGAAATGGCCGGCAAGGTAAAAAAATATTTAGAATAAATAACTAGTTAAATCAAGAAATGCGTAGCTAGCTAGCTAGGAAGGTAAACGTCTTCACTTACTAATATCACATTTAGAAAAAATATCTTTCTTCTACTCTATTTTGGTTCCCCTAAAAATATATATAATTCCAAAGTAAAAGATAACATTATTTCGTATGATCTTTGCTTGAGAATTGACCATAAATAGGGCAGTCATCTCATCACTTCACTCATACTTTTTTTATTATTTTTATTTTGTTATGCAAGTTGACGAAATAATAAACATTTAGTTGGTCTAGTGATAATTGATGTTAGACTTAATAGGGAGAATCACAGTTCAATCTCCGCAACACTAATCGAAAGAAAATTGAAACTACTTGATATAAGAACGAACCATTTAGATTAGACGGTTTGAGTGAGTCAGATACCGATAGTAAAGTCATATTGGAGTTTAAAGGGGTGAAAGTAGGGATTTTGATTTGGTGCTGTGGAGATATCACGCGGTAGTGTATCTCAGCCGTCCGATCAAGATCGGACGTATGAGATTAAATAGAGAATAAATAATGATCAAATGATTTCAGACAAATCAAAAAAATAAATAATCTTGATCGGACGGTCGAAATACACTCCAGCGTGAAACTATGTGATATCTCCGGCAAATCCAAAGCGGTGAAAGTAGCTATTGAAGTGTACGATAGAAAATTTCCAATCCCAAAAGATACAAAAAGAATCAAAAGTAGCAACCACTATAGTATACTGACATTGATGCGGTTCGTGGAGAGCAATGGTTGTGCCACGTAGCAGCTGTTGTTATCAACTTTGTAGTCTTTGCAACTAAAAGTTAAAATAGTAACATTGAGTAAGGTTGTGACGCGTGGAAACACTGAAATGTGTGCCCCCAACTGTGTTGTGTGGTGTTGCTAAATCTTGCCAAAGCAATAATATTGGAAGGAAGAAAGAAGACGTACGTTTTCTCAATTTTACTCTTAGACAAAATAATCTATTTTGTTGTGTTAGTGTGTTACCATTGGTAAAATAAGCTCTTATTTAGACAAAATGTTAATGGTATGCAATGGATCAGTGGCACTTGGCAGGGATTGAAATGTCTTTGTCAAGAAGGGGCTTATTAGTTTGTGTTTACGTAATTGTGTTTCAATGGTTTAAGTCACTAAATTAAACTTTTGTTTGGCGAATAAGTTTGATTCCAAGAAACATTATTCATTGTAGAATTGAAGGACTTACTTTAGTCAAAAAATGAATTCTTAAATATTGAAAACATGTGACTCATATATTCCTTACTTTTCAATTTCCTTTTGTTGTCTCATTTTTCAATTTTTATATGAAATTATAACTATATGCAATTTCATGCATCTAATATATAACTCATATATTGGTTAAGGAGTTAAAGGTCCAGGGTTTAAATTCTAGCAAGGAAAAAACTAACGGCTAATCAAATTTTTATTTTTAACGAAAAAATACTTTAGCATATCATTAATTGACGGCTAATCAAGTTAAAGAAAGTCCAGCCGTAAAATAAAAGGTTAAAGAAAGTTATTTGAGTACATAATATGAAGATATTAGTAAACACATGTGGTTAATTAATACATTGAATTAAAATTAGCAATCAACCATAAGTTAATAGTTGCCAATACCATAATTCTTTTTGTTGAAATGTTACCAAAACTTACATTACACAAAAATATTAAAAAATAGATTAGTTTAATATTTGGTATTGGTAAACAATCTATCAATTAGACTATTATGAGTCTTTTTTTTTGTCAAGTAGTCGTGACTAAAAATTTCACTTTGTGAATAAATTGGATGATCGGAGTTCGAACTTTGACCTCTGACATCTTATATATATAATGTAATCTCTCTGCCAACTGAGTTAAGCTCACAATACTGATTATGAGGCACTTTATTAGATGAATAATTGGTTTACTACAAACATTTATACGGTATGTTTTTGTAATTTCTATATATAGACAAAATTGTATCGACTGAAAATGATTTAATTTATTTAGGCTAAATTGCAGTTTTAGTCTTCTAAGTTTCAAAAAGTTGCGCTTTTGGCCCCCTAATTTTCAAAATAGTAGTTTTGGCCCCTATGTTTACTCCCTTTTGCAAAATGTCAATTTTGACCAAGTCAACGCTGATGTGGCAAGTCACTTAAATGACTCAGCTGCCACGTCACCGTTTTTTCACCATCTAATAAATTTTTTTAAAAAAACAAAAAGAATGGAAGAACATCTTTCACGTTTACATATATATGCATTCCGTAAAAAACTTAATCCAAAATCTAAAAAATAACAAATAATGAAAACTTTTGGTATTATGATTTCTCAAATGGCAAGTTGCAGGACATTGAAATAGAACAACAACCAATCTTTGAGTCTATCATATGCAAATTTGCTCATGAAGGTGATATGGTGTTGGATCTCAATTTGATTTTTATCTAGTTTCTTTCTTTATGCTAGGCTGTCATGTTATGCTTGATAGTAGAGGAGTTGGTGGTTGTATACCAGATTTAATGGTTCTGATGTTTGGTCTTTGTTTGCCATATCTTATGCCTATTCTCTTTCAATAATAATATTTGCTTTTGTCTTTTCAACAACAAAAATTATGCAAATAGATGATACAATCACTCATTTTCATTGAACAACAACAGCAACAATAACAGTAAAACAGATTATACAATCACTTATTTTCATTTCAATTCTAAAATTACAACTTCATTTGAAATAGAACAAACAACAACAACAACACAACACAATTTAATTCATCAAAAGATTATTTAAATTACAATAAAACATAACACCAACAACAACCCCATGATTACAATGGCTTAGTCAAAAAAAAAAAAAAACAACAACCCCAAGATTACAATAGCAATCACAAAATCCCTTTTTCTTGGTGCATCATTCCTCTTCGTTCAGTGATGATGTTAGAGATGAAGATGAAGTATCACGTGATATCTTCCATTTTTTTTTCTTTTTCTTTTTTTTTTTCTTTTTTTTTAAATTATTAGATGGCAAAAAATGGTGACGTGGCAGCTGAGTCACTTAAGTGACTTGCCACATCAACGTTGACTTGGTCAAAATTGACATTTTGCAAAAGGGAGTAAACATAGGGGGCCAAAACTGCTATTTTGAAAATTAAGGGGTCAAAATCGCAACTTTTTGAAACTTAGGGGGTCAAAACTACAATTTAGCCATTTATTTATTAATGGACTATGTATTATGGCTATCATAATTGGCATTGCCATGACTAAAATTGCAGCTAGCGAGGATATAGCTCTGTATTTGAAGCATCATTGACTGATTCTTGAGCTGAACTATGACCCCATGATTTTATATCTTGAAAGTTTCCACTATCCATATGAAATGCAGGTTCCAAAGGTATTGGAAGAGTGACAGAATGACTATTAAGCATCACTACAACAGAAGCCATGGTTGGTCTACTAGTTATATTCTCTTGAACACATAGCAATCCAATATGGATACATCTCATTATTTCATTTCTTGAATCATTGTTTAATGTAGGATCTATGATATTTGTTGGAGTCCCTTCTTTCCAATTTCTCCATGCCTGCACAAATTTGCCCAAATACATTATCAAATGTCCCTACAATCTTTTATCAACTGGGTTTTACCTACCGGACCAATTTTAAACTAACATAAACTATTCTAATTTCATACTTATGGTGACCGTGAGGAAATGATGGAAAGAAAAAGTAATACTTACAAAGCTCGAGAGATACTCTGAATTCTCCTCCTCATCACGAATGCCGCTGTTTTTTGTACCACTTAAAATTTCAAGAACCAATATACCAAAACTGAAGACATCTGACTTCACTGAAAATTGTCCGTGCATTACATACTCAGGTGCCATATATCCACTGCATGGACATGTAACTTCAATTAAGTAAAAAAAATTCACAATTGTGTATCTTCAATTTTTTACCAATTTGCATTAGCCTAAGAAAATAATATCAATAACTACTTCTTTTGAATACTTACTAGGTTCCCACAATTCTATTTGTCTTTTCCTGAGTTTGGTCCACAACAAATAGTCTTGCCATGCCAAAATCAGCTATCTTAGGATTCATCTCTTCATCTAAGAGAATGTTACTTGCTTTGAGATCGCGATGAATAATGCGTAGTCGAGAATCCTCGTGAAGGTACAAAATGCCTCGAGCAATACCTAAAATGATTTTGTAGCGCAATTCCCAATTTAATTGTGCTCTCTTAGCTTGATCTGCATATAACATACACACCCACTTGAATCTTGTAACAATGTAATTAATAGGCTTAGTATTCAACCACAACCTCATACAAAAAGAGGTTATTATGAACAAACTTACCAAAAATGAAGAAATATTATAGTAAAACTTACCAAAAATAAAGTAATCAAGACTTTTATTATGAACAAACTCATATATAAGTACTCTTTCTCTTCCTTCTAGACAGAAGCCGAGTAATCTAACTAAATTTCGGTGTTGAAGCTTAGCCACTAAAACCACCTCATTCTTAAACTCTGAATCTCCTTGTCCAGAATTTATCGACAACCTTTTGACAGCAATCTCTTCTCCATTGACAAGTCTACCCTGAAAATGGATATAATTATTTAGGAATGATAAGTTTTCAAAACAAGTATTAGAGTAAAACATATTTCTATTAACATATAGTAATGTTTAACAATGTTAATTTACTTTGTAAACAACCCCGAATCCGCCTTCTCCGAGTTTATTAGAATCAGAGAAATCATTTGTAGCATTACGTATGGTGTTGAAATTGAATTGCAAGGGTTCGGAAATTTCAATTTTTTCTTCTTCATCTTCTTCTTCTTGAATTTCTACAACGAACCAGTAAAAACTTTTGTTACAGACCATAAAATGTACTCAAACCCTTGCACAAAAAATTGTGAAAGATTATTTACATTACCTATGAGCAATTCAAAATTGCAAAAGTCTCACTCAAACCCAAAATATATAATATACGAATATGACATTATTTAATTTAATAGAAGGAATTAAAATATATATTAGTACCTTCAAACCTTTTCTTTGGCTTCCTTAGTCTTAAATAGATAAAGATAAAAATGAAGACTATAACAACGATAGCAATTGGTACTCCTACAGCGATGCCAATGGTGCTACTATTGTTGTTGCTTTTTCCTGCACAAACCAAAATTTTCCTTGTGGGACCATAGTATGTACTAAGATAATAATACTTAATTAAGGTGGTTTGAATAATATTACTTAAATAAATAGTATTGTACTACTACGAACCTTACTAAAAGGTGTGTGAAAATTCAAAGACATCCTTAGAATAATCAACGCCCAAAAAAACTAGCAGCTAATTTGGACTCTCTAATGAATTTAAAGTCTCCACACACATAATATTTTAAGGTGAAAACTAAATACCACTGATTATAGAGTTGAATAAAATGAATTATTCGTGGACAACCTATGCCACACTTTGGACGTACACCAACCATATTGCTTTCATTGATGCATAAAATAGAATGTATTTCATTGAATAACATGTCTTCCTTCATTGAATAATATTTAGTGAATGTGCCTAAAATATTTATATTTGGTCTTTGGACTATACAAGAAAATTCTTCATTGAAAACTTTGCATAACCAATATTAGAGAAAATCTCATCCCCTCATTTATTCACAATTTAAAACCATAAACTAATTATGCAAACATATAGTATATCTTACTAAAAGACATTTTTCCAAAACAAAAAAAATGGAGCATATTAAATTTCTTTAAATAAAAAATAGAAGTACTAATTAGTAAAAGTACTCACTCTGACACAATTTTTAACATTCATTTTTTTATTGGATAAAATTTAGGAATTAGATTAAGTGCAGTTGTGACCGCTTACGGCCAGCGACTTAGAATCATCTGATTAAGATCATACAATTTAAATTTTAAGACAGTTTTTTTATTTTTGTTTAATATAAAATTTTGGAATAACATGTGAACCGTCCCATCATAATTATTTAACATTTATGACCGCACCACTTTTTGAATTCACTGAATCTAATTCCTAAAATTTACAATAAATCTTATCACTTTATGCAGCATGTATATTCCTAAAATATATAGTAGAGTGAAAGAAGAAAAAAAAGTGTTAGAATAAATTCATGTAGAAAGTACCTTGTGAGGTAGTGTTACTACCGGTAGTGACCGGCGGAGGAGGAGATGGTGGTGGCGGCGGCGGCGATGCTCTAGGTTCATAAAAAAGAAAAGAGGTCTCAAATCTCATATTACAACTAGGCCTAACAACTCTTCCACCAATCTTATTGTTACAACAACTTGGAATTTGTTGAAGACTCTCACCCAAACATGAATTACAATCACTCTCAGACAAATCAGGTGTACACTGAACCAAACCATATATAACCTCATACTTAGGACCAGGTAAACTTGATGCAGCATATTTAAGCCTAGAATCACCTTTCACAGCTCTACTTGTTAAATTACCCAACAAATTATGAACAACTTCATTAGACAAATTAACATCAACCGAATCATTATCGTTATTTGAAGCAAAATTAGGAACATCTTCCATGACATCTAATATCAATCGATCCGAGTAACGCAACATGCACTTTTCGTCTTGGGACCAAAAAATTGCTTCTTTTTTATTTGGACAAATACGTGTGAGATTTGCTCTAGCGCTACCGAGACAACTACGACAATTGTTCGGAAGAAGATCACCTCGACAAAGTCCAATAGCATAGACTTTGTTGAGGTTTTCGCCGTGTGAAAAATTGTAGAAACCATAGTTGATTTGTGTGTTGGAAGTGAGGGTGGATAAAAGAGTGTTGAGGTTTTTGTGATAGGTGCTATTGGTTGTGTAGTCAGGGGCGGACCCACACAGTGGTGAGGGTGTGCAACTGCACCCGCTGAAGTTTCAAAATTTCCACCAAATATCCTATTTTTATGTTAATTGCACCCCCTGAATTTTTAAACTTGCACCACACAGCCAACAAATGGAATTGACGTGTGCACAGACTACAAATAGGACAGACGTTTGTGCTGATGTTCGGGTGCAGATTATTTTATATTATTATTAATTCATATATATATTATTGAATATGTTATATTATTATTGAATTCCTCCTACTACTTAATTTTCATTTTTATATTATTATTATTACTACTTGCATATATTTAGCTACTCGGCCATTTTTATTATAGTGATACCTCTATGCAAATTTATATAAAATACTTCAGACAACAAAGTAATAAAGCAAAAGAAATTAACAGGAAAGCCATTCAAGAACAAACAAATATTTTAATTTTATTTTTTCCTTCTTCTCTTTTTATTTTATTATGATAAATTAAGCTCTTTTTATAAGAAAATAAAGATTCATTCTATTGATAAAACATTGACTCATATACAACAAGAGTGTGAGTTCAACTTCTATTATTGGTGCAAAATAAAATTACTAATTTAGTGGTTTATATTTTTGGTCTTTTTGGCCATTTTCTGTTTAGTTTTTGGTCCATAATTAACAACTTGTGTTCATGTTAATATTACTAGTTACGACTCTTTTATGTTTAAAATATGTTTATGTTATATTTATCTATAATGTTAAACTTTTGTATGTTCATATTACGTCAAGAACATGTCAAAATTATGTACATTAAAATAAAAAACAAAACAATTTTTTTAGAAGGATGAAACATCTGTTTTTATTTTTAAGGACTAAAATAAAAATTGCTATATTTTTATATACAAAAACTTATTTATTCAATAAACAATAAATTAAGAAGAAAAAAATGCACAAAAGTTTTGTATCTTAAATATTTTATTTAAATATAATAATTTTTAATGTTTAATGACGTAAAAAGTTTGCACCCCCTGGTCTAGGGTCCTGGATCCGCCACTGTGTGTAGTTGCCTCTATTGTTACTATGATCACAAATGTAGTGGTATAAGTTTATTTTATCGTATACTACATCTGCAGCTTTGGTTTGAGATGTGAAAAATATGATTAGGAGAATTTGGAGAGAGCATAGTAAGGAAGGAATAATAGTCATATTGGTTTTCCTCTTGGAAAAAAAATTGAAGTTTGTGGTTGGTTTGTAATTTGTTGTGAATTTATAATTGTAATATCATTTAATTTTGACAACTATATGGTATTATGGTTGGTAGGTGTATACAGGAAAGGACTATACAACTAACCATGAATTAGTCTAAATAGTAAATAGTAAGAGATTTGAATCATTAAATATATAGTTAGGAGTTTGATTTCTAACTTCTAGCTAGGTATGATGGAAAATTCCGATGGAATGAGAGAATCCATTTTATATGTACTAAAGTTTCTTCGATAGATATTAATCATTGTTAAACATGCAACACACTATGACGCAAAAGTAAGGAATTTGTGTGAATTGAGAGGTTAAAAGAGTAAAAAATGAGATAATTGTCCCTTCTGCATGAGAAGAGTATATATATAGCCTCACTATAAAGCACGACAATCAATGGAAGGGTGGATATGACGATCTCAATATTGATGGTTGTCGGAATAACAACTAAAGAGCCAACAGTAATAGTAAATGTCAAATAAGCTGTTACATAAATGCAAGCGAGCTTTTCTGACTATATATTGAGCAAGGAGCGGTCTTAGACCAACATGTAATTAGGTCGAATTCGACACTAAATTGAACCGAGCACAACATTGTGTTAGACTTAGCACCGGTCCAAAACAAATATATGTATGTTTTTTCTAGAAATTATTCAACATTCAATTTTCAATGATAATTTTGGTCTTCAATATCATTTGAAAAACTATAATAATTAAATATCATTCACCTCATAGAAGTTGATCTCCGGTCACATAATTAAAGGGAATAAATATAATTTAATCTCTATAAAATATACACTTTTTTTTATTTTAGTTGGATGCATACTGCATGAGTTGTTATCAGTACTGTTAATAGTATTATTATGAAATGGTGCTATCACTACTAACTAATTAGGCGGTTTATTCATTCTCCATGTCTTGAGCGTGGAACACGTCAAAATTAAGTAATTGACCCGTTGAAACTTTCTTTTGAAATTTACAAAACTTGGGAAACACGAAAAAAAAAAGAGGAAATTCTTGGAAAATTAAACCTAAGAGTTGAGAGGTTTTTGTGTGGGATCTATGATTGTGAAACACACTACAAATATTTTGGATAGTGAAATTTGTTGTTCATCTTTAAGGTTGAAAGTTTGGGAGAAAATGATAGAAATTAAGTGAGCACCCTGAATATTAAATTTGACATCGAGATTTTTTTTTTCTTTTTAAGAAAATGATTTTGGGTTGTGAAAAATGAAAATGGAAACAATTATAATTTAACAGAAATGTATAGAAGCTTAGAATGGTGAGGCATTGATGTGATGTTGGTCACTCTTTCACAATCGGCAGAAGACCCAGAAGGCCAATAGAGGAGTGTCATTATTGTGTCTAAAAAAAGGTTCAGATGTGGTATTTAGGCGAAAGAATGGAAGAAAACAATAAGAAACAAATATTATTGATACAGTTTAATAGTTTTACATGATCATCCAATAAACAATTATCATTTTGTCATGTCATATAAAAAAGTGGGTGATGTGGCGGAAAACATAGTTGATATTGGTTGACAGTGTATAATTATTTTACACTGTTAGTGCATATTCTTTTTTCTCTTTAATGACCTAAAATACTTTTTTAGTTGATAAAATAGTACAATATTACGTTGGTATTTATAACCAAGTGAATATATTTAAATTAAATTTAAACTAAATCTCTTTTACGGGGCTTAGAATAAACAAACCTAAAAATGTTTTCTCAACAAATATAACATAAATTTTATGCATATTTTATTTTAAGATAATTAACTAGCTCCATACCCGTGCATACGCACGGGACGCGCCTTCGGCGCGTTATATTGCACGCGGATGTTTGGTCGCCAGGGGTGTGTAATACATTCCGAAAGAAATAATTTAAATGCATATATACCGTATATGAGAAAAGTGGAATTTAGTTGAATAATCGCTAGAAAATTGGAATATAATTATTGAAAATTATATTTTTTAAACATGGATAAAGTTCGATATTAAGTATGTCGAAAAAATCAATATAAAAGGTATTAATGGGGTTATAAAATACAATGAAAAGTATGATCACAAAAATGAAATTAGTTAGTGTAGATCTTAAGCCAAAGCTGGTCATGTGTATGAGAGACTTAATAATAGCTTTTGCGGACAGATAAAAATAACACAAATACATAGATTCATTGATTTTAAAGATAGAACATTACATGAACTTAACAGCCACGCCCAAAATGGTAGTAGAACGAAACATAAATAAAATTGAATGACTGGAATACATGAATTTATAGAAAACAATGGAAAGCATCTGAAGGTTGTGTTGATGATGATCAATCAATAAAAAATCTAGGTGATGATCATTAAATCCTTTTGACAATAATAACGTTGTTTTCCATAAAACCGTCACTTGTAAATTCCGGTCGATCTCCTTGTAAAATGTTATTGACTTCGCAAAATAATTTTCATCCTTTCCCGAAAATGACGTTGCCTCCGTCATCATTAGTTGTTCCTAAATTACAACGCACAATGTGGTTTAAAGGACCAGACAGCCTGAATTTTGCATAATCTGATTGTGATAGGAAATTTCCAAATGCTGGTGAAAGAATCTGTCGTAACAAATAGATGTAAAAATTGTTATTATAGTTTATAATTATGTGTATGATATAAATATGAAATAATAACAGACTTTCAAACTAACCAAGTAAGAAGCGGTGACATCTGGAATATCAATTAGCATTTGGAATGTGTGATATTCTCCATCTTCGGTACTCATTGTGTGAAACTGAGGAAAGGAAGATCGTGGTATGTTGCGGCAGAAATTCGAAACAATCATGAGGAATGAATTTTGGCCATAGTAAAAAAATGAAAGACTTTGATAATTAATTCCTCTTATTATTACCAGTCCGACTCGAAGAAAAACTGCTGCTATCAGATTCATAAGGTAATGAATCCCCATCAGAACCCATACGTACTTGCTGCTGCAGACTCTCTGAAACACTCCAAACCTTAACCGATTTATCCAAACTCCCACTGTACAATACCCACCGTGGATCACTTTTAGCTAAAGATAAAATATACATTATTGTTGTTGCTTTTCTTTGGCTTGGAACAAAGAATTGAAGTTTTTGGTTGGTTCGTAATTTGTTGTGAATTTATAATTGTAAACGGATATCTTTTAATATTGACAACTATATATGGTATTTTGTCAAAAAAAAAAACTATATGGTATTAATATTATGGTTGGTAGGTGTATACAGGAGTCGTTAGAAAGAAAAAAAACTAACATGAATCGGTCTAAATAATACTCTCTCCGTACTACAATATATGTCACTTTGACATTTTTGTTTTACCGATTAATAATTTTGTTTATTTTGTTGGACCAAGCACTCGCTCACTTATAAATTAACCGATATAACACTAGATAATTTTGACCTCCAGTTTTTTTTATAATTTAAGTTTTATTGAAATTATCTAACCAAAACAACTAATATTTAAAAGAGAAATGCATGTTAAACAGCTGTTCTGTCTACCATGGGCAGTATAAGCATTTAAATGACTTCAATTTTTTATTATGAAATCGAATCGGCTATGTATTATGGCTATCATCGACATGATCAAAATCTAGCGAGGATATGGCTCGGTAATTGAAGCCTCATTTATTGATCCTTGAACTAAATTATACTCTGATGATTTCATCATGTAATCTTGAAAGTCTCCAGCTCCACTGTCCACATAAAATGCAGGTTCTGAAGGTCTTGAAAGAGTGAGAGAATGACTATTAAGCATTAGTACAACAGAAGCCATAGTTGGCCTACTAGCTGCATTTTCTTGAACACATAGTAGTCCAATGTGAATGCATCTCATTATTTCATTCATTGAATCATTGGTTAATGTGGGATCAATAATATTTTTTGGTGATCCGTCCCTCCAATTTCTCCATACCTACAAGAATTTTCCCGTATGCAAAATGTATCGTAAGTTAGATTTCGTTCAATGTAATCTAACATGTAATGTTATAATTCTATACTTCGGATGACAAGGAAGATATCATGGGAAGAAATGAAAATACTACTTACAAAGCTTAGTAGATACTCTGTAGTACTCCCACGACGAATGCCACTGTTTTTGTGGCCACTTATAATCTCAAGAATCAATACGCCAAAACTGAATACATCTGACTTCACTGAAAATTGTCCATGCATTGCATACTCAGGTGCCATATATCCACTACAAACCATTAATATGGATAATTATTCCCAATTAAACAAGGTTTTTTCACAGTCATGCATAACTTTAGTTAATGATATTAAAACCAACCAATACTTCTTTTAAATACTTACTAGGTTCCAACAATTCTACTTGTATTTTCCTGAGTTTGGTCCACATCAAATAGTCTAGCCATGCCAAAATCTGCTATCTTTGGATTCATCTCTTCATCTAAGAGAATGTTGCTTGCTTTAAGATCGCGATGGATAATGCGTAGTCGAGAATCCTCATGAAGGTAAATAATTCCTCGAGCAATCCCTAAAATGATTTTATAGCGCCTTTCCCAATTTAAGTCGGCTCTCTTAGCTTGATCTGCATAGAAATGTAGGAAAGAGATATGAGTCTTAGAATTGGATATTTAAAGAAATAGAGATATGTTCCAGTTCAACATATATTAAAACCTACCAAAAATGAAGTAATCAAGACTCTTATTATGAACAAATTCATATACAAGTAGTCTTTCTCTTCCTTCTATACAAAAACCGAGTAGTCTGACTAAATTTCGGTGTTGAAGCTTAGCCACTAAAAGCACTTCGTTCTTAAATTCTAAATCTCCTTGGCCAGAATCCCTTGACAACCTTTTGACACCAATCTCTTGACCATTGGGGAGTCTACCCTGAAAATATATGTTAATCAAGAATAGTAAGTTGTTAACAAGTACTATCTTAATATTAATTGATATTTAATAGTGTTATCTTACTCTGTAAACAGTCCCAAATCCACCTTGTCCAAGTTTATTAGAATCAGAAAAGTCATCTGTTGCCTCTCTTAGTGTGTCAAAGTTGAATTGCAATGACTCAGAAATTTCAATCTTGTCATCTTCATAGTCTTCTTGAACTTCACTCGAGAACAAGTTAAATTATAAAAGAAGGAATAACTCTAAATGACTTAATTTCTTTTTCTTTACTGTAGAAACAATAATTTATAAGTAATGGTAAATGAATACTTCAACTTACTTTTAAACCTTTTGATTGGCTTCCTAACTCTTAAATAGAGGCAGATTAAAATGAGCACCATAACAGAACCAATTGGTACTGTTATGGCAATGATAGTGATAGTGTGGCTCTTTCCTGCACAAACCAAATTAAGAATATAATGTTATCAAGTTCATTAGAAGACATCTAAATCACAATATTTGAAAATGTGTTACTTATAGTTAATTAATTATAAAGGCACATATACATCTCGAATTAGGTGTGTCCGACATGTGTCAGTATCCGACACCGACACACATATGCGCCTGTGCTCTTTATTTTATACAATAAAAAAAAATACAACTTGTAATGACTCTGTTTTGTTCCCCTTTATTTTCATAATCACCATGTTGGTTTGCAAGTGTGATTGTGAGTTAGGAAAAAGAATCATATTGGCTTACATTGACTTATTTGAATTTTTTTTTTTGTCAAATAACCGATTATCCCAAAAACTTAAGCTATTATGATAGACTCATATCAATGGTTTTACATTATTTCTAACAGTTTTCACTGTCAGTATCCGGTCCACTGGACCGTCTAATCTGATTCGGGAGTCAGTTCTTGCATCAAGTAGTTTCGGCCCCCTCCCGATCACAGTTGCGAGGGATCGAGCTGTGGTCCTTCCAGCCAAGTTCAGCGTCAATCCCCATCAAACCTTATTTGAGCTTATTTATTGACATAAATACTTATGAGACTATTTGGAAGAAGAAGAAGATAACTTATGAAATGTTCTAAAGCTATTTTCAGCTTATTTTCATAAGTTAACTAAGAAGATATTTTAACATAATAACAAGTACCTGGAGGTGGAGGAGGAGGAGGAGTAGATGGTGGTGGTGGTTGCGGTGTTGTAGGATCATAGAAGCGGAAAGATGTTTCGAATCTCATGTTACAACTAGGCCTAACAACTCTTCCGCCAATCTTATCTTTACAGCAATCAATTGGTATTCTTGCAATAGATTGAACCAAACATGAATTACAATCTGACTCAGACAAATCAGGAGTACACTGAACAAGACCATATATAGTTTGATCATTAGGGCCGCGAGAACTATCCGCGGCATATTTCAAACGAGAATCACCAGATGAAGCTTTGTTAGTCAAATTATCAAGCAAGTCGCGGACAACTTGATTGAAGTCATTCAAATCACTTGCATTTAAAATATCATTTGCATAATATGCCGGTCCTGTTTCCATTAACCTAAATATCAATTGGTCAGAATAACGTAACATGCATTTTTCGTCTTCATACCAACCAATAGCTTCTTTTTGGTTCGGACAAAGCTGTGTGAGATTGTTGATTGAACTTTTAAGGCAACTAAGACACTCATTTTGTTTAACATCGCCTCTGCAAAGACCAATGGCGTTTACTTTGTTTGTGTTTTCGCCGTTTGAGATATTGTAAAAACCGTAGTTGTTGATTTTTGTGATGGAAGTGAGAGTGGACAAAAGGATGTTAAGGTTTGTGTGGTAGATGGTGTTGGCTGTATAGTTACCTCTGTTGTTAAAATTACAAAAGTAATGGAAGTTTTGTGTGGTGTTATTGGCTTTTGTTGATGGAAAAATTATGATTAGGAGGAAAAAGGAAATTATATGCATAGCCATAGTTGTTTTTGATTTTGGATATAACAGAGTTGCTATTTCTATCTACTAATATTATGATCATGTTCCTTCCTTCATGGATGCATCATGCGTGAGTTGTTATCAGTACTTTTAATAGTATTATTTTGAAATGGTTTATTCATTCATGGATGCATCATGCGGTTTATTTATTCTCCTTGTCTTGTGCGTGGTGGAACACGTCAAAATTAAGTAATTCACCCGTTGGATGCATCATGCGGGTTATTGGTTGGATCTTGAGTAGCATTGAGTGCATTTTTCTACTCTCTTTATTGGTGTTCTTTGGTTTGATTGTGTAGTTGCTTACACATAGATTGTTATATTATTATTACTTTGACCGTATAGTTTTATTGTTATTGTTATTTGTCCCACACATCTTTTTCTTTTTGTCCAAATTCACAACAAGTGACGCATTGAATTCTTTTCTTAAGAAATTTTTTCGAGGCAATGATTTTTTATTGTGAAAAATGAAGATGAAAGCTATTTTAAGTCAACAGAAGTGTATAGAAGCTTTGAATGGTGAAACATTGATGTCGGCCACTCTTTTACAATCAGAGAAGACCGAGATAGTGAATAGAGCAAAGAGTGTCATTATTGTGTCTCGGAGATAAAGTATTGAGGAATATCGTAAAGGAAAAGACCAAATCAACTATGTGGATCAAACAAACTATAGACATTGACTCATATAGATCATGCTTGAAGCAACAATCTTACTTATATAGGATGGCAGAGACAAAGTTTGCAGTGAAGCAATTGAAGAGAAATACAAAAGTTATATTCATTAAATAAAATGAAATCAATGCAATCTCAAAAGTACAATGCCCTCTGTGTGACTTTTTTGCGGTCAGACTCTTTATCAACAAAACAAAAATCAATTATATTTTTTTAATTACAAAGAGGGTTAAAGTTTAAAAAAGAGATAGTATCACATTGGATCAATCAATAATTTGAAAACCTATTATCCAAACAAGCACTTAAATGTGTTTCTAATTGTATATACTACCAATCTTGGTTGATGAATTCAACTTTTTATTCTAAAATTGAATCCACTATATATGTCTTATGGCTATCACCTTTATGATCAAAATCTAGCGAGGATATGGCTCAGTAATCGAAGCCTCATTTATCGATTCTTGAATTAACCTATATTCCCAAGACTGCATCATGTGAACTTGAAGGCCTCCCGCTCCACTGTCTACATAAAATGCAGGTTCTGAAGGTCTTGAAAGAGTGAGAGAATGACTATTAAGCATTAGTACAACAGAAGCCATATTTGGTCTGATAGCTGCGTTTTCTTGAACGCATAGTAACCCAATATGGATGCATCTCACTATTTCATTCACTGAGTCATCATTGTTTAATGTGGGATCTATAACATTTGTTAGAGACTCGTCCCTCCAATTTCTCCATACCTACAATAATTTTCCCAAATCAAAATGTACTAAGTTAGAGTAATCTAATCTAACACATAATCTTCTAATCAATTCCATATACTTCTGAGTTCTGACGACAAAGAAGATATGATAGGCAGAAATTAAAGGACTATTTTACTTACAAAGCTCAGCAGATACTCTATACTCTCCCCGAAGCGAATGCAACTATTTTTGTAGCCACTTATAATCTCAAGAATCAATACACCAAAACTAAAGACATCTGACTTCACTGAAAACTCTCCGTGCATTGCATACTCAGGTGCCATGTATCCGCTACAAATGATGTGAATAATTATTCTCAATTATACAAAATCTTTTCATAGTCATGTATCTTAGGTGTACGATATTAACGACACTAATACTTTTGCGTACTTACTAGGTTCCCACAATTCTATTTGTATTTTCCTGAGTTTGGCCCACACGAAACAATCTAGCCATGCCAAAATCTGCTATCTTTGGATTCATCGCTTCATCTAAGAGAATGTTGCTTGCTTTGAGATCACGATGGATAATGGTTAATCGAGAATCCTCATGAAGGTAAAGAATTCCTCGAGCAGTACCTGCAATGATTTTATACCTTATTTCCCAATTTAAGTTTGCTCTCTTGGCTTGATCTACATAGTAACATACATAAAGAAATGAATCTTAGTACTATGTAATTAAGCTTAGTCTTCAACCACAACTAAATAAAATTGATGCATTCCAGTTCAACATTTATTAAAACCTACCGAATATGAAGTAATCAAGGCTCTTATTAGGAACAAATTCATAGATAAGCAGTCTTTCTCTTCCTTCTATACAGAAACCGAGTAGCCGAACTAAACTTCGATGCTGGAGCTTAGCCACTAAAAGCACTTCATTCTTAAATTCTAGATCGCCTTGATCTGAATCCTTTGACAATCTTTTGACAGCAATCTCTTGTCCAGTGGAGAGCCTACCCTAAAAATTTGTTAGAGTCATGAATAGTAAGTTCTCAACAAGTATATGAGTATTAAATGATATTTAATAGTGTTATCTTACTTTGTAAACAATCCCAAATCCGCCTTGTCCAAGTTTATTAGATTCGACAAAGTCATTCGTTGCATCTCTTATTGTGTCGAAGTTGAATCGCAATGACTCAGAAATTTCAATTTCATTTTCTTGATTTTCTTCTTGAGCTTCACAGGGGGAACAAGTTCAATTAGAGAAGTTTTCATGTGATGAGACTAACATTTACAATTAGATTCATTGCAGTTTAAATTAAACTAACATTGTGCAGAAAATAGTTAAGTCATGGAAAATCAACAGTTCAACTTACTTTTAAACTTTTTCCTTCGCTTCCTTACTCTTAAATAGATGCAGATAATGATTAGCACCATAACAGCAGCAACTGGTACTGCTATGGCGATAACAGTGGTAGTGTTGCTCTTTCCTGCATAAACCAAATCCAGCAACATGAGCCATTTTGAATATTTTAAGATAATAAAATATTCATGAGTTCAGCTTTTGTAATTGGTTTGTTTAGCATGCTACTTTTGTTATTGAACATTGGTCACATTGATATTAGCACAACTTTTGTAAGGATTTAATTTATATACATTGTCAGGGTAAAGTTTTTTACACTGTCAATCAATCATAACCGTCAAATCATTAAAGTTGTCTGCCCTTAATCATAAGTACTTCTAAAATCACGCATATTTAATAGTGTTATCTTATTTTAACATAAAGAACATAAAAGGTACCTTGTGAGGAAGTGTTATTGGTAGTGGATGGAGGTGGAGGTGATGGTGCTGTAGATTCATAAAAGAGGAAATTGGTTTCAAATCTCATACTACAACTAGGCCTAACAACTCTTCCACCTTTCGTATCTTTACAACAATCAATTGCTATACGCGCAATAGATTGAACCAAACAATCACTGCATTGAGCCTCAAACAAATCTGGAGTACACTGCACAAGGCCATATATAGTTTGATCATTAGGGCCACATGTACTCCCCGCAGCATATTTTAAACGAGAATCACCCGATGAAGCTCTAATTGTCAAGTTGTACAACAAGTTCCTAACCACTGAATTGAACTCATTCAAATCAGTTGCATTCACCATGTTATTTGCATAATAAACAGGTCTTGTTTCCATTACTGAGCTAAATATCGAACGGTCTGAATAACGGAACATGCATTTTTCGTCTTCGTACCAACCAATAGCTTCTTTTTGGTATGGACAAAGCTGTGTGAGATTTTTGCTTGAACTTTCGAGACAACTAAGACACTCGTTTGGCCTAACGTCGCCTCTGCAAAGACCGATTGCGTTTACTCGGTCTCTGCTTGTGTTTAGGTTGTTTGAGAAATTATAGAAACCGTAGTTGTTGATTTTTGTGTTGGAAGTGAGATTGGAGAAAAGTATTTTAAGGTTTTTGTGGTATGTGCTTTTAACTGTATAGTAACTATAGTTACCTCTGTTGTTATAATTACAGAAGTAGTGAAAGTTTTGTGTGTTGTTTGCAGCATTGGCTAATTGTGATGATAATGATAAAATGATTAGGATAAGGACAGAATAAATTAAGGAATGTAACAAACCAGCCATTGTGATGATGATAAAATTATGAGGATTGAAGGGCTTTTTGAAGGGCTTGCAAAAGCGTGTAGTGCCTCTTACACTCTTACTAATTTTTTTAATAGAAAAATTCAAACTTTGTTATTTTTTGTGTAACTAAGGATAATTGGTATAAAAAGAGGTTTTTGGATCTCTCCAGCTTTTTATGTCTTTTCGCCTTTTTCTAATCTAATGGTTGATTGAGCTACAAAGAAGAAAAGAAGAGAGGAAAAGAGTTAAATAAATGGTCAAGATTATAGCAACATGAAGAACATGAGGAAAAATGTCGGAGAAAATCTAAATTAAAAAAAAAAAGAGTTGTTATTACCTAAAAGTTAGAGATTACTCCCTCAATATGGAGATTTAAGAGAAAAACTCATTCAACTTCAACAAAAGCTAGCGTGCTCATAGTGTATAAACTATGAGAATTTGAGAGACATGTACTCAACCACAAAAGTTAGCGTGCGTGGAATCAACAACAATGGGTGGCCCAAATATGGGAGGTCTCCACAACAAACAACAAATGGATCTATGATAGACTCTGATATCATATTAGAATTTGAGAGGCTTATACTCAATCACAAAAGTTAGCTTGAGAGTTGATATTTGCACAACACTTATAAAGGCTATTTTTGTCATATCTCTAGCCAATGTGAGACTTGTAACCTACACATCCCTCAAAATCGAACCACTTGGATAGCTCAGCTAATTTGAGTTAATGGTTAAATCCCTTAGGTGTAAAATGATTCGGGTTAAGTTCCGGTGAATAAGAAATACTAACATTAAAAAAGTACTCGGGTTCAAGTTTCAATGAATAAAAAAATACTATTAACAACTAATTAAAAAAAATTATATGATTATAAAAATTTTAAAAAAATGTTTAACTATTTTTATTTAAATTTCTTTTCTAACATTTATTTAAATGTTTAACTATATGATTATAAAAAAATAAAAATGTCCTTTGTGTATAGATGTGTTAAATTCTGGTTTCTTTATAAAAATTAATAAAAGAATATAGTAATTTTAAAAAATATATGACAAATTGTTTTTTATTATATAAGAGTCATCATAATACTAATACTACCTAATCAGGTTCCTTCCTGGATGTTTGTAAGTGTGATAATAAAGTTGTTATTATTATCACTAATGGGAAAGACACTCTTTTATGAAGTCTCCTAGTAATTACAGTATCATCTTCCTTAACTTTAGTGTATTTTGTTCATTCTCTTGTTATTGTGTGCATGCAGAGCACCTAAATTGACGCCTCAATTTACTTTTGAAAAATCTACTCTATATTTCTACTTTATTAGTTAGACTTACATTTTTTTATTAAAGATATAAATCTTACCTCATTCATCCTAAAAAGTGACAAATTTATATATTTGTCAACTTGTTCATCTCTTAGAATGCTATTACCAACCAAAGAAGTTAGTTATTTTGTTTTAAGAATCATGAAGAAGAAAATAAACTCCTTTTTATCTTTCCATGTGGGCTTAAAGTTAACTATGCCTTTTCTTTAAAAGAATTTCTTTTGACACCTCTTAAGTTTTCTTGCGCTGCCCTCTGAAATTATCAAAATACAGGTTCCGCTATTTAAGTAGTAACCTCAGTTCACTGCTTAAGTAGCGGGCGTGTAAAATGTTTCGGTACTTAAGTAACGGATGTGTAAAAATTTGAAAATGTCATGTTAGGGGTTTTTTTTTCTACAAATTTCTTATTTTTATAACGTGCTACTTAAATAGTGAAGGAAAAATAGAAAAGTAAAATGGTGCACGAGAAATATAGGAGGCGCCAATAGAAAATCTCTTTCTTTAGCTATGTAGCCTTCGGTGATTGGGCTTTAGGGTCAGTATCCTACTTGGAAGAAATTTCAATTTTCATGATAGAAAAATGAATTGTATACTTACCTCTACTGTCTCCATATACACCTGGTTCTTCATTAATAAAGTGCAATTTCCTTTTCCAAATTATTGTTACGTAATTCCTCCGGTCTCATATATAAGAAACAAAATAAAATTTACAAGGTCTTAAATATAAGCAAAAGGTACTACAATCATTATATTTATTTTAAATATTCCAATTTTACCCCTAGTTTTACTTTTTCATACTACTATAAGTCTACACCCTTGGAAACCGTAGAAAAAAGAAACCAAGACTTAGTTTTACTACTTCCACACTCTATGCTTCACTAGTGGCTTAAAGTGTGCACATGTAAGCAAATTTTAATTTATTTGAAAATAAAACTAAGGGTAAAATAGTAAATGACATTTTTTTTTATACTTTATCCATTTTTCTTAAAGGGTGTGCCTTTTTTTTTTTTTGTTTCTAATATTCAAAACTAGAGGAAGTACATTCGTTACATTAATTGGTTCTTTCATTCATATCAATAGGTAGACAACACATGTAGTGTTAGGAAAAATAAAATAAAGATCACAAGTGTTACAAAAGAAATAAGATAAAAAACTAAAATGTTACAAAAAAAAATAAAATAAAAGACCTGTAGTATAATTTTTTCGAAAAATTATACAAAATTGTGTATTGCAACAATAGCAATCTGTTCAAATTCTGCTACATTGCAGCATCACTAAACAACTGTTGTTTAACAACATGAAATTGAAAATGTGTCTGATCAACACCGACATATGTTATTAATCTCAATCATTCTAGTATTTTTTTTAAATTATTGTCGTTGGCCTGTGTCCGCATTTATTTATGTGTATTTTACATTACTTTTTTTAACAACATCCATGAATGAAAAAAAAAACAAAGCTAACCATAAAACAAACAAGTGTGCGAATCTTCTTGCTAATAAGGGTCATTTAACCTCGATGATATATTAGAGTTTTATTTTTGTTGCTTAACATTTTTTTTACTTCATGATGTTTGAGGTAGGGGTGCTCGCGGTTCGGTTTGGATCGGTTTTGAGGCAAAAATCCATCCGATCCAAAGTTTAAATTACTTGCGGTTTGGTTCGGTTTTGGATGACTAATTAAAAAAAATCCGATCCAATCCGATCCAATTTTGTGCGGTTTAATTTGGATCGGTTTTTGGATATCCAAATTACAAATTAAATGTTTTTAATTAAATAATAATATTATTAAGACAAGATAAAATAATATATTTGATGTAAAATATAACATATAATACGTTAAAAATTAATATTTTGCAATGAAAATAAGCAATTATATGTGAAATCTATGAAATAGTAAAAAGAAATAGATTAATTTGAACTCATAAGCATTGTTAATGCAATATATCATACTTTTAAAAAGTTAAAAAAATATAAAAAAATATGTATGCGGTTTAGTTCGGTTTAAATCGATTTTGAAAAATCAATCCAAAATCCGATCCGATCCAGCGGTTTTCACAAAAAGGACATCCAAACACATCCAAAAATATTCGGTTTTTTGCGGTTTTCGGTTTTTTTGGATCGGTTTGCGGTTTTTATTTGGATTGGTTTGGATTTGAGCACCCCTAGTTTGAGGTGTATGTATGTACCTCTCGTCTATTAGTATCAACAACAACAAAAATATCGATTTCATATTTTCAAATAGTTAGAGAGAGATGGTTAGATTATTCTCTCAAAGAGAGTACCTATTTGATCTCAAAGGCCAAGCTACTACACAAATATTTGGTAATCATCAATTAACTTTTTTATTCACCGCTAATACCCGACCCACTAGACCGTCTAATTTGGTTCAGGGTCAGTCATGGCAAGTAGTTCTAAGACTGATTTGACTCTGCTCCAACTTGGCTCGGGGGATATAGCTCAGTTGGTAAAGCTCCTCTCTTGCAATTGGGTCGTTGCGATTACGGATTGGATGTCTAATTGTTCAGGCGGTAATGATAGTATCTTGTACCTGAACCGGTGGCTCACTTTTTCTAAGTAATGGTCGATCGCAATTATGGAAATCGAATTGTGGTCCTCCATATTAAATTCAGCGTCAATCACCACTTAACCAACTAACAATTGGTATGAATTAACATATTATTGAGAACGATATTCATTTAATGATTAACAAGATGATTTATTCTAGATTTTTTTTTTTTTTTGGGTAGAGATTTATTCTAGATTTTAAAGTAATGGTTTTGGTTCTCATGGTCTTCCCTTATTATTAATACATTTTGGCTTATTGATTATTTTTATTAAATTGATTGTTTGTAGTCTTGTTTAAATAAACCAAAACAGAGTAGGACTTCTTTACCACATATTTTTTTTTTTGACAAATTCTTTACCACATATTTAAATACTGCATTATGCATGAATTGTTTGTAGTCTTGTTTAAGTAAATTATTATAGCATAGAGTTCTATTTTAGTGACAACATAATTAAAATATCTTAATTGTCATCTTTGCATCATTTTATCTTTAAAAAAATAATCATAGTAGGAGTTCCTTACCACATTTAAATACTCCATTTTGCATGAATTTTGGTCTTGGACTCTTGGTCCCCTGTTTTTGGTTTTTCTTGAATTCTTTTATCAATTATCTATTTCTTGTTCGTGTTCAAAAAAAAAATTTATCTATTTCTTGTTAAATGAACTTTAATTATATATTTGCCACCTATCATCCAAAGTCTGACTTCATCCCTGCAAACTATACCGCGCTCATAAATTATTTCAAAATTATTTTAAATAGCTCCTCCCTCCGTCCCAAAATATAATCAAAAATAGGTCAAACAAATTTGATGTATTTTGTTAAAGATTTAGACTAAATACATTCGTTTTTATTGACCAATTTTTGCTTATATTTTAGGACGGAGGGAGTATAAGTGTTTTAAAGAAAATTTTGATAATCATTTATATAAAATTGAATTTAACGCACATAAATTAACAATCTTCTTTCTTTTTTCTTATTAAGCAGTCTCATAGCTAAAAGAATCACATTTTTAAGAAATTGATATATTATAGTTTGAACTCTAGTCCCTATCCTTGATCATATAAATCCACTCTTAAACGATATTGCATCTAATATTTTTTTTTTGTCAAGTGCATCTAATATTTCTATTAACTGAGTTAACGGAAACAAGCTAACAATTTTCTATTATGTATGTGTTTGATTTTAATTCTAGAGGGTCAAAAGTGATTCTAGAAGTTGTAGAAGTGATTTTAACATGTTTGAATGATTTAAAGGATAATTGATTTTGTTTGTAGAATTGATTCTACTTGAAGCTACAATTTGTAGGTTTTGACTTCTACAGTTGATTTTAGCCTTAAATTTATAGCTAAATCCATTTTTACATAAATATATCCAAACATAAATCACTTTACATTCAACTCACTTTTATCCAGAATCAATTCTAAAATCAATTCACTCAAAATCAATTTTTGTCACCACAAAACCAAACACACACTATGTCATGTATAAGTTGTAAGAAGAAAGTGTTGAGTTTAATTAAAAAAAAATATTGAGACTAGATTGCACATGTGACGTGTCAATATTGAGCAAAAGAATAGTCAAACAAAAGAGTTAGGAAATAAATAATTTCCACGAATGAACACAAATGGACAAAGTTAAAAAAAGAATATATTGTCCATGAGTACATTTTAGATTCTAACCACATATACTACAAAATTCCAAATCATATAGTAACATTTTATTTTGAAAATCCAACTCCATATAGTACAATTGGTTCCAAATTCAGTCCCACAGTGGAGAGTACATGACATCTTTTTTATCAATGCCACCACCCTCATCCCATTCCTAAACTGACTCCCACTACTCCTATAGTACAACATGATTGATCACCCACCAACACCTCCAAGATCAATCTAATTGAAGATGAGTGAGTTTAATGGAAGATGGATCAACATAAATGAAATTAAGACATACTAGTAGTTTACAACATTACAATTAATAATAATACACACCCAAAGTTAACAATCATATTAACTAGTAAAAAAATAATTAAAAAATAATTAGAAATTAAAAACTTGCTCTCTTTAGAGAGGTGAGGGTAATAGAAGTACCCAAAGCAGAATTTCCAACTTGAATCTCAAAGGAATCATACCTAAGAAAAAGTTCAACAACCAAAAGCCTAGAAACCAAGGTTGTGAAATCTTTACCGGCACATTGTTTATTCCTAACACTTGGAGATTCATTTTCAGGTCCATTAGACCAAATCACATGTTTCAACAATTTCTCACCTTCATCGCCAACAAACCTATCCGCGACAAATTCCTCAGGTCTATCGAAAACCTTAGGATCCTTAGTCGCAAATGGTTGATACCCTAATAACAATTCCCCTTTCTTCACCAAAAAACTATTCTCATGATTCTCAATTACCATGTCTCTTTTCGCTCTTCCAAATTGTAATGGAACTGGTGGATCAATACGAAAAGCTTCATAAACCACTGATTTCATCAATGGCATATTCTCCATTGCCGCCATAGTAACCTCCCCGCCCGCAGCCCTAACTGCCTCTCTAATCTCCGTCGCAAGCTTAGTATGCAACCTCACACCACCGCGTCCAATCCATTTCATCACATTCGGGAAAAATAACTTAAATCCACCAAACGAATTAAAACACGTAGCAAACAATAAATTATGACAAGCCTCGTCTCTCGAAACGCCCAAACGCTCTGCCTCATCGAGAGCAAATCCCGAAGCATTATAAAAGAAATCATACAATCTCTGATAATCTTTCTTAATAAGTTTAAACGGAAGACGAAAATTATGAATCATGGAATCTTCCAAAAATTTCGGTAGGCCCAATTTTAAAACTGGACCTAACTGAAACAAAACCCATTTCTGAACCATTTTTGGGCCGTCAAGTCCAAGTTCGGTGTCAACGGGGTTAACACCGTACAAAGAACGACTCAAGAAATTAAAAGCAGCCTGATCATTAGCATCACCAAAACTTGCTTTTCCACTTTTAGCAAGCTCATTCTCCACCATACCAAAAAGCTCATTATAACAAGATCGAAACTCCGGGATCACGTGGTTCCGGCGAGTTTTAAGTAGAAAAAACATAAGGTTTTTGAGCTGAGTATGTTTAGGATCAGATGGATCAAGATAAGATAAGACTCTATAACCTCCGGTGAGTTCAGTTGACGGAGTATAAGTTCCGGTGAATACATCAGTTTTATCGATTTTGTTAGTATCAAAGAGGATAGGAAAACTTTTAGCGTCGAGTAAAGCGATAACGTTTGGATTCTGAGCGATGAAACCACCGGGAGGAACATTTGTTCGGAAAATTGTTGACTGATATTTTTGGATTCTGGATTTGAAATATTCATCACGACCTTGGTTGTAGAAATAGTCTTGGCGTTCTTTGTAAGGAGTGATGAAAGGGATGCCGTAATCGCCGGGGATTTTACGGATCGGAAGTTTGGTTGAGTGTGGTGGTGGTGAGGTTGAGAGAGACGGTGGTGGATTTGAAACGGAGGATTTGATTGGTGGGAGGAAGGTGGCGGATTTGAAACGGTTTGATGACGTGGAGAGTTTTGATTGGTGTTTGAGGAAATAGTTATTGGGAGAGGGAGTTGAGAGAGTAGAGGAAGCCATGGTTGTTTGTTGTTGAAATAATTGAAGAGTATTTATTTATAGAAGAATATTGAATTATTATTATTATTATTATTATTGGGTCTGACCATTCACGAGCAAGTGTGTTCTTTTATTGACCTGACAAATAGTGATTTGAAATTGAATATTGAATAGTAATGTAATGGTAATGGAGATGTGAAAATTGTGTGTATTTATTTTGTTCATGTCTTTCCGGCGTTGTTCCTTTTTTCTTCTTTCTTCTACAGTGTTCTGACCGGCGTTGTAACTTTTGATTTGGTGGATTCAAAAATTATGTTGTCATGTAGTTATAGATTTTAAGTTGTATGATCTTGATGGGATGGTTTAGATTTAGAATTTTAGATGTTATTTTAGGATTTTATATTAAATAAAAAATTATTGTAAAATTTAAAAACAGTATGATTTTGATCAGACGGTTTTAGATTGCTGATTATGATTTTGTCCAATTTCTCGGTGTTTGTGTATACACGGTGTCACCCTTACTTAACCTTTTCTTGTTTTAGAACAACACGTTGTCAATTTAAGAAAATAAAATGTTTTATTTATAGAAACACAAACACATACACATGGATACACATTGAGAGATGTGTACATAAAGCGATTTGGATCTTAGAGAAATACTCCAAAAACACAAACCCAAAAATGTGTTGTTAACAAAAAAATAAAATAAAAATAGTTAAAGTAATAGAGCACTCCTTGTAGTATTGTATATAAGGAAAAATAATAAAATAAAAAACACACATTTTAAGAAAATGATAAATTGCATTTAGTAATGAGAAAAATTATTTCATTTCCAATTTTACTCGTACTTTTAGGTTTGTTTATGACATTAATAGTTGTATGAATTGGTGAAGTGGAGTAAAGTTAGGTTGTAAATCATACAAAATAGTGTAATCATTATAGATTTATAAAAAATTGTCATAAATCGAGTAGTAATTTTTGCTTATATTTAAGACTTACAATTTTTTTGTTTTCTTGTTTATATTCAAAACCGAAGGGAGTATTTGATATGACAATTTTATTTTTCTTTTAATTTTATTAACTTGTTGTGTGTGCCTAAATCTTGTGTTCAAAAGCTTGTACTCAAGCCAGTGTTGCTCTTGGAACTTAATATTGTCCCAAAATTGTTTAAAATTAGTTGTCCAAATATCACTCTTTGCACGTATAATATTAGATATATAGTAGTGATATTTGTACGATTATTTTTGGGACAACTTCCGAGACAACTTTTTTTTTTTTGGACAAAAACAAAGAAAATATAATGAGAGTATAAGAGAGAAATTTTTCTAAAAGTTGTTCAAAATTGATTGTACAAATATAATTTATTTAATGTTGTTAATAGTATATAGTAGTAAGGTACTTCATTCGTACCATAATATAAGTCGTTTTGACCGAATTACACATATTAAAAAGAGTTTAATTGTTGTACACTGTCAGTTTAAAACTTTTTTACACATGCAACCAATGATGCGTTGTCACGTCATTTTATGAATGTGACACATCATGTTTTTTAAATACAATACATGATGTATTGGTATATCATTGGACGTATGTGTAAAATATTTTTACACTGACAATGTATATAAATTAAATTCTATTAAAAATGTAATAATATTGTATGGAAAATAGAAATTGTGAGTTAGTTGACAAAATTGTCCTTCGTTAATGGTATATAAAAGATAAATTAAAGAATCAAAAGAAGATAAAGGAATAGATAGTTAATGATATAATAGAAAAATAACATTAAATATTTCATAAGTAATATAAAACGGCTTATAATTTGATATAATTTTTCTTGGTACGAAGGTACTAATTAACATGAGATTAAGCAAACACTCCCAAAATTCCATCATTTAATAACACAATTATTTTTACCAATCTCTAGTGAGGGTAGCTTACTGCTCCTATATTTTTGTTGATGTGTAATTATTATTATTTGTTTACGTTCGAAATTCGTAAAACTTTAGGCTAACAATATTATTATTATTATTATTATTATTATTAGAAGTATCACATTGGTTAAAGATATGACATAGATAACCTTTATAAATGTAGTACAAACCTCAACTCTCAAGTTACTTTTGTGGTTGAGTATAAACTTCAGAAATTCTAATAATTATTATATCTTTCTAGTTATTATAAAAAGAAAATTTAACCCTAATTTTCACTATTAATTTAATCTGATTCAAAAATCAGTTCTAACATCAAGTGATTTTAGCTTCATTCTGATCGCAGTTGCAAAAATATAAAAAAAATTAACTTTATGATACTTGTAGAGGTCTGCATTTAATGTAAGTAAAATCTAATAAAAAATTTAATCACTTTTTCCATAAAAAAAACTTCTCTATTTTTTTATTTTGCACATTGGGTCCAAAAAGCCGCCAACACACCACACACGTGGGAAGCCGCAAACAACTGAAATAATCCTCGTTGACAAAGGCATAGTACTTTATATATAAACTTTGAAAATTCCATTTAATCATACTACTCAAAATAAATTACACGTTTGACTCACATGCTATAGTTGCATTAAAATTGAGTTTTAGTAATAATAGTTGATCGAAGAATACCACAATTAGAATTTAGAAGGGAATCTACGATCAGCTTAATGCGTGAACACTACTGCGCATTGGTTTAAGAAAACCAAATTAAATCGAATATTTTCATTTCAACAACACATTAGAAGTTTTATTAATCTTCTACTTCAAATCAAATTAAAGTCAAGCCATGTTCAGCTTCATTAGTTCTCACTGCCAACCCACACCAAACCTCTTTAATGTGAAAACATTATTTATATATTTATTTTTGAAGCCATGTGAAAACATTATTTATTACAAGTATATTACTACTATAGTAATAATAATAAATAAAGGGTTTCTACCAAAAACAAACAAATAAATAAATAAAGGGTTTCACTTATTTGTAGTAGGAATATTATATTTTTTAAGTACAAGGAGTATTCTATTTGTCATTTTTTTTGGGTGAATATTTGTCATATTTTTACTACTAGTTACTACATTGAAAAGTCAAAATGCAGCTATCGTTTCTTTCCGGCCAAACTTTTTCTATAGGCTCACAAAAAAATGTGGACTATTGAGCAATGCAATTTGCAAATCAAAACTCACAATCATACACGGAATTTAGGGGCATTAGCCATTAGATTGGAGGTCTTTTTGGTCTTTCATTGATCTAAAGTCCTTCTTTAGAGAAGGGGATTGTCTCCCTGTCAATATCACAGGAGGGCATTCACTCACCCATCACTATTTGTTTTGATAATTTTTTTATCTACTCAATGTGAGTAGTACTCTTTTCTTTTTGAGGTTTTCACTTATTTGTTCAATGTGATATTACTCTTTTCTCTAGATTTTTGCTCATTTATCACTACTTCATCCGTCCCAAAATATATAAAGAAAAATTAGTCAAAGAAAGTAGATGTATTTGGTTGAAAATTTGGACTAAATACATTAACGTTATTGACCAATTTTTCCTTATATTTTAGAATAGAGGGAGTATTAATTTGATGGATAATGATGAACTAATTTATAGGTGATTTGGTAGTCGATAACATACGAGTTAGTTGATTTTATTTGGAGTGATTGGTAAAACAATGAGCTTAAGGGAGTAATTATGATATCCACTATTATAAGCTCATAATGTTGCACTATTTGTTGATAAAAAAAAAATGTTGCACTATTTGTAATTTTTTATCAACTCAAAAGACCAAATCATTAGACGATAGAAAATACTAACGAGTGTCTGAAGACATTCTTTAAGCATCTTAACTAATAAATTTTTGTAATTTTTTTATAGAAATGTGTGAAGTCAACACATTAAAAATTAAAATGTTTTACTTTTTAAATAAATAATTTTTCAAAAATTAAATGCTTAAAGAGTATTCGGGGACACTCATTAACAAAACTCTTACATATCATATTAAATATTAAAGTAGTAGTTTTTTTTAATACAATAGGTCATTGTTAACAATGACCAATGAACTATTTGTAAAACTAATTGTCTCAAAATGAACAACACTCTTGATTCTTAATACAATATTAATTATCTTTTTTTCAAATCTACCCTCTAATTAATATCACTTTCATCAGTCTCAAATTAATATATTCCACAATACATGATAAATAATAATTTAATAAAAATATATTTCTTACACTAATAAAAATATCATTATCACATTCATTTTTCACATTTCTTAATCTGTGTATGTAAAATGATCCAACATAAATTACTCATTATAGAATTGAAGGAGTAGTGACTTTTATCTGTTCAATGTATTCTCAATCGATATTTACAACGAAACCGAGGTAGGACGTAGTAGAACTGTTAATTTAGTTGGCATTGAAAATGTGATGGGGCCGATAATTGAGTGCTTCTAATAGTACTGTCCTTATAATCAAGTTTTTCATCATTGCCAAAGTGGTTGAACTTGCCATTGATTAGAAATTGTAACAATGTCAACGAGAATATAGCAATACAGTATTGCCAATAATACTCCTTGCATATATCATAGATTAATAGTATTTGAAAAGGTTTCAAACCCTAGAGACAATAGATGTTGTTATTGTTTTTTTTTATTTTCTCTAAGAACCTAATTTAATCCACTCAAATTGGAATCAGAGATAGATATTGTCATTTTGAAAGAAAGATTAATGATTTTCTCTAGGGCTCTAGGGTTACTTAAAACAAATATGATGATGCCAACGAAGAAAAAAAAGTCGAAACAAATATGATGATGCCAACGAAATGGATCTGAAAAAGAAATATGATGATGCCAACGAAATGGATCTGGATTTTCTCCAATTTTTTTATATTCAATCTTTTTTTTCTTAATTTATTGGTTAATTGAGTTACAATGAAAAAATAAAAGAGAAAAAATGTTGAATAAATAGTTAAGTTTATAACAACAAGAAAAATATGAAAGAGAGTATTGGAGAGATTCCAAATCTCAACCACATAGGACAATTTTGTGCCATTTATTTCTATTAGACACTAAACAAACGTGCCACACCACCTATAAAAAAATTTGACTCCCACTACTTTTTGTGTTTCTTTTAAAAAAGTATGTTTCGTGCAAAAGTATAACATGGCCACTTACGGAAAACTTTACACAGATAAAAGCAACAATAAAAAACTTTGAAATATTAATATATTATGATACTTCCTCCATCTTAAAATGAATGACATAGTTTAATCATATACCCTATTTACATATTTTATTTTGACCATATTTTTTACTAATAAATACAAACAAATATTAACATATAAATTTTTTTTTGATTTATTTCGATAATTCTTTTTAAAATATTAACATTCACCTATAGTAGTATGTTCTTTTTCTCTTGAAATAATTGATCACGTGAAAGATGAGGTTTAGAGATGGCATGCGCTTTTCTCAGTCCCGTTTCCTAAGAGCTCATAGATATTTTTGTATGGTCTAGTGCATTTGGTCACTTTATTTAAACACACTCACAATAAATTATTTATCATTTAATTATATTAAAAATATATATTATTACAAAAAAAATCTCTCTTTTTAAATATGTAAAAGTGACTAAATAAGGTGACAAAATACATGAGACCATATAAGAATATCTCAAAAGCTCCTTGTATTCCATTTTTAACTATGTATTTTTTTGCTTATAATTTTTTTTTTTAACTATGTATGATTGTATGTGTTTACAACTAAAAAATTTATAAGTTGTGAGCCAAACACGATAAGTAGGATTGAAGTGGAAAAAAGAATATGTTGATGTTGATTTTATGAATATTTTTCATTTAAAGTTAATTATACTTCAAATGATTTTATTAATAAATTTAAGATTAATTTGTTTTCTGTTAATTGAAGCTTCAAATTTCAACTGTAAGTTAGAATCGAAGTTAGAGGTAAAATCATCTTCATCCGTGAACATCAAAATTGAGATAAGCTCTTGCAAGTTACAAGTTGATTTCGCATAAAAAATGAGTGTTTAAACTCTGTTTGACAACCTTAACCCTGAGTTTAGCTCATACAAAATCTCAAACCAACGCCATCGAAGTTTAAACCCTATTGTTAGAAACTACAGTATTTCATTCTTATATTCAGTTTACACTATTTTCGATTTTGATGAAAATAACTAATGCGCAATTTCAGTCCAAACCATCATCACCACTAACCAGGTAATTTAAGTAATCAACTAGTGTAACCATTCAGTTTGTTGAATAACATGCTAACGTTAATAATGAGTAATGTTATATGCCTAGTTGTTACCTCACCATAGAAGCCACCTAACATTAACGGTCCGTTTGTTTGAGATTTTTTTTAAAAAAAATCTATTTTTAAAAAAAAAATCACTTTTTTTATTTTAGTGGTGTTTGTTTTAGATTTTTTCAAAAATCATTTTAGTAAATGAAAGCCATTTTCCTTCAAAATGAAAAGCTATTTTCAAAATCTATTTTTTTGAAAGCCATTTTCTAAAAAAATAGATTTTTATGATTGTAAACAAAAAAAAAATAGTTTTAGATTTTCTTCAAAATCTCCAGATTTTTTTAAAAAAAATCTATTTTTTTTTAAAGTTTAAACAAACAGACCCTAAACCTGATACATGTACCGAGGGAGATTAGCGATATTTGCTCTAATCCAGTTTCTTTCCTCTTGCATATATCTATTCAACTAAATAATTATTCAACCAAAAAAAGAAGGAAAAAATTCACACGTCATTCATTGCATTTTCCAAACAAATATACAAATGATCAACTTTCTCTACTCTCAACTTCTTACTATCTATTTTCTATCCTCTCATTCACATCATCATTCCCTTTATCACTTCATTCACAACTCTCATTAAAATAACTTTTGAAAAGAGTGGCTGCTTTTCCAAATAATAATAATATCAATAATAGAAATTAGAGCAAATGTGCACGTTTCATTTCATCTCATTTGTTCAAAGATGTGTTAAAATCTGTTTCAAAATTAAATCTACAAAAAGATGAACCTTATTTAATAAATTAAATTACATACAACAATAGGAAAAAAACAAAGATTATAAGATGGAAAAAAGAATAATATATACAAACAAAAACATCCTTTACATGTTAGCTAACTGTTCTTTAATCTCTGCAACAGATAGGATTGTCTCATTAGGGTAAATCTTGGCCACAAGTTGGGCAAAACTTTCGTACTTGTCAAGAAACTCCTTCTGCAAAAAAGTTTAAGGAACTGTTCACTTGAATGCATTGTGTCAATTTGAATAAGCTCACATAGAAAGTTACAAAAAGTTGAAACTGCTCACATAGAAACTGCTACCTAAGAGTATTTACAAAAAGTCATTTTCCTATTATTATTATTAAGTGTTTCCCTAATTGTTTTTATTTTACAATATTTTCACAAATCAGCACAGTAAACATCATGTGAATTTAAGCAAGTGCCCCACCTGAGCAATTTGTAAATATTGTAAAAGCATCACAATTTTGTGTTTTGGGAAAAAAATGCAATCTCATCATATTTCAATCTTACACTTACTAAAATGTTTTCTCCTCTATTGTATATTGGGTTGCCGACTTACTAAAACAGTTTGACCACATTATGTAGTCAAACTATTCATCTTATGATAATAACATGATTGCATGATAGTGACAAAAGGTTCTATAGCGAGATATCAAAATTAAATCCAATTTAATTGCCTTTTACGTATCAAAGATTGCATATTCTCTTTGGCGCAAAGGCTCAACTCTTAGAAGATACTTCAGATTTGGCCTTGGGAATATTTACGGCACAAGCTTTGGTTCTTATTAATTGAATATTACTGCAAATATGAAGTATCTATACAGTTTTTATATTGGGTATACTTCATTTCATTCTTAGAAAACCGGCTTGTAAGATGAGGAGCCTCTCTTTTTACAAAAAAACTGAATGGATAGCCTCTCCAACCATATTAAGTTTTTATGTTGAGCTTAATTAATCCTTACAAAACCGGCTTGTAAGAAGAGGGGCGTCTCTCTTTATAAACTTTTTCAGACTTTATCTCTTTTCAATGTGGGACTTAGATTTTTCCCAATAATATGTTTGTTGGCCAACAAGGATCAGGTATAGTAGCTTACCTTGCATTTGTCCCATAAGGAAGGTAACAGTTCTTCTGAAGTCAAATTCTTCTGTAGTTTCTTATACATCGCATTAATAGACTTGTCAATCTGAGTAGAAGAGCAAAGATATAATTTACACGGTAAGCATACACCAACGAGAGGGCTCTTTAAAGAAGACAAAAGAGACACCTTACCCCAGATAAGCTGGACTTTAGCATTTTCCGAAGATCCATTTTTGACAGCCCAAGCTGGAAAGGTATCTGAAATTGATATAAAATATTTTAGAATTTTCTGGATGTTCAAAGTCAAATAGACTTTTCAAATTAGACCTAATCAGCAATGATATGTTTCCTTGCTTTTCCATTTCTTTTCATTATTGATTTGTTTCAATATATTAATTATTGCAATTCTTGTTTAGTGTATTAAAAAATATACAGCCTATAAGGAATTTTTACTTTAGTGTATTTAAAATATACACTTTCTCTTTATACTTGACTGTATCCAGTTTGTTGGAGAAAAGAATTCTAGATATGGTGAGATACTGTAAAGTAGGAGGCTATGAAGGATTAAAAGGACAGCATTAAACAAACTAACCTCTTCGGGTGCAACTGTGAACATCAAGTCCTCAATCCTTCGAGCAAACTGGAAAAGGCGTTCAAATTGCTTTCCAAGGAAAAAAGGTGATAATGAGTTTGGTCCTAAAGGACATGAACTCCAGTGTAGATGAGAAAAAGATGAAAAATAGGGGAAAATTCACTCACAAAGTATATAATCATGCTAATATGGCGTGTGCAAGCTTGTTCATAGGCTTCACTGGCCTGATGATAAAACTTGGCCAAAGTGGGCACAATGTTGGCTAGGTCATACAAACTAAGTAAAACACAAAACAATGAGTTAAAAAATGACAGTTGTCTTCTTTGCAAAATTAACTTAATAAACAAGAACTGAAACAGCCTATTGGCAGAAGGACGAAAGAAACACTTGCCTATTCTGAAAGGCGGCATAGTTCTCAAAAAGAAAAATGTCTGCATACTTTGGATCTGTTTGTGATATTTTTTCCAAGGTTGCAAACATTACGCTAACCTGTGAGCAACATTCCCATCAGCAAAATATTATGCCAATGTTACTCGGTATATTGAAATAAAAATGATTATGCATTTCTTTCCACCTATTTGGAATGTTAACATAATTGAAAGCGCCCACAGTAACTGTTAGGTTGCAGAATAAAGGGAAATTAGTGTAGTTAAGAGTAATTAAAACAGTTAGTTAGTTAGTTAGTTAGTTAAAGACAAATTTGTATAAATAAAAGGATACAAGAATTGAGGAATTTGATTGAGTATTGTAAACATTTAGTAATAGAACAGATGGGAGATCATTGGAAGAGAGATCACTGATTTTTATCCTCTGTTTTGGGAAGCAAGTGCTTGATTTCCCAGCAAAATCCTAACTAAGACATCATAAACACAGGATAGTGTTTTAAAAGAATCACTTACAAATTTTGTATATGCTTGGTCAACCAAATCCCTAGACTGTCCCTGAATGTACTGCTCCATACGAGTTGCAAGGGTTGCAAACCTGTGGAAAATAATTTATAAAGAATTTAATATCAACCATAGAGACTGAAAAAAAATTGAAATTGCTACTGTACTAAACAAGAACCATGTTTCGCATATCTAACCCATCTAACCATGAAACACACCTAGTTACACGTCACACCAACTTCCATTATATTTAAATAACTACAAGCAAAAGAAAAAACTACAAGCAGGTAATCAAGAGATAATATGTATATATATTTTTTTGGTGATAAGAGATAGATATTTTTATTTGCCTGAAAACATTCATTTTTGCTAAAGTTGACAGAGTAGAAAACAATCTTTGACCCTAGTCTTCAAATTCGGGTTGAATGTAACAACCCTATAACATCGGCTTGTAAGGTGAGGATTGTCCATCAATGATACAAACGCATTTCCAGGTCATATCTCATCTAATGTGGGACTCTAAACCCACCCCCCACCCCCCCTCTTCCACGTCCAAGACTGAACATCTGATGTGTAACCGGAGTGGCCTAATAGTTCGGTTCTTATCTATATTCAATGTGGGAGTTAGTTTTTCCCAATACACCCATCACGCTCAACACTATTGAGCTTGGTCCGTGGGTATAAATCACGGGTGTCCCGACAGATAAACTTTTATACCATTTGAATCTTACTACAAAAAACTAGCTCAATGAATGAGGGTTTCTAAGCACGTAAATGCATCCAACAATCCGAGAACCTTGGAAATATGGGTCACCAATACACCATCAATACCCACCCTCACACGTGGCGTGAGTCCAATTTTCATCTTGTCATACTTAACTAGGCTCTAATACCATCTTAGAATTTGGATGGATTTAAAAATCCTACAAGACAGCTTGTAAAGTGAGGAGTGCCCACCACTTATATAAATACAGTTTCATTACCATATGTCATCCAATTTGGGACTCTACACCTAGCAATACAAGAGAATTTTCTAGTTTTTTTTTTGTTGGTATTAACCCTCTGGTTCCCAAGGGAATGGGGCCTCGGTAATCCATAGTTCGGCTGTGAGGTAAGTAAAGCCTAGCCAAGAATTGTTCTCACCAAGAATCGAACTCGAGCTTATTAACCACTCGAGCCCAATGTCTTGGTTGAGAATTTTCTACATTAATGAAGTGTCTTGATACAATTAAGATATATAGTATTATATGTGATCCTAAACATTGAATCCAAAAAGCAAGAGAAACCATTTTCAAAGGAGCACACAAATTTGAAAGGAAGTAAGCTGAAAATAGATGGAAACATTAGATATCTGAAAATATTGACTTTTCAACTTCTCTCAATTTTTTAATGTAGGTGCTCAGGATTGTTAATTGGATCTGGCTCCAAAATAGATGGAAACATTAGAAATTTAACACATTAATGCATGTGAGGAAGTAAGCTGATTTATACACTTCATGTGATTCTTATAGCTGTGTATCTCCCACACACATCAGCAAATATGTCAATAATTTTATCTAAAATTAAACCACATTACAAAATAAACTCAACGTATTACCAAAATTAAATAAATAAATTTCATTGAGAAGGTAAAATATCAGGAATGATTAGGAAGAATCATGTATATCTCAGGAAACCAAAAACGACCTACCCCAACTTAGTGCAATTTGTAAAAAGCCGAGCACCAGAAGGGAAAATTTGTAGTGTAACAATATCTTTGATGAATACAAGATGGAGTTAAGGGTCTTTCATTGTGATAATAAGATATATTTTTCATGGTCTTCCAATGTTCCAAACATTATAGCTGTAAAGGTAGCACACAACTGTTCTAGCTATAAGAAAAATTCTCTATTATGAAGGGGAAACCCTTGGAGGAGAGATTCTCTCCTATTCTATCAAATTTCATAATTGAAGTGTTCTTTCTTTCGAATTCAAATTTCGGGTTCATAACATTCTACCAGGCTGAAAAGGAACATCATAATTCTTTGGAGTTTGAAAAAGAGGAAAAATAGGCAATATGGATCCACTTCACCTGGGAATGTAGGATAGGACACCCATTTGGCGAACATTGCGTTCATTTCTTTCAATTTGATGGCAAGCTTCATCAACAAACTGCCAAAAGATTTCCAATCAAATGAATTGGGTTAGTGTCTCGGTCTTCCAAATTATTTGGAAAAATGGTCTTCTTCAATACACTAGTCACCTACACGGCTGAACTGCATAGATATCCGGGACTCTAGGTCGCCAAGCAAAAGACGTACAAATCCTGCTGCATCAGCTTTTTGACCAGAAAGATAGCGTTCTGTTATTCCATGCATTGATATGCAGCGTAAAGGATCAATCTTGTATGCCCAATCCACAACAGCATAAAAGTCCTCCTGAAATCATATAAAGCTTGTTTATAGCTGTGAACTTGGCTTCTTTTTTTACAACCATGTTACTAAAATCTGGCATTTTAAATATACTAAATTACCTACAAATTATAAAAATATCATTTTATAAGGAACAATAGCCTGACCATAATGTCATATAAACCCTACAAAAATCCTGGCCTTTTAAAGGCATTGGCCTTGTATACCAAAATTAGTGTGTTCTAGCATTTAGAGACTTAGAGCCACAACTTTATACCTAGCCTTGCAGTAATTTTTTTTGTTTTCTATATAGGATACATATATAGAAAACTTGTTACTACAAACTCCTCTTACCCTCTACAAAGCTGTGGGTAACCAGAAATGTGCAAATATATGGAACTCACACATTCCAAAGGGGAAAGGATAGAGAATTAGGCCATATAGGGATTCACCAAATTTATCCTGGATTTGGATACACTTGGGCAAACAATACAACTATGTTAGAGAGATGAAAACACAACAATAAACTTGGACCCTCTTTACCATTGTAGTTTATGTTCTTAGTAGCTTGGTGTCAGTAGCTGCTCATAATGAACTGTTTAAGGGGATTGGAGGCTGATTTGGACGGGTTCTTGGAACCAAAGGTTGACTCCTCTGTCAATATTGTGTCTATCTAAAGATTGTTTGAGGTCATCTTTTAGATTAAAATTGACTAGGCTAAAAGTGGTAGAGCAGGGGTAAATACTAACAGTCAGATTTACACCGCTTTCACACTTCGGCTGGATGTCAACCACTTCAATGGCCTCCCATTTAGTTTCTAAATATTTTCGTTAGAAATCTTCTTGTGAGTGTTTGTTCTTCTACTTCCGTATGTGTATTTTCTTCCTTGATGAAATAACTTCGGCTGGATGTCAACCACTCCAATGGCCTCCCATTTAGTTTCTGAATATTTTCGGTAGAAATTTTCTTGTGAGTGATGTTTTTCTTCTACCTCTGTATGTGTATTTTCTTCCTTAATGAAATAACTTCTTCCAACCCCTCCCCCCCCACACACACAAAAAAAAGGAAGAAATGGAACAAAATAGATTCAAAACTAGAGCATGTTCTATGCATACTTGAATTCCGTCGAGTAAATCCTGAAGCGATTCATTTAAAGCTGCAAGCTCATCAGAATTTTTTCCTACAAAATGGAAGAAATGGTCAACAACAAAAAATCATTTGTATGCATCAAACGATGTATGGGTCAAATGGTGTCAATGTCTTATAATAAACCGTGTCTGTCATTACTAATGACAGGCCATTTAATCCAAATCTCTTCTAATGGTTTAGGTTATAGCTGTCTCCTATCTCTAATTTGTTGGACTACTACTTCTTCAAAAAAAATTGTTGGACTACTATCCTCTATTGGATTATCCTCCTCAACGGTGCTTCTACAGGAGTTCACCACACGTGAAAACCACCTAAAGAATGCCTATGTGCATTACATAGCGCCAAATGGAAGATTGTGTTACACAATTAAGAGCCAAACTAAAACCTTGTTAATGTTTATGGCATGGATCATCAAGTAAAAATCTAAACTACAATACATTAGATATAATTTCTGGAGTACAAATCCGCTATTTGAAGAAAGCCGGGCATATACCAGATTTACCGTCATTCTCATCAATGTCCATAATTCCCAAATCATCATCATCATCGTAACCAGCTTTATTGCCGTTAACAATACCTCCTGGAGGAACAAGTGTGGGAACTTCAAAGCACATGAAGTGTGCAAAAAATGAACTCTGCAATATAAACCATGAAGAATTATACATTTTAAATATTAGACAAATTTATGTTGAAAATAAAGGAATACTAAACTTTTACCTCATCAACCAGAAGTGGGATAAAAATTGTGAGCATCTTTGCATAAGCATCAGAGACTGTAGAAGTATCAGTAGCATTTACATTCTGACCAGAGCCAGTTGAACCTTCAAGCCAAACAGTTGGATTTCTAGATGCTTTTGTACTAGCACGGAGTTCGTTTGCAAACTCCCGAGCCTGTAAATGAATGTGAAACTTTTGAGTCCATTAATACGCATACCAAAACATAAAAAACAGTATATATGACCTAGAACTACTTCTAAGTTCATAAAAGAATAAAAAAAAAAAGTAACCAACTTTGACATCTTATGATTAAGAAACAAATAAAAGCAATATGATGTAACAGACCTCCCGACGAAGAAGCAAGTTTAGAGAACTGCAATAAGCTTTTCTTAGTGGACCCAAGCAATTCTTGTCAAGACTCTGCAAGTATGTAGGAAGATAATTAGGTAGAAAACCGAATATCACTCCAAAAATATACACATGCAAAAGGAATAGCAGGTCCTCCATATTTAAACCTTCAAATGTTGAAGAAGACGTGCATATGTCCTGCACTTGTACCGGAGGTCAGCATGATCAGGCCTTTTCAACTGTCCTCGCTGTTTAGAGTGAGCAGACAATGTGAAACCAATAAATTCAATCCAAGACTTCAAAAGTACCAATTCTGTAACAAATTTACATAAAATACCTGAGAAAAGTAACTTTTATCACTTATCATGAAGTCCACCAAACTAGCAAAGTAATTTCTCAAGAATTCAGAAGCTCTCCTGACAAAAGTGGATTTTAATTTTTCAAGTTCCGCACGCTTCTCTTTAACCTGTGTAGCAGGGAGACCGATCAAAACAGATGACTTTTAGGTCCCATAAGTATTTTCCAGGGTACTCTCTCTTTGCTTTGTGATTGATCAAATTCACAGTACTCTCAAACTCAATTTTATCCAACCAATTAAAACGGTAGAAAATAATGAATAAAATCATAATCAACTTGCTTTGCCAGATGATTTAACAAGAGAAAATTTAAACAGAGAACATACAGCTCTCATGCTTGCATAAGTAGGGTCAATATTGGGCACTTCAAGACCACGCAAGGCACTAGTCAGCCACTCACATGCTTCTACATTTTGAAGCATCCGATCTTCATCAAATGAACCTCCTGTCAAACACGTTGCATACTACACCCACAAAAGCACCATTAAAATAAATAAGCTAGGTAAGTTCATCCAGCTAAAATTGGATATAATTTACCAATCAAAGGCATACCTCAGAAGGGACACGCAACCGCTCAAGAAGCTTATCAAGCTCCTCAATGAGAGATTTGTTATTTACCGATTGCATTTGCAAACTGTTATTACGGGTTTCTATCTGCACACAGAAACGCCATTAGAACAAAGAAAAGTAAGAGATCTCCAATTTTTAAAACTTCTAATCTGAAATCATATCAACTAGACAACGTATAGAAGCAAACAAAACTGGATAAAACATTTAAAGCAGAATGTAACTTTCCAAGCACCAAAAAATGGCTGCTTCTGAACCGTAAACTACAGTTTCAAAGATATCATTCCAAATCTAAGTGATATGACAATATCATTTTAAACTCAAAATGAAGATATTAAAAAGGGAAAAAGAAACCTTTTATATTTGCTTATTTTAGCGAAAAGAAGAGAACTTTGGAAAGAGAAAACAGTATAATGGAAGGTGAATACAAATTTAAATATCCCCATGACTGATTCACACACCAGAGAGAGAGGTGGTGGCAGAGAGAGAGAGAGAGAGAGAGAGAACCCTCGATCCTTCTCTATACCAAAAATCCCTGATGAGGCCAAACGAGAAACTCCAAAGAGAATAAGAGATGGTGTCCTTTAACACGAGAATTTTACTCTTACTAAAGATGAGTAATAAATAACAACATAAATGCATGCAACATGAAGTTTTTCCTTCTTCTTCCAGTTAAACACTCTGCTGCTAACGCTTCAAACAAATAAAAGCTGCTCGAAATTACGCAGGAAACCCAAGATCAACCAGAGATTTTTTGTATCATGTTCCTGATTAAACTGGAAATTAGACCGTGTAAAATAATAGATTGTGCAGTTGTTTCCAAACAAACATAAATATCAAGAGAGATGGATGTTTTACTTCCAATGCTCTTCTTAAGGGCTTTGGAAGTAAGTTTCAAGATACAAATAAATATGAGTTGACAGTACAATTGAGAAAACAAAAGGGTAGCATCAATAGAAACGAGGTTGGACCATAAAAATTGAACACAGCGTACTAGGCTAATACATAAATTTCCTTTTTCTTGCCTAACATAGCAACAAAAAAACCAAAAAAATGTATAGCAATTCCCACAAACCCTACAATTATAACCACAAAGTAAGTTGTATCAAGCAAAAATATAATCTCGATTGAGGAGTACAGGCCCTTACCGATGCAATATCCTCCCTCATGTGCCGGAGTTTAACATTGAATGTGCCTAACCATTCATCCATATCTTCTACACAACTTGTTGCTGCTTCAAGCCCATACAACACCTGCAACACACTACTTAGTATGACATGAATCTTTTGAATTTATAGTATTTTCCTTTGAAGTATAAATTCTCAAAATATTACAATAATGTTAATAGGGCCATGCTAACTAGTCCCTCCAGGGCACTAAGGCACTAGTTAAGGAAACTGAGGAGAAAATGTTACATTTATTTTTTATATTTTTTAGAAGTAGACTATACAAGTTTCAATAATCTTTTACCTTATTTAGTTCCTTAACTAGTGCCTGGGGCACTAGTTAGCATTTGCCATATTAATATTGATGCGAATGATATTATGATGGATGTTATTACATACGACAGAGCATTAATCCTTATTAGAAACAATATACATTTTCATATATTCTAACCCTCCTGCCCAAGCCAAATAATATTAAGCTTTAAGCTTGTTAAAAATGTATTATTTAGAAAACTATCTTATAAGATTTAAGATATTACAAGAAAAGTATCTTCGAGATATATTAATATTTTGGCAAAACTGAACCAGGAGTCCCTTGACTTAATTTAAAATTTCGAACAGGTTATTTATCGTTTTTTTCATGGCATATTAGTCTTCTATCTTCAAAATTATTTACACCGTCGAATCAACTTTCATTCTTAGTCTATTTCTGTAACAAATTTGTGTACATGATCATTGGATGATATACTCCAAATGTTTCACTACTCAGCACCACAATTGAACCCTCGATGACAACAATGAGGTCACAAGCTTGAATAAAACGTAGAAAACATAAAGTTAATTTTGATGGATTAGATACCGCAAAAGTCATGATTTGTGAACAGCCGAATAGAAAAAAAAAATCATGGGGATATTGACATTTATAATAGAGTTCTAGATTTTAGGTAACTCAAATGCATCAATAGTGAAAAGCCAAGTCACCGGGGGAGATGGTATGATAGCATGTTGAAGATATAAGGTTGTTGGGTATAGAATTAGTATAAGAAATACTCAACAACGAAAAAAAAAGGCCTGTTATATTGATTTCAATGTGAATATGTTGGATGTTAATGGACAAGCCAAAGCAATATTCGATATTTAAACTAATAGTAGACTCTGATGCCTAAGCCCTATTTCAATAAGAAAACAAATAGTCAAATATTTATATTGAAGTTATGGTCTCTTAGATAAAAGGAAAAGAGAAATAATAAATGGATATGATAGCGGTATAATATTATTGATACTATCTTTTTTTTGAACAAGATTATTGATACTATCTTGATAGTAACTTGATACATAAGACTAAGCAACAACCCCTATTTATAGGAAATTAGAGATACACGAATCATAATCCTAATTAAATAAGGAAATAAGGACATGAATCATAATAACAACTAACTAATATAGCAACTGATCCTACCAGATAAAGATACTCTAGCATAATACCAAAAATATCATAAGACACTTATAATCTATTAGAATTTTAGAAAATATCTTATAATATCTGTATATTATGTTATTATGGTATCGACTAGAATCTAATGTTCTATAATATATTCTAACATAAACAAAACATAATATATAAGGAAATATGAAATTGAGGTTGAGGGAATCTAACAAAGATAAAACACATCAAGCCCTATCCCATTAGATGGGTCAGCTACAAAGATTCTTATCATATATTAAGTTCACCAATCACCGCTCACCTATAAACCTCTCTTCATGGCTTACACGATAGTTTTTCTTGGTCACCATCTATCTATTATAACTATAGATAATTATCCCTCTACTACTCAGCCCTACTTAGCAATGGGTCGACGGATTTTCTCCACACACATCTAACTAACCACCTAAAATGAGATTATACCATCTTATGTAAACATTGAGTTTCATTTCTTGTCAATACTATATTATACAATGTGTTGCATAGGGTATTTTGGTAGACGTGTCATTACATTTATTTTGTTGTCCATTGTCCACCAAACAATAGATAGGACAAAGAGTTGTGATATGACACGTTTGTCCCGTTTATTCTCCCTGTTCTATACCACTGTATATATCAAACGCACCCTCTATCTCTCATTGTTCTTAGTTTCATCTTAACCTATCTAGCTTTAATTTGATTAACGGATTCTCTTCATTTGAATGATTATGTTTTAGTTGCATTAAGAGTGCGTCCAGATTTGTACTTAATTTTCAATTCTTGTTGTAAATTTTGGTACAAGTTCTACAGATAGATCTTCATTGTCAATGATCTCCAAGTTCGATCATATCAAGGAATGTAATACCATCAACAAAAGAAAAGCAGTCAACTCTGAGAACAATAATACCTCATTTATCAAAGGCTCACTTTCTAAAATGGCGTGTACATTAGCTGCTTCCAGAGCCTGGAGCTCTCTCTTCAGTCTTTCAGAAAATTCTTCTGCTTCACCTACACCTATGACATAACTGCACATTACAAAATCTCAATCACTTGACATTGACATTGTGAAAGATGTGAATTTGTGAATTAGCACAAGAATTATGCATGTGCAACTGACATATTTTTTATTTGAACTTTAACAAATATGTTACAACTTATAATCATTACATTCAGCGTTTTCTGGTAATATATGAATTCTCTATACTAGGAAGTATGGATACAACCAGGGATGGATCCAGAAAATTTGGATAGTGGGGGGGAAAATAGTCTATAATATTTTCTCGAGAGTAAAGGCCAAAGCCAAAGCAACCTTGAAAAAAATTACGAAGACATACTTGTTCCCTAAGAATTGAGAATTACAAATTTGCTCCTCAAAAATTTCAAATGGCATACAAGTTATTCCTTGATAAATACTAAAAAATCTCAAAATAAATTTAAACGACATTTTAAATTTCTGAAAGAAAAATAAAATCATATTAAAAATGGTAACGTAAAAAATTATCTTGTCTGGGGCAACTGCACCCACGAGATATAACACAGTAAAAAAAATATGTACCCGTCTTAATCAGATTAATTTACAGAGAGCGATTCAGATTAATTTACAAAGAGCAATTATACCTAAGATATATAGGCATCCTATCACCTAATTAAGGTAATAAAAAAGAATAAAAAAAACTGTACAAATCAAATACGTCCTTATAATTAAAAATAGGGTTAAATACTTTTTAGTCCCTAAAAAATTACGGATCTTTCAAGCCTAGTCCCTATAAAAAAAATTACTGCCCAATTTTATAAAAGGTAGGACTTATAAAAATTGTAGATATGTGTGAATGATAGTGTGTCTAGACAGGTCACATCTTGTTTATATTTATAATAGAAATAAAATCAATTACAATTAATGCTAATGAAACATAATAGATATCATATGACAACTAACAAATCATAACATTTAATTTCTTTTTTCTTTTTTGGGTCAAGTAACCTAGTGACTAGAATTTCACTTTTAAAGGTGAAATAGTGGAAGTATCAGGGATCGAACCGCGGTCCCTGCATTTCTAATTGATGTTAACAAGACTAAAATTGATAAAAATTCTACAGCGACTAAAATAAAAAATGAATGTTTTATAGGGACTAAAAAGATATTTGACCATTAAAAATATTTCATAATAATTATATTAATCAAAAGGCACAATAAAACATTTATCTAATGCCAAGGTTCCGCCTGTCATAACTATCATCTGCCACTGTAAGAGTCCGACATGAATATGTCCCCAATAAGGGTATAATTACAATTTTGAAGTGTTAGTACTACCTTGTCCCTGTACATGTATTATATATTATAAATGAAATTTGGCTAGAAATTGTATAAGTGAAGACAAAAACTCCATGTGTCGCTAGAATTTAAAGGACTGGCAATTTACCAAATAGAGACATTATATCAAGCATGTTCTTAATCATCATAAATATTTAGCCTCAATAACATTTGAGTCAAAGAAGAATATCACTTACGTTCCTAAAAGGGCCTCCATGTCCTCTTCCTCTGCCTGGGAGACAAGGTCTTTTTCAACATTGACTTTCAACTCTCTCTCGGTCATTGCGGAAGCAACAGGACCACCATCTTGCACATTACTCTGAGTAGAAACAGGAGCTCTATTTTCCTATTTCATATTTGTAAAAACAATTATTCCCTGTCCCATAATAATTGTCACAATTGCAACAAAAAATTGTCCCAAAATAATTGTCATTTTCAATTTCAGTGTAGCATTAATTATTTTATCCAATTATACTATCTAATTAATACTATGTGCATCACTCCCAAGTTATTATTTTCACTATGCATTTATGATATTGAAAATCAACCACTGACAATTTTTGCTGAACGGAGGGAGTATATAGTGCCATTTAACCACTGATGTGAAGTTCAAAATGAGAGAGACGATTCAAATTAAGAAGACATCTATCTATAATATTAATGTTTGAATGGGAGATAAGAAGGGGAAAATTAAGGATTTATTCAAATTAAATAAGGGAAAGTAACTTTCCAATTTGCATAACTTCTAACTCCCAACCAAGGGAAAGAGAATTATCCTTCTTTCCTCACTTAAAAACATCAAAACAAGGGGCTTGAACTCCCCCCTTCCATCCTGTCATCTCTCTTCCCTCTACTCGAAACTTCCAAACAAAATAAGTCAGACTGTAACACTCCAATGATTCCACACATAATAACAAATACCAAGTAATTATTATTAAGCAGTAAAGCCAAAAAGTATTCATTAGAACATAATCATAGCTATTTGATTGTATAGAAACGCTTAAGAGACTGGATTATAGAAGACCATCATATGCACCTTAGCCCAGAGAGCCAACTCCACAACATCTATGCCAACGACCTTAGGAAGGCGACCCAAAACATCTTTACAGATGGTCAAGATACAAAGAAGGAGACGATTCCTACAATATAAAATAGAAAGACATGATTAGCAAACTCTTCTCGCTTCACATAGAACTCAACCACTATATTATACATTCTTAGATTAATACTCTTCTCAACAAGACAACCTGTCATCAATATTGCGCATTGACCATTGCGGAGGAGCCACACTCTGGCTTCTAAGGTTATCAAATCCCTACAAGACATATACACTCATCAGTTCAAGAAGCAAACAACTAGAAACGCATTAAGAAACAACCTTCAAAAATGGAATGGTTGTTTCAACTACAACTTCTGTGCCAAAAACTGAGAACAATATGTGTAGAAACAGAGCATAAGATTTTTCTATTATGGAACATTACCAGTGTAAATGTACATCCACTGGGATCGTTTGTTAAAACTTCTACTTTTGAGAGATGTTTTAGCTTGTATAGTTTTGCAGGCTGCAAGTACGAGAAAAATACATAAAAGAAGGAATACATAACAGGAGGGTCACGAATCGAATAAAGACAATCAAATTAAAATTAAAATAAACACAGCACGAGAAACAAAAGCAAAAGAGTTCTCTTTAGCTACTCTGTGCATTGGATATGAAGAGTGTGGCAACAAATCATGAACTGAAACCCACAGAAACTACAAAATCAAGCATATCCCAAATAAAAGAGAAGAAAGGAAAACAAAAAATTACTTCAAGAACTCCTCCCGTAGAATACTTCATAACTCGAAGAAAAGCTGTAGTCGTCTGACCCTTTGTTAGTGCTGCAGGAAATAGCAACTTGTCACCAACAACAATACAAATATGAAATTTAACAAATAATTACAGAAGTAACACCGACGAAATAACTACTTACAAGTCACAATCACTTAACCATCTCTAAAACAACATTGAAATATTCAATATTCAATTCAAATTTCAACTATCTATCTCACAAAAATCATCATAATTGATAAGAATGCAATTAGAACAATAAAAAATCAAAATAAGCAGCATTACTCTATAAACAATAGTTTATGCAGCATAAAACCTAAACAATTATTAGTTAGATGAATTAGCATAGGAAATCAAAGCTAGCTTCTAAATGTGACTATCATAATAAATAAATAAAAACCAATGTTCACATCAAAGTAGTTAATTAATATCTTGAAAGCTAAAACACCGAAGAAATCTAGCACAAGCAAAATCACAACAACGAGAAGCATAAGCAAAATTTAAATTGGGAGCATGAAGAGAAAGAGAAAACGATTACTGGATAGAGCAAGAACCCTAGGCTTGGCCATTTGACGACCAAGCTTAGAAGATTTTCCTAAGATCCCGTGACTCTTGGAAACACGAAGTGATAAGATGATCTTCTGCTTAGGATCTTCAATTGCAGCTTCGCAAGCTCGCCGGAGTTCAACATCGTCGGCGCTGGATTTCGCCATTTCTCGTTCGTTTCTGTGATCTGAAACAAACTTTGGGAATACAGAGAGAAAATGAAAGAAATAGAAAAGAAAAGAAAAAGTGACGCAGTAAAAGTTTGGGAACGGTTTTCTCGGTTGGTGTTGGATTTTTTTTAGATTCTTCTTTTTTACTGTTTGACTTGGCTTTACTTTCTTTTTTTACTGCTTTTTACAGATAGTGTCCTGTCCATGGTTGTTCCACTTTCACTTTTCTATTCACTCACATTTAGGCTCTGTTTGGTAAAAATAGCTTATAGCTGATAAGTTAGCTGATAGCTTATAGCTTATAGCTGATAAGCTAATTGAAGTGTTTGGTAAAATTAGTGGTTCAATAGCTTATAGATATAAAATGACATTATTAATTAATAATAAAATCGGGTTTTAGTTAAAATAATAAGGTTAAAATTGGAAGAAAAAACAAAAAGCTATAAGCTATAAGCTAATTGAAATAGCGTTTGAAAATAAGCTATAAGCTAGTCAAAATAAGCTATAAGCTCGTAACAAAAAGACCGTTACCAAACAGAGCTTTTAGCTTATAAGCTATAAGCTCGTTTTGGAGCCTTACCAAACAGAGCCTTAGTGCAAAAAATTAGGATAGAGAAAGAAGAGAGATAATATGATAAATTGTAATGACAAAATTGACCTTGAAAATAAACTAAATGTAGATGAATGTAGGATTTTTGAATGTGGTGAATCCAAATCCGACTTTTCTTTATAAATTTTTTTATTTTAGAAAATTCTAATCAAGTAGTATTACAAGATTTTTATAATAAATAGAAAAATTCAACCATTAGGCCAGTTTGTTTTACCTTTTTTTAAAAAAACGAGTTACATAATTTTGTGTAAAAATAATTTACAAAGAAATTTTTTTATAAAAGTTTCAAATGAAAATTTGGTTTGATTAGTTATTCTTTTTTTTTTTTTACACATTTGATTAGTTATTTTAGGTATTTCATCATTTTATTGAAACTTTTTTTGTATATCAATTTTTTTTTTAAAATCACTTAATTTTGAATAGATTTTAATAAAAATATTTTTTGAAATATTGCAATTTTGACTATGTTTTGATATTCAATAATGTATGTTTATGTTATATGATGTCAAAATTAGTATTTCAATTTAGAAAGAAAAAAGTATTAAAAAACTTATAATATTTTGAAAAACGGTTTAAAAAAAAAAAATTAAAGTTGAAACAAACAGGTCCATTATTTGGTTTTCTTTTTTTACAAACGATTATTACTTGGTTTAAATGTTACTTCCAAGAATTTTTTTAAGGCAAGGGATTTCGTTTTTAACTTATAATAAATTAAGTATTGCATTTCATGAATAATAAAAAGTTCAATATATATTATCAATTAGTTAATACATATTGAGAGGATAAAATTACTTTGATATTTGTGGTCTCAAACTAATAAAAACAGGGTTACGAATATTGCACTCAAAACAGGGTTAAGAATATTGCACTCAAGATGGATTGACACTTTTAGTTAGGCATATACTATCATGTTATTGATTTTTATGATTATACAATTGTTTCTTGTTTCATTCACGTATGGATTAGTTAAATTTTAAGATGAACTCATTTTTTTCAAGATATAACATAGCCTAATTATATATGTCAATCATTGCCGGAAAATTGTGCAGGTAATGCAATCAAACCAAGTTTTTAAAAGGAGAAGTACTAAAAACACTTTCTTTTCATCACTTTCTCCAGCACTCACTCTTTAATTGGTTAAAATCAATGTAAATATCTCACTTTAAAAATAGGTCCACATGAAATAATAAGACTCACATATTTCACTCAATTAGAGAGTAAATGTTCGAGAGATGCTAACACTTTTCAAAAGAAAATGGACTCCTACTATTTCTAGAAGATGACAATCATTCGCATTTACAATTAAGTGCAACCCAAACATATTTTTTTGGGCAAAGCCATTGTTGCTTGATTTAAGAGAAAGAAGAAATATTCTTTTTACGCCCCCTATATCCCTAAAAAAAAAAATTGACAAAATTATCCCTCTTCGAGAGTATATTTTTGGGCAGGATTTGTCTATAAATATATTTGCAGACAACTCGTTTAAAACCCCTAACTCGTTTAAATATATTTGTCTATAAATATATTTTTTGAGTAACAAATTGGTTTTAACAAACTGGACTGTGCATTCAGAGAGGGTAGCTGCAGGCATAGACATGTATAAAATAGGTTGTGCTAGTTTCAATGCCTTTGGCTCTAGCAACTCCTTCTTTAGCCTCCTGGTTCACAAAGTTTTTTCAAAAACTTGCAGTTCACCTTTTTTTTTTTAGCACATTGCTAGCATAGTCCACCTCAGGTTCTACTTTAAGGACAGAAACTAAAACCAAATGAGCATTAAAATATATACCCAGTTAGGACTTGATCCTAGGTCATTTCCTCGTAAAAATAACCAACTTTAAAAGGGTTACCCCTTCATAAGCAACATTTCAATCTCAGAACTATAAAGGGCTTCTTTTAACAGTGATAATGCATCTATTGCATCAGTGAGTGATTTGTAGTTTTGCTGGGGTGCTTCATTGTGTGTTTAGCTTAGATCATTATCCTTGTCATCAGATCTTAATTTGAAAAAGCCACTGGAGTAACTGTTATGTCTGGCAAGGGAGATTTATTTTAACAACTACATATTGCTGATTTATTTAGCTTCACTCAAAAAATATTGGTGTTCTCATAAATCAGTGTCCGGAAACAAGTCCAAAGCAAAATCTCTTGTTTGTAAGATTTGCCTTTTCATCAAATTAAACTACATCTTTTCTGGAATAACCTACTCAAAGAGCTCATAGTAAACAATCACTACAAGCTACAACCTATACCAATTATGTGTGTGTGTGTGTGTGTGTGTGTGTGAGAGAGAGAGAGAGAGAGAGAGAGAGGCTAGAAAAATAAAACATATACCTGATTTGAATTGGCTAATGAAAAAAATGAAATAAGGAATGAGTTAAATAACTACAGGTAGGCAACGGTTCAACCAATTTAACTAAATCAGTTTTGCAATGGTTTTGCCTTACGGATGTGGCCCATGCTATTGACCAGATCCTTGCGGGTGCAGACAGGAAACATGTTGATATTTTTGAATGCTTTCAACTGCCACAGAACATATGGGAAACTGAGCTGATCCCTAGAAGTGAAGCGAACCACCTCATTAAACCAGACACACATAAATAGATTAGTTAATGGCGTATGCTTCCTCACGATAACGGAGGCTTCACATAGAGCTGCAAAAACAAGTTTGATTGAATATTACATAACATTACATAATATTGGCAACAGACGCAATGACAAGATTGGCATCTTTCGACATACAAGTGTAAAGCCATTATATTATGACAGCAAAATCTTAGATAAAACAATTTTGTTTCCTGTTATTGAAAAAAGAAGACATGATGTTAAAATTACTGTTAGCTAATACAAATATAATAAATGCATACCTTTCTTTCCATTAAATCTCTTGTCTTCAGGCAAGCCATCTTTTTTGTATTGATTCAGTTGCACTTCAACTTCCTCCGGCTTGGCTTTGTTTTTCTTGACAACAGCCTTAGCCTCATCATAGACACTACTGCGAGCTCCGTGTTCTGATATCGCAAGTACAGAATTTGTGCGCCATAGGAGTGCTTCCAACACACCTAGTGGGTCCCTCCTAAATTGGGACTTGGAGTCAACCCAAATAGAGTATTCCGATTGAGGAAAAAGCCGATGGCTTAACATCTGAAAGATCCAACCCCACACATGGTTGAAAAAGGAATCAAATAACGAAAAGCTTAATAAGAGAACAATAACCCCTCCCAAAAAATAAATCAAACAAGTGTAAAGCCATTATATCCCAATTTATCTTTGACAAAATAAAGCATGTCTCCATGGAGTTAATGAAGACAACAACCATTCTGTACATAATTCACATAGCAGTGAATGGAAAAATAAGAATCTCATGACAACGTTTCAGTAGGGTATGAGAAAATGCAGCAACACAACGACAATGCACATGAAGCATTATCAAGATGTAGCATATGACATGCAGGAAGAGAGGTGGGGATCAAAGATTTTAATACCTTAGGAATTTTTCCATTCAACCTTTGATCAGAAAAGGGAAGATCCCGAACGACAACAACACGCCATTTTCCAACAAATCCATCGTCCTCAACTCTGCGACCCACCAACTCCTGTGCTTTTAGAGTGATTTCATCCCAGAATGCTACATAGCAAACCTGCAAACCACTAAATAGATTTGGCAAATAAGATTAGTAACTTCTAAGATACATCAAGAATGAAGTCTTATACCACTTAAATAACCTTCTTAAGTGAAGCCTCTGACATTCCAATCGGTTGATAGAGATCATCTCCACCACCAAATGCACAAGTAGATACCACCACTTTGCAACCTTGCATGAAACTTTTATCTTCATCAGATATCCTAAACCCTCCATCCGCACTGTAGAACCCACAATGTACCGTTGTAGTTTTTTTCACCTATACAATAAAGAAACAAACCAAACCATAATATTATATATAACTGCGACCAAACATATCAAGTAGTTAAAACAAGTAGCGAAAAATGTGAATTACAATCAATTAATCACCTCAAAACTTCTCTGTCTTTCCTCAAATGTTTGATTTCCAGTAAATAAATTAAAACTTGTATCCTCCGCACGCAATTGAGACAATGTAGCATTGCCTCCTACAAAAGATGCATCATTCCCTGACATGTACAAGACTTTACCAATAGGTAAACTAGATTCTTCTTCCACAGGAATCTCTAGTTGCTCTAGTTTTTCAGGTGGTAGAAGCTTCAAGCAACCTGAAAGAATTCATTCACATGTCATACACAACATAGGCCTCCTTAAGTTTTATCAAAATAAAATACAAAACCTCACTCATTCCTACATGTGAAATGAAAGAATTAAGGGCAGTAAAAATAAGTGCATGTTTGTGTTCACTCTTGTGATAGACCAACAAAAATGTTACTAAAAGCATACAATCGATTTGGTTTTTACATATTTCAATGTCTTCCGGGAGAATTGTTTTTTCCCGGGAATTTATTCTAACTTAATGTGAGAATTCAAAGCTTTTGACTCCAAACATCACTTTGTATTAACCTTTTCTTTCGGATATCCAAATATTAATAAGTTAGTGATTAAGCAACCTATTTGGGACAAATTTATTGTTAAGTCACATTTTTTAAGCGATATATCTGAACATAAACCCGCAAACGAATCAACTAACTTTGAATCAAAATCAATTTACTAAAAAAACAATTTGTATAATCAGATACACAAAAACACACTAGTGCACGTTCAATTTGTTAAAAAATTAGGAATTGAACAGAAGAACTCCATTTATACCATTTGATTTTAAAACTACTCCTGGGACTGGATAAATTGACTGAGAGGCAATAGACTCCGACAAATACTGAAATTTGTGTCCCTCAAGTTGACAAAAATACACAAAAAGAGTTTGAGTATAATTTTGGACTTCCCTAGCAAATTGTTCGGTGTTGTTTCTTTCAATACTTACATTTTGCAAATCAAACTTACTCTAGAATGGTGAGAATCAGTTATGTTAGTTTTCAGGATCCTAATCATGGAAATCCTGCTTAAATCTTCTTAGGCGTTACTTAGCTTAACAAACTAGCTACCTAATCAAATTTATTTTTCAAGTGAATGTATCCGAACATAAATCCGCAAACAAATCAACTAACTTCAAATCAAAATCAATTAAAATAGACACTAAAAAAGGATATGATTAAGGACACTTACGTTCTCTAACACCAGCAACAACATGAGTAGTAGGATCAAGACGATTCAAGTTAGTTTTTGTGTTCAATTCTTTAACGAATTCGAAATTAGTTGGATCATGATGATGATGATCTTGATTGCGTATTGTTGCAATGTTAGAATTAGGTCTAAGACCAATTCGTGTAGCTTCATAAAAGAGAAAAAACGCAGCTGGAAGAATGATAAGTAGCATCCAGTATCTAACAAGAAGCTTCTTGATGAAACGTTTGTTGCCGAGTTTCTTCCGTTTACGACGAGCGCGAACACGCATACGACCTAGTTCATCGGTTTCGTCATCGGAGAGTGAGATCGGTAGAGTGTGGTGGTGGTTGCTGTTGAGGAACATTGGGATTTGGATATCAAAATTGATGAAGCTAGGAACGCGCGTTTTCACAGTCTCAAAAGCAATTTCAATCTTCTGCAATATGATGTTTGGGAAAAAGAATGAAAATTGATTTTGCCTCCCAGACTTGATTCTGGCCAAAGCTACAAATCAGAGCTTTTACGTTTAGCAAAATCGATTTTGCAATTTAAATGATGTGGGCCATGTAGGATTTTGTTTAATTTTCCCCTGTTGCCTTGTAGGTTGAAGAAGAGAGATTGGGCTTTTTGCTACAATTAAAATACCCCTTTTTTTATTTGAAAATTGTTCTTTAGGCCCCCATACATTGCTCTCAGACCCCCCAAACTGACAAAATTGCCCCTGAGGTCATTTCGTAAGTTAGGATCCAAAACTAATTTATCTGCTTCTGAAGTTGGTTCCCTTTCAAATCTCACTAAATTCAACACACTTCCAAATCTTTCCAAACAGAGACCAAGCCCTTAAAGATTCATCAAGGATAATCATAATTGACAAACATGGAAAGCTTGAAAATGTTGAACAATCAAAAGGGCGTACGTATCATCAATTTGTTAACAAATATTTCTAGTTTACAAATTCAACAGCTCAACTTGTTATTGAGAGACATCAATATGTGAACCTAAAAAGAATTGGTTTTGTTTGCAAAGCAATGGGGTTTCAGAGAATTGCAGCTTCATGAAGCAAAATGAAAGCGAGTTTGTTTCAGGAAGTAAAATGAAACCAAGCAAATTCAAGAAGCAAAGTTCGTAAAAAAAAAACATTTAATAAATATAATATAACATTTTATTAAATTTGTAAAAAAAAATATTTTATAATGAAATATAATCAATACCAATTAGTAGTAATTGCGCATCCAAAAGCAATTTTGATTCAAATCATCCAAAGAACAAGAATTGATGAGAATCACTTTTACATAAATGTATCCAAACATAAATCAATTTAACTCAACACATTTTTAATCAAAATCAATTCTATCAAACTCAATTATATCAAACTCAATTTTAATTGACGCCAAACCAAACACACTTAATTTAACTGTATTTATTTGTGTGATTGATTTACTTGTGTGCTTGCGGCACAATTAACCAGCGTTCTAATTTTGGGTCCAGAAAGTATTCATTTGTTTTATTTTATTTTTATAATTATCCCTTTTGATTCAAAAATTTTGTATATGCATGAAGTAAATAATTACAGTATAATTATATATTCGAATGAAATACTAATTCAGTTTTTACTTATTAAAATTATTCAACAAATGTTCCGTAAGTTTAGCTTATTTGGCTCCGTTATTCATTTTAAAAATGAAATTTTTAGTCATCTAACTAACTAAAAAAATAAAAAATAATCAATAAACAATTATCAAACACTCTACTCATAAGAATTGGAGAGGTTAAAACAAAACAAAAAAAAAACATCAATTTTTATGAGAGCTCTAACTTAATGTGAGTATTTGAAGTTTTTGACTCCAAAACATTACTCCCTCTGTCTGCAAAAAAAAAATTCACACTTATTAATAAAAGTAAAATGTGATAGTTTGAATTATGACTTTTTGTATTTTTCTTGAAATAAGTTTCATTGGAATATGTAAAAAGAATTTTGATTGGTCATTAATTATGTAGAAAAGAAGAGAGAGAGTAAATTTTATGATAATAAGTAAAAACAAACTTTGGAAATTATAAAAGTTGATTTTTTTTCTTATAATTTGGGAAAAGAAAAAGTAGTTTTTTTTCTTATAATATAGGACGGATGGAGTACTTTGTATTAACCTTTTCTTTTGGATATCTACATATATTGATAAGTTACGGTAGTTGTTAAGCAACCTATTGGGGACAAATTTATTGTTAACTCATTTTTTTAAGCCGGGGCCTTACGGGGGGAGAGTGGAGCCCCGAGAAGCAATGTTGAGAGGAAGATCCTTGGGTCAAGATCAAATCTGTTTATCAAAGTGCTTCTCCGATTGCTTAAGACATCTCTTTTCAACATATATCCGAACATAAACCCGCAAACAAAACAAAGTATCTTGAATCAAAATCAATTTATTCAAAAATAAATTATATAATCAGATACACAAAAACACATTAGTGTGTGTTAGGTTAGATTTGTTAAAAAAAAAAATTTGAATACGACAACTCCATTTATAGTGTTTGATTTTTTAAGCTGCTCCTAAGACAACTTTTTGTCTCAGATACACCAATAAAGTTTTATCTACTAAACATTATACAAGACAAAAAATTGTTTAACAATTTAAAAGTTTGTCCCGTATTATTTTGTTTGGTATTGTTATATTCGATCATTAATTACCGTTTACAAATCAAACATATTCTAAAAATATTTTGAGTATAATTTTGGACTTCCTTAGGGTTGTTTTATTCAATATTTACGTTTTACAAATCAAATATATTATAGAATGGTGAGACTTACCTAGCAAACGAGCTACCTAATCACTTTTTTCTAAGTGAATATATGCGAACATAAATCCGCAAACAAATCAACCAACTAACTTCGAATCAAAATCAATTTGTATAACGAAAAACACAAATAGACACTAAAAAAGGATTTGATTAAGGACTTACGTTCTCGAAAACAATCAACAACATCGTATGATATTGTAATGTTGTTAGAACTAGGTCTAAGACAAGTGTTGCAAAGAGCAGAAACGCAGCTAGAAGAATGAGTAGCATCCCATATTTGACACGAAGCTTCTTGATGAATCGTTTGTTGCCGAGTTTCTTCTGTTTGCGACGAGCGTAAACACGCATACGACCTAGTTCATTGATTTCATCGTCGGAGAGTGAGATCGGTAGAGTGTGGTGATGAGTGTTGTTGTGGAACATTGGGATTGGGATGAGAAAATTGAAATCCAAATGGTAATGCCGCAGAGAGAAAGATTTAACTAACCTAATAATAATAATAAATTAATAACTGTCTTTGTGTGATTGATTTACTTGTGCTTGTGGCACAATTAACCAGCGCTCTAATTTTGGGTCCAGAAACAGAAAGTTTTGATTGATACAGAAGGACAATATTATTTTGTTGGCAGAACAAAAAAAAAAGCTGTTTTTTGTGACAATATTAAAATAAAAATACGTTGATAACTAGTAATGGATTTATGTTGACAATATTAAATATTAAATATCATTAAATATAGAATTACAAATTATCATTAGAAATTATTCCTCAGTGAATGGATGAAGTAAATTAAAACTTTGGTGATTCCAAATTCTTGTCTAGGATGGTCGATACTAGTGTGGTTTTTATCAGAAGTAAAAAGAAAGATGCCAATGAAATAATTGATATGCTACAAACATTGGCTCTGCTTCTTGGTGGGAAATAGTCCCAAACCAGATTGCTTCTATCGTTTGTTCTGAATCCCTCCTTAGGTGTTGAATGAATCGTCTTCCACCCAAAAAACAAAATGAAACTACATTTTATGCTGATACACATGGTACAAGGCCACAACAACCATCTTTGGAAATTTTACAGATAGTTGAGAATTGAGATATTCAGAAACAATGTTTCAAACATTTCAGTACACCTAAACCAGTAACAAATAATACACATAATGAATTAAGAGTAAGGACCATATATTTTAGGTCTCCGAAGAAACTTTCAACATAGTGTAAAAAGGTGTATTTGGGTTTGGCTAGTTACCTACATTTCCCAATTCCATACTGTCAAAAGAATAAGGAAACAAAGGGAAGAATTTCAAATTCAAAGGCCTCGGCGAAACCTACAATCAATAGTTCTGAAACAGAAAGTAACCAACTACAGAGATACAGGGAAGAAAGACAAGGATAGACCATGCATGTAAAACTCCGACCTCAACGTTTGGAGTATTGAGGAGCTTTACGAGCTTTATGGAGACCAACTTTCTTCCTCTCAACAGATCTAGCATCTCTGGTCAGAAGCCCTTGCGCTCTCAGAGGTACTCTATGACTTTCACTCACCTTTAGCAACGCACGAGCAATGCCAAGGGTGATCGCCTGAGCTTGACCAGAGAGGCCGCCGCCCTCGGCTTTAACAAACACATCATAACTAGTGTCATATCCCAAAGTTATTAAGGGAATCTTAATGTATTGAAGCCATAGCGGATTTCCTTGAAGATATTCCTATACAACATCAAAATCTAAAATAAATCAGATAAAAGAAGATTAACACAGAGACGACAATGTTTGGTTGGGGAATCTTTTGGAGGTCCCTCCAACTTATGTTCGATGATGAATCTTCTTTTGCCAAAGCTACCAACTCTGTAGGGTTCGGCGAGATTTACGAACAGATGGATGTGACTTGGATGGACAAGTCTTCCATCTTTTTCTGCCACGTGTAAAGGCTATTCAACTAGCACTCAAGTGTCTCTTATGTAGGTTTGAATCACGAGGACGCATAATAGCCGTAAGATCTTCGCGCCTTTTCGTTTTTTCAATGAGTGCGTTTGGACCGTAGGATTCATCTAAACCGTGACCTTTATATCAAAGCAACAGTCTGGATGATGGTGGCGTCTTTTCACTTTACTGTTTTTTCCTTCACTTCCAACTTCAAACTCTCTCAACTTCCCTGAACTTTCAACTTCTCCAAACTCTCAACTTCTTCGTGCTTTCAGGGTCTGTTTCTCTTGACATCTTTGCTTCAAAACTACAAGTAAGTACTCAGATTCATCTTGTTTGTGTTTTAGGAGTTTTGATGTTTGTAGATTTCAAGTGCTGTTTAGTTTTGAGTTTCTCTTTTTGCTTTCTTCCCGTGGTTTGAGGGTTATGAGTGGTAGCTAGTACCTTTCCCTCCCACAAAATGAACGTGTTTTTGGCAAAAACTTTGTTTTAGTTAAAACGGTGCCATTACTTATGAGTTCTTTGGCGTTTTTCCTCTTTGTGGACTCATTTTGGCTTCCTTTTTTACGGAATTCACGTGGGCATTCATATGTCTGTGCGAGCATTCATATGAATTAGCCGAGCATTGTTACCTCTTTGGGAAGAAGGAATTAGTTGTCGACGTAATATGCTCGTATAGTTTTCGACGTCCTCGCCCTTTCACTTGATTTGGCGGTGGAAGGGTGGATTTGATGTTTTAATGTCGAATTCATTTTCTTCCTCTGCTTTTTCAGGTGTGATGGCCGAAGAACAGGCTCCAACTTCGACTTCGAATGTCGAGGAGAACGAGATGGCGTGGGTGGCCGATGAACCGAGGAATACGATTTCAAAATTTTCTTTGACCGGGGGGAGTGGGATGTTTAAGACGGTGCAACATCCTCCCCTCGATGATTGGAAAGCTTGCGTGCCCAGCCTACATCGCCGCATTTGTAGTAAATACCAGTGGGGATCTTTTCCTATGTACCAGATTGTGTTCGAGCATATGGGCTACAGACTCCCTTTTAGCGACTTTGAAGTCGCAGTCTTTAGGCACCTTTACCTAACACCTTCTCAATTACATCCCAATTTTCTGGCCTTCATCAGGGCCTTTGAAATGACTGCCGTCTACCTGGGATTCATGCCGACCATTCCACTGTTCTTTCATGCCTTTCATCTACAGAGGTCGAAACCTAAAGGTGATGCTGAGCATAAGCACGGTTGGGTGTCGTTGAAGCAGAGTGTTAAGCTCTTCGACATGTTCCTGGAATTTGTGCGTGGTTTCAAGGATAGCTACTTTTTTTGTGAAGCCTTTGAATTCAACGGTTTGGACGAGTGTTATTTATAGGGGACCAGCCAAGGATGCTACTGGGGCTCCGTTGCTTGGTCCAGACAGTCGACCGGTACTAGATAACTACAGTCGTTTCCCGTTGTCGTGGATGCAATCCCATTACCACAAGCCGGCGAGTGATTTTGTGTACTCTGCCGAGGAGTTGACTATTGAGGAGCTATCCAACTACGAGGACTTTGGTGATGGGATTCCCTTGAAAAGTGTACGAGGACGAGGATGGGAATCCTTTGCTCGACGAATTTGGGGTCCTTATCACAAAGAAAAGCTTTATCGATACCAAAAAGTTGTTGGTTTGTAAGAGTACCAAAGTTGTCGAGGCGTGCTTTCGTATGTTGTCCGTGTTTATTTATATTACTCGTATTTGTTTGTTCAGTTTTCCTCTACTGGTGTACTGATTTTGTTTTGCTTTGCTTTTTGCAGAAGAAATGTCGACTATTGCTGCTAAGCTTCGCAAATCAAAGGCTAACAAGGAGAAAAGACAAGCTGCTGGGTTTGGTTCCTCTCCGACTACTGCTCCTCCTCCTACACCTGGTGGAGATGGTGTGGAAACTTTAGTGTCCTGTCCAGTGGTCGTGGACCTAGAGAATGATGGAGGGCATGCTGTAGATAATCCCCGTCCTTCCAAGGTTTCCCGAGTTGATGAGGCCAATGCTTCTGTTAGTGGTCGGGTACCTTCCACGCTTCCGAGGTACGTGCTTTCTCCGGCCATTGGTAGCCCAGGGCTTGTTAAGAAGTCCTCTGTTGCTCTTTCTGATGTCGAGACGACGATCATGGACGACATGGGTCCTGAGGCTCTAAAGAATGAGCTCGCTGATGCTATGGTGGCCGCGTTTAAACTGATGGAGATTTCGAGTTATCTCAATGGTCGGGAATGCAAGTATCTCGATGAATGAGATGCAGGCAGAGAGGAAGTCATTGCTGCTAACCAAAGGCTGGAGCAGGCTAAGGTCAACCATGCTGCATACAAGGAGAAGCATAAGCTCCAAGCCGGTATACTGACAAAACTGGACGAGAAAGAGGCAGAAGCTGCCCGGTTGACTAAGGAGAAGGAGGAGCTGAAAGGGCAGATCAAGGACTTGACCGCTGACAAGATAACCCTTGAGGGGAAAGTGAAGGAGCTGGATAGCAAACCATGCTCGAGCACTACTGCACCTGATCCTGAAGAATTGGTGGTAGACCCAAATGGCGAGTACAAAGGTTTCACCCGAGCAGCCTTGATCTCCAGGATTTTCGAGCTTGAAGGCCAAAAGTTGTCTATAGCGAAGTCTAGTTTTGACAACGCCGCTGCTCAGTTGTTGGTGCTCAATCCGGGGGTGGACTTAGTCACTGAGGGTGCTTCCGAGCTCAAAGAGGTTTAGGACGGTGTGATTGTTTCCCCCTCCCCAGAAGAAGAAGATTAGCTTTGTATTTCACTTTGTTTTATTTCCTTAGCTTTAAGTCCAAGTGCAACTGGAGGGGGTTGTGTACCTGCAGACACTCTGACGCTCAAGTCAGTTGAGGTGAAGTGAAGATTTTCAGCATAGAATGTTACGTACCTTTGTGAAGTTGTGGAATGATCTATATATAGCCCCCGGAGCTGGGCCAAGGTCGTTGATGGGCATTAATGTTCATCATTCCGAAGTCGAGCGTTACACTTCACGGAGAAAGTGGCGCGTTTGACCGTTGGTCACATGGAATTGGGCTTGTACTTTGAGCCTTGCTCGACGGCCCAGAAGAGGACGTCCTCAACGTGTTGGGCATTCAGGCCTAGTCCAGAACAATTTATGTTTAACCTATACACACGTGAATATAACTTATAAAAGAAGAAAAATAGCAAGTTTATACTTTATATAACACCGTCAACATCTAAAACAAACGACATTTCTCATTGATATTTCAATTTTTATTCAATCATCAAACCGTAACTCTCATTTCCAAAGACAACGAGTCAAAACCAACTAACTAAGGCCAACGAAAAACTCATGAATCTATATATACGCTAGATTTCCGTTAAAAAAGAAACGGCTCACAATCCCTAACATAAGGGAAAACGATACGCCGTTAATTCCGTCACCACACACACGTCACAACCAATTTAACCTTCCCGCAAATAACGCCTTCAAAACCAAAAAACGCAAAATCAAATTCACCTTTTCATCAAAATTCATTTTCATTCACCATAGAATCTAGCTACTGCATCTACGAATTAATCGGAACAAAAATTAATCATAATCATAATAATAAAAATTAGAGACCATAATCGGAAAATTAGTTCCTCAAATCCAATGAGGAAACTGTGTCCAAATTTTGATAAAATCGATGGATTGGAAACGGTTTTGGAAGTTCCGATACCGGAAGATAAGTGGACTGGAATCGGAAGTAGTGGTTCGAATCGGTGGCAGAATCTTCGTGCTTTGATGAAAGCACAAATTTCTAACGATAAATCTTCGCATCTTTCTGCTACTTCTAATAATGAATTCATTGCTTTGCTTAAGCTTGTTGGTTCTCCTCTTATTCCTCTTCAGGTTCAATGTGATCATACGATAACTCGTCCTCTCAAAGATTCTAATATCGTAAGCATTGTTAATTGTTCATTTCTTCATTGATTAATTTGATGTCTGTGTATTTATTGATTCAGTTATTGTTGTTTAATTGATTAATTGATTAAGTGATTTAAGTTAAGTCATTTTCTCTGCATGTGTCTGTGAATCTCATTTTAACATAGTTATTATCACGATCAAGTTTTAAGTGTACGTTTGATTCCATTTTGGAGGAGCAAAATTGATTTTAGAGAAGTAGAATTGATTTTGACATCTTTGGTTCCTCTAGTATAATAATTGATTTGGTGGCTAGAATTGATTTTATTTAAGCTGTGAATTGTAGCTTTTAATTCTAAAATTGATTTTTACACTTAAATTGTATTGTTCAATTCACTTTTACAACGTGTTTAAACTTAAATCACTTTCAACTCAATTTTTACCAAATTCAATAGTACATAATTAATTTACTCAAAATCAACTCTACTCAGCGCGGAACCAAACAAGTTGGAATTGCTATCATTGAATGAATTTATGGTGATTTTAATTTTTTTTTAATAAGTAGTATTAAGTACTTCATATTTTACTTGTCAAAAAAGAAAAGTAGTATACGTTGTAGATAAAAATGAATAAAAATGAAATATACGACATTGTAGCGACTAGCGACATGTGCTCTTTTTAAATTGCGGTCCACAACCACAGTTACGACCACAATATAACAATTTTTGTGGTCTATGCAACGGCACCGTTACTATAATTGCGTCCACATTGACTGGCGTTTTATCACAATATATAAAGGTTTGGTGTGTAACTGCAATCACGTTCACAATTCACAACTGCGGCTGAAAATCATGTCCTAGGCACATTAGAACTATTCCATGAAAATTAGACGACAATTTGTGTTTGGGTTTGAATCAGATTCTGTTGGAGCTTGGATCCTTTGTAGCTAGTATGGTCTGGTCTAATCTAATACCAACCGTATGTTGGATTTAATTTTATGACCGAGTGTTGATATTAGACCAGATCAGCTATAGGAATATAGAGAATTTGAGTTCAATTTGGCAAGTTTAAAACTTGAAAGGTCTAATCTAATATTGAAATCCGGCTATTGTTACTATCACAGTTGATTAATGTTAAAATGATAAACCTTTGGTGTTATTGTGGTAATTCCATGTTCATAACTTCATATCACAGTTGATTAGAATGCTAAAATGATAAACCTTTGATGTTATTGTGGTAATTTCATGTTCATAACTTCATATCACAGTTGATTAGAATGTTAAAATAATTAATGAGTAGTTTCACAAGATAATAATATAATACGATTTAGATTATTTTTGTTGAGCTTATCTGTGGTTGTTGCAATTGAATGAGAGTTATTTTAATGAAAAAATGTGCAGGAAGCTTCTAGTGCAAAGTATATAGTAAAGCAATACATAGCTGCAACGGGAGGAGTGGGAGCATTGGATTCCCCGAAGAGTATGTATGCAGTTGGACGAGTGAGGATGTTTGGGTCAGTGATGCGTGAAGGAGATGATAGCGTTCAACCTATATTGGGAGGGCTGAAGTGGGAGGTTTTGTGTTGTGCAAAAGAATCCAGATTTGTGGCACTTTGAATTGGTTGTCGCTGGTTTCAAGGTTAGTGCAGGGAGTGATGGGAAGAAAGCCTGGACATAGTCTTCTTCTAAACCTTGTCATGCTAATAAAGGTCCTCCAAGACCTCTGTAATGAATCAAAGGGCACGTGAGGAGCATGCTCACACTATTGATGAGTCACCAATGGAGCCAAAATTGCACAACAAATTCGCTGATAATTAGGAAGTGGGACGCGGCAAGAGAGAAAAGAGGCCAAGCTGGAAGATTCGAGAATCACATTGAGTTAAATAGTGGAAAGGAGGAATGTTTTGGGTGTGATGTATTATGACTGATTTTATTCCTCTCTCTCTGATATTTTCTCTCTGATACCTCTTTCTGCAATTTCTGATACTTCCTTGTATTATTCTTAGCTTTTCACACTGAAACTAAGACCTAATTTCTTAATATTACAGTTGCCTCAATAGCACAGTTGCTTTATTATATTTTTTATATCAGTATCATTACAACCTCTTCGTCGCTTCTTTCAGGTACTAATAGAGAGACACTATTATTTAATCTTTGCACACCCAAATGCATGTACCAATTGTAGTTTTTCTAATGAGTAATTAATAATGACATTGGTAGCTTATATAAGAGGTTATTAGTTCCTTAGTTGTCAGAAATATAAACAATTGTAAAAAGTAAAGAAGAGTTTACCAATTGAAACTTTGCGAGATAGTATAAGAAAAATACGACTCACTGAATTTAAAGGCAACAAGAACAAAAAAAGACTTAAAAAAACCCAACATATGAAAACTGAAGGTAAAGAAACTATTAATTATATCTCAAACCCCCTAGACTATAGCAAATAAAAAAGGTGTCTAAACTATGCACCAGTTCTTCTCTTCTTCTTCTTCATTACTTCTTCTTCATTATGGTCTTTCCTCCAGAGTAGTATCACGCCCAGTCCCAAAGTGCTTTTAACGCAATAGCAACCTTAACAATTAAAAAAAAAAAAAATCATAAGAAAAAGATCATAACAAAAAATTTTGAAAAAGGAAGATAAATTAGAAATTAAAAAAGTAAACTCACCACTATGGCTAAACACACCAACCCCAAGTTATTCCAATTTACATCACTGATTCTAATATTCTTCTTTGAGAACAGAATTTGAAAAAAACCATTTGCGTGATATGGTTTTTTTGTGTTTTTGGTATTGCGGAATTTGGTGGGATATATTTGATGGAGAAAACGGAGAGGAAAATATATTGTTACATGGAGAAAACTCTCATGTTCTTGTTTTTCTTTCTCGTTATTATTCATAACTATATGGCTCTATGTATAGAGCTACATAAAAAACAAATCATATATTTTAAAAACAAACTAATTCTAAAAATTCTAAACAAATCTTAAATATTCTAAAATTTTAAACTGAAATATATAAATCTTAAATCCTAATATTATTTTATTTGAAATATAAATCTAAAATATATTTAAAACTAAAATCTTCAAAAAGATATTTAGACATTATTCTCAACACGGTAGGGTCCCCTAGATCAAGACCCGCGACCGGTGACTCGATGGTAGCTTGAGATTCAAGATCGGTGTGTTCTGCCGAAAAACCTTGTTGACTGTGATTGTGACAATGATGCCGCTGCAAGGATAACTTTCTACGGAAAGGGCCAGAAGCAGTTGAATTGGCAAGACGAGGGGGTTCTTGAGGTTCAAGAACAGTAGCGACTGAGATTTGCCATGCTTTGGGGTTTGAGTGTGAGAGAGGGGAAAAAAATGGCGCTAACAGTAGATACAGTTAGTACTCAATATTCTCAATACCTGAGTTATTACTTGTAATATTTAGAAATTAAAATGCTTAGTCAAAAAATAAATAAATTAGAAATTAAAATGTTATTTACAAATGAACTTTCTTACTCCAATTTTTTTGATAGAATGTCAAGTGAAACCATCTGAACATGGAGAACACTATGTAATTCTTCTTTAGCTGTGTGTAGTGTTTTAAAAATCGGATCGGACAGGTCGATTGGACCGGTCGAACCGGAAATCAGAGGGTGTATCGATCTGGTCTGACTGTTGGACCGGGTAAGCAATCGAACCGGTGGAAACCGGAGAACCGACGGTTTATTTTCATCTGACAGAAATGACGTCATTTTTTTTATTTAAAGAAGAAATATATGAAACAACCACAAATTGCTTAGCGCATCCCCCAGATTTCTAGCGCGCCCCCCAAATTTCCGCCGCACCCACGATTGCTTAGCACACCCCCAGATTTCTAACGCACCTCTATATTGTTTAGCGCACCCTCCAAATTTCTCGCGCATCCCAAGATTGCTTATCACACCTCCAAATTTCTTGTGCACTCCCAAATTGCTTAGCACACCCCTCAAATTTCTATCGTACCCCGAAATTGGTTATCGCACCCCCAGATTGCTTGGCGCACCCACAAATTTCTATCGCGCCCCAGATTACTTATCACACCCCAAATTTCTTGCACACTTTCCCAAATTTCTTGCGCACCCCCAATTTTTTCCCCCTCCCCCCAAATTTCTAGCCAAAACCATTTTGCTATTGGAATGATTTCAGAGGGTTGTACTCCAAAACCATTAGGTGCATAAAATGATTTTGGAGTACAACCCTATTATTATGCACTTAATATATATTTTTCTTTTCCTCCCCCAAATTTCTAGCCAAATCCATTTTGCTATTGGAAGGGTTTCAGAGGTTTTGGAGTACAACCCTATAATTATGCACTTAACAATTTTTTTTTCTTCCTCCCCCCAGGTTTTTAGCCAAAACCATTTAATGCACTTATTGGTTTTGGAGTGAAAATCTGTGAAGTCATTCCCACAACAAAATGATTTTGGCATGATTTCGGGGGTGCGCGAGAAATTTGGGGGTATGCAAGAAAGGTGGGGGTGCGAGAGAAATTTTAGGGATGCAAGAGGAATTTGGGGGGGGCTAGAAATTTGGGAGATGCGCTAAACAATTTCCCTTATTTATGCATGGTGCATAAAGCCAGACTTATTCACCATAACCACTCTCATTCTCAACTAGTATCTTTGTCCCGTGCAAATTTTCTTTTTTAATATTATTTATATATTTGCTTATAAATATTATTTGAGTAATTTAGTTATAAATTAATTTGATTCAAAGTTCTATGATGAAATTGACATATTTTTTGTTCTGGCTATGTTTATAATATCTATCGTATTTATGTAAAAATACAATTTATTTTTAATAAAGGACACGTAAATATGTATTTAAATTATAAATTTTATGTGATTCATATCATACTCCATCAATTTTAAGCAATACATTCACCTTTTTTATTTCAATTGTGCAAACTTTTAGAATCCAAATCGGGTTAAAGGACTTTTAGATTTAGTATACAATTTCAAATGTTAAAACATCAACATAACTGTCACAAACATACATAAATATACTAGCTAGTATTTCAGAAAATATCAAAAAGATAAAATGCAATCAGTTGCATAACTCACTGATCTACTAACAATAGTTAACCAAAGTCAGAAGCTTAACTAAGAAAATTCAAAAACAACGTCCCAATGATTTGCTAACACAAGGACTCTTCTCTATTCACTACTCATAAATAATGTCTAAATCTCTATTTTGATAATTACTAGATACACAAGAAGCATATAAGGCATGAAACTTGATTACTCACAACCTAAAGGCATGATGACAAACGATTCATACAAGCATTCAATTTCAAATACCTAATTATCAAATTATAATGAAAAAATTCGACAAAATAAATAAAATTTAACCAAATAAGAAACTGAACCTGGATTTTGAAGGTTGAATGAGGTTGAAGGACGAATCTGAAGCTGAATATTTGAAAGAATCTCAAGGAAGAACGAATTTGAAGCTTGACTGAAGATTGAATCTCAATCAATATTGAATCTGACGTTACAAAAGACGGTTTGCAACAATAAATCAATTAGTAAATAAATTCAAAACCCTAATTACCAAATTTGTCAAAACACACTGAAATCTATGTATTAATCTAAAAGGTGATCATGATCACCCACACTCCAAACCCTAATTCCTCTTAGCCAATAGGAATCAAGCAAGCGCCTTGTGTCTTAGTTCAACACCTCATTGGACTTATGTGGCACAGATTGACAAATGTGCTTCTCTGGCTGTTTTCTGCATGCTGCTGTTCTATATATACAGATGCATCTATTGGAAAAACGACACAACATACTCTGCTCCTTCTTCACCAAACTTCCGCTTTCCTTTCTCAATTGGTTGGATTAATCGATCAATTTCCTTTCTTTCTCCCCCAATCTCTCAGAATTTGTTTGGCCAGATTAACGCCATAATCTCTCATTTTCCTCTCCCAATCTTTCATCTATTTCTCTCAAACAAACGATGCTTGCAATTGCTCTGCTTTTGCTTGCTTCTCAGACTAGGTTGTTTGCTTCTAAATTAACTCCAGCATCCTGAACATGTATCTTTCAAACAAAACTCTGCTTTTATTTCTTTTTCAGTCTAGGTAGTTTGCTCCTAAATTATCTCCAACATTGTGAGCATGAATCTTCTAAACAAATTTACGTTTTCATTCTGTTCTGGGTTTTAGTGGCCACACAGAAGTTCTCTATCTCAAAGGTTTCGCTTTTATTGCTTTTGTTAGTGGTTGCATGCAATGAATTGTGCTCAGATTCATTGATTTATATGCAAAATAAGTAAAATGCGAAAGATTTAATTTTTAATGAAAAGATAAAAAATTTGATTAAAAAACAACAGTGTGATTGTGATGGACTTTTGAACTGTAACGATGTTGATGATTGTGATGATGATGATGATGATGATGTAGAGATATATAGATATTAAGATTCATGGTGTACCCAGATGCATTGTTTTGGATTTGAGACATGACAAACACTGACCGATGACTATAACTGGGATTAAACAAAATTGATGGTTTTTGACATGATTGTGAATACATGAGGATTTGGTATAAGACTCTTTTGGATTGGATTTGAAACTTGGTGTATCTTGGACAATGACTAAAATGCCTTGCAGAATAAACTAGCAAAATCTAAATGAAGAGATGACAGATAATTATAATAACCTGATCTTATTAATATAATGGTTAAATTAAATTGGTGATGTTGGACATAATTTGGATGATATGATAAATTGATGATTCTGGGCTTGATTTGGAGACTATGTGAGTGTGATATAAAATTCTTGGATTTGGGACATGATGTATATTGGACAATAATTTGAATGGCTTGAACATTAGATATGTTAGAGCTAAATGAAATTGATGATTCTGGCCATAATTTGATGGACATGAGGACATTGCTTTGCAGATAAGGATGTGGACATGGAATGAAATTCATGACCTGAATTTAGCAGTTTCCATTTGAGACTTTGTGTGTGTGTGTATTTTAGTAGTTTGAATGTAGTGTGGAGTTTATGAGGATATCTTTCTATTAATCTAATTTTTTTTTAAAAAAAAACATAATTCTTGGATTTGGCAAGGGATTGTTTCTAGCAAGAAGTATGCTAGATGTATCTAATCAATTATCCAGCAACATATTTTAATGATATCACATAATCTCATATTTTGACTTTATTTGGAGTGGATGGTTTACTTGCTAACCATGATTTCTTGGTATTTAATTTACTTTTTCTTGCATTGTGTATTGTCACCAAACCATGTTCTTTGTGCTTCTCATTACAGATTTTATTATATCACCACATCACATAAAAAATGAGTAGTGATCAAAACCCCATGCATGCAGTTCATGAGGCTGTTGATGATTACAGTAACGATGATGCTTCTAATATATTCTTGAATTTACAAGGTTTCGCATTTATCTACTCTTTTCATTGTTTGTGATTGTTATCAACTATGGGTTCATTCTATTATTATTAACCTTATAGATCTGTTTTCATGTTTTGTGTCTACAAGCTTTTATGGGCATAGAATAATTCTTCACATAAAATAAGCAATCACTTATTGCAAAACTTATTTACCTGATTTTTAGGAAGGATTGTTTTCACTTTGCATTAGGTTGTTTGGCATTTATGTAGATACATTTACAATGATTGTTTTTGTGTTTTTGCATATAAATTGTTGGTGAGTCTATTCCATTTTAATAACTACTTTTCATGTGGTTGGAGGATATTGTTTTTGTGTATGTTGAAGGATCTAAAAATTTCCATTATCTATTGTATGTTTTTCTAGATGTACATGCTGGTACCAAATCAATTGTCTTAATGACAAAGACATGCTATGTTGAATTTGATCCCATGAGTGTAAGTAAAAAAAAAATACTTCATTATTTTCGTGTATTCAATATGTTTGGTTATTTTTATATACAACTCTTTGAATTGGTTTGTAGCCTCGTGCAAAACTACCTGCGTGTTTCGCAAGAGATGTTGGTTCATTCATCCGGGGATATGTTATCTTGCAAGATCCAAAGGGAAATCGAATCCAGGTGACTCTCGAGAGAAAGGATATAAGAATATATTTAGCGCGTGGTTGGTCTCGACTAAGAGATTTTTACGGTCTTGGCTTGGGAGGCTGGGTGACAATAACATATATGAGTCCTCTTTTGTTTTATATTCGGGTTCGGAAATTATCCGGTCAAGAGGTGTCTTATCCTGAAAGAACCCCTCCTCATAAATTGATGTTGCTTGATCAATCTGGAGGTGTTTGTTATGGTGGTCCTGTTCCATATTTTGTAACTCCCACTACATTTAGTCATACTCTTGAAAAGGTCTTGACCTCATCAGACATTGAATCTGGATTTTTGGTATGGAACTCTTCTTCTAGCATATGTAGCTATTTATTCTTATATTCTTATATTATATAATGATGTAATAATATCGTTATTGTTACGCAGACACTCAATTGGAGCGGGTTTTGCGAGCGTGCTCTTCCCAGGGCCAATACTCAGCTCACATTTATAGATTGGATTGGCTATACATGGAAGTGCCATTTAGCAATTGGATCTTATCCTCGCGAAACTTGCCGAGTTTATGGACAATGGTCCGGTTTATGCAAGGCGTGTAATTTGGTCGAGGGTGTCACTATCAAACTTGGTGTAACAAAGTCACGCAATAATACCGTTATCCATTTGAAACCATCACCTTTCATTGGTGTGCGTACAACTTTGGTTGCACCTACAACCTCCGGGGAATTCAAAGCTTTCTATCAAGTGGAACATTCTTATATGTTATGATTAATTTTTATTGGAGCTCTTCTTTATTGTATTATTTATGTTTTTATCTAATGTACCTTATAATTATAACTATGTCTCATATCTTATATCACAAAACTTTTACTTTCATTCTACTACATTTAATTATTGTTATTTCTCATCTACATAAGGGAGGAGGAAAAAAAAAACGCAATGGGCAAGTGGAATTGGATGATCATAATTATAGCAATTGACCAAGGTGAATGAATTGATAATAGTTATTAGGATTATACGTTTCAAATGTGCTATAAGAATTTGAAAGCGTAAAAATAAATAAATTGGCATTGTGCCCCAGTGGTTAAAACGCTGGTTTAATGTGTATTTGATTCAGTTTGAGGTCTGGGGTTCGAATCCCTCTTGCCCCAGACCTTTTATTTTTATCTTTTAATTGTTTGAATTACTAGCCTATGTGTTATATAGATTTGAAAGCGTAAAAATAAATGAATTGGCATTGCTCCCCAGTGGTTAAAACGCTGGTTTATTGTGTATTTGATTGAGTTTAAGGTTTGGGGTTTGAATCCCCCTCGCCCTGGACCTTTTATTTTTATTTTTTTAATTGTTTGAATTGTGCCCCAGTGGTTAAAACGCTGGTTTAATGTGTATTTGATTGAGTTTGAGGTTTGGGGTTGGAATCCCCCTCGCCCTGGACCTTTTATTTTTATTTTTTTTAATTGTTTGAATTACTCGCCTATGTGTTATATAGATTTGAAAGCGTAAAATTAAATCTACAAAAAGATGCACCTTATTTAATAAATAAAATTACATACAACAAGAGGAAAAAAACAAAGATTATAAGATGGAAAAAAGAATAATATATACAAACAAAAACATCCTTTACATGTTAGCTAACTGTTCTTTAATCTCTGCAACAGATAGGATTGTCTCATTAGGGTAAATCTTGGCCACAAGTTGGGCAAAACTTTCGTACTTGTCAAGAAACTCCTTCTGCAAAAAAGTTTCAGAAACTGTTCACTTGAATGCATTGTGTCAATTTGAATAAGCTCATATAGAAAGTTACAAAAAGTTGAGACTGCTCACATAGAAACTGCTACCTAAGAGTATTTACAAAAAGTCATCATTTTCCTATAATTATTAAGTGTTTCCCTACATGTTTTAATTTTACAATATTTTCACAAATAAGCACAGTAGACATCATGTGAATTTAAGCAAGTTCCCCACCTGAGCAATTTTTAATGAAATATTGTAAAAGCATCACAATTGTGTTTTGGGCAAAAAATCCATTCTCATCATATTTCAATACTTACTAAAACATTTTCTCCTCTATTGTATATTGGGTTGCCGTCTTACTCAAACAGTTTGACCACATTATTATGTAGTCAAACTATTCGTCTCAAGATAATAACATGATTGCATGATAGTGAAAAAAGGTTCTATAGCGAGATATCGAAATTAAATCCAATTTAATTGCCTTTTACGTGTATATTATCAAAGATTGCATATTCTCTTTCGCGCAAAGGCTCAACTCTTAGAAGATACTTCAGATTTGGCCTTGGGAATATTTACTGCACAAGCTTTGGTTCTTATTAATTGAATTACTGCAAATATGAAGTATCTATAAGGTTTTTATATTGGGTATAATTCATTTCATTCTTAGAAAACCGGCTTGTAAGATGAGGAGTCTCTCTTTATACAAAAAAAAACAGAATGGATAGCCTCTCCAACCATATTAGGTTTTTATATTGGGACTAATTTATCCTCACAAAACCGGCTTGTAAGAAGAGAGGCGTCTCTCTTTATAAACTTTTTCAGACTTTATCTCTTTTGAATATGGGACTTGGGTTTTTCCCAATATCTTTGATGGCCAATATGGATTAAGTATAGTAGCTTACCTTGCATTTCTCCCATAAGGAAGGTAACAGTTCTTCTGAAGTCAAATTCTTCTGTAGTTTCTTATACATCGCATTAATAGACTTGTCAATCTGAGTAGAAGAGCAAAAATATAATTTACACGGTAAGCATACACCAACGAGAGGGCTCTTTAAAGAAGAAAAAAGAGAAACCTTACCCCAGATAAGCTGGACTTTAGCATTTTCCGAAGATCCATTTTTGACAGCCCAAGCTGGAAAGGTATCTGAAATTGATGTAAAATATTTTTGAATTTAATCAGTAATGATATGTTTCCTTGCTTTTCCATTTCTTTTCATTATCGATTCGTTTCAATGTATTAATTATTGCAATTTTTGTTTAAGTGTATTAAAAATATTCTTGTTTAGTGTATTATTACAGCCTATAAGGAATTTTTACTTTAGTGTATTTACACTTTCTAACTATACTTAACAGTATCCAGTTTGTATGGGAAAATAATTCTAGATATGGTGAGATACTGTAAAGTAGGAGGCTACGATTAAAAGGACAGCATTAACAAACTAACCTCTTCGGGTGCAACGGTGAACATCAAGTCCTCAATCCTTCGAGCAAACTGGAAGAGGCGTTCAAATTGCTTTCCAAGGAAAAAAAGGTTATAATGAGTTTGGTCCTAAAGGATATGAATTCCAGTGTAGATGAGAAAAAGATGGAAAATAGGGAAAAATTTACTCACAAAGTATATAATCATGCTAATATGGCGTGTGCAAGCTTGTTCATAGGCTTCACTGGCCTGATGATAAAACTTGGCCAAAGTGGGCACAATGTTGGCGAGGTCATACAAACTAAGTAAAACACAGAACAATAAGTTAAAAATGACAGTTGTCTTCTTTGCAAAATCAACTTAATAAACAAGAACTGAAACAGCCTATTGGCAGGAGGGTGAAGGAAACACTTGCCTATTCTGAAAGGCGGCATAGTTCTCAAAAAGAAAAATGTCTGCATACTTCGGATCTGTTTGTGATCTTTTTTCCAAGGTTGCAACATTACACTAACCTGTGAGCAACATTCCCATCAGCAAACATTATGCCAATGTTACTCGGTATATCGAAATAAAAAATAAAAAATGATTATGCATTTCTTTCCACCTATTTGGAATGTTAATTGTCAAATAACCGTTTGTCCCAAAAGCTTAAGCTGTTAGGAAAGGCTACATCAATGGTTTTATATTATTTCTAACACGCCCCCTCACGCAAGAGCCCACTTGGGCTTGAAGCGTGGGTAATGCATAGGCCCACCTACCATATGCTTAAATTCCACTTTTAATTAGAAAGTGAGGGAAGCGGGGATCGAACTCTAGACCACTTAGTCATAGAAGCTCTGATACCATGTCAAATAACCGTTTGTCCCAAAAGCTTAAGCTGTTAGGAATGGCTACATCAATGGTTTTATATTATTTCTAACATTAATAAATAATTGAAAGCGCCCACAATAACTGTTAGGATGTAGAATAAAGTTAGTGTAGTTAAGAGTAATTAAAGCAGTTAGTTAGTTTTTTTTTTGAAGGCTAAAGCAGTTAGTTAGTTTTTTTTGACAAAAGCAGTTAGTTAGTTAGTTAGTTAAAGTCAAATTTGTATAAATAAAAGGATACAAAATTGAGGAATTTGATTGAGTATTGTAAACATTTAGTAATAGAACAGATGGGAGATCCTTGGAATAGAGATCACTGATCCTTGGGAAGCAAGTGCTTGATATCCCAGCAAAATTAACTAAGGCATCATAAACACAGGATAGTGTTTTAAAAAAAATCACTTACAAATTTTGTATATGCTTGATCAACCAAATCCCTAGACTGTCCCTGAATGTACTGCTCCATACGAGTTGCAAGGGTTGCAAACCTGTGCAAAATAAAGCATTTAATATCAACCAGAGACTGAAAAAGTTGAAATTGCTACTAAAAAAGAACCATGTTTCGATATCTAACCCATCTAACCATGAATTACACCTAATTACCAAAAAATCTTTTTTTTTCACTGAACATCTGATGTGTAACCGGAGCGGCCTAATAGTTGTGGCCCAGCAAATCTTGGACAAGTTTTGATACCAAATCAGATTTATTTTTTATCTTGGATAAGTTTCAGTTCTTATCTCTATTCAATGTGGGAGTTGGTTTTTCCGAATACACCCATCACGCCCAACACTATTGAGCTTGTTCCGTGGATATAAATCATGGGTGTCCCGACAGATTAACTTTTATACCATTTGAATCTCACTCCCAAAAATCAGCTCAATGAATGAGGGTGTCTAAGCACGTATATACATCCAACAATCTGAGAACCTAGGAAATATGGGACACCAATACACCATCAATACCCACCCTCACACGTGGCGTGAGTCCAATTTCCATCTTGTCATACTTAACTAGGCTCTAATCCCATCTTAGAATTTGGGTTGGATTTAAAAATCCTACGAAACAGCTTGTAAAGTGAGGAGTGCCCACCACCACTTATATAAATACAGTTTCATTACCATATGTCATCCAATTTGGGACTCTACACCTAGAAATACAAGAGAATTTTCTACTTTTTGTTTTGTTGGTATTAACCCTCTGGTTCCCAAGGGAATGGGGCCCAGTAATCCATAGTTCGGCTGCGAGGTAAGTAAAGCCTAGCTAAGAATTCGTCCTATGGGGAGCTCATTTACCACTTGAGCCCAATGTCTTGGTTGAGAATTTTTCTAATTTAATGAAGTGTCTTGATGCAATTAAGATATATAGTATTAAATGTTATCCTGCACATTGAATCCAAAAAGCAAAAGAAACCATTTTCAAAGGAGCACACAAATTTGAAAGGTTATTAGATTATTAGATATCTGAAAATATTGACTTTTCAACTTCCCACAATTTTTTTAATGTGGGTGCTCAGGATTGTTAATTTGGATCTGGCTCCAAAATAGATGGAAACGTTAGAAATTTAACACATTAATGCATGCGAGGAAGTAAGCTGATTTATACATTTAATGTGATTCTTATAGCTGTGTATCTCCCACACACATCAGCAAATATGTCAATATTTTTTTTTTTTTATAATAAATAAATTTCATTGAGAAGGTAAAATATCAGGAATGATTAAGAAAAATCATGTATATCTCAGGAACCCAAAAACGACCTACCCCAACTTAGTGCAATTTGTAAAAAGCCGAGTACCAGAAGGGAAAATTTGTAGTGTAACAATATCTTTAATGAACACAAGATGGAGTTAAGGGTCTTTCATTGTGATAATAAGATATATTTTTCTTGGCCTTCCCATGTTCCAAACATTATAACTAGCTGTAAAGGTAGCACACAACTGTTCTATGTTACGATTATAGTCTACCGAAAAATTCTCTATTGTGAAGGGGAAACCCTTGGAGGAGAGATTCTCTCCTATTCTATCAAATTTCATAATTAAAGTGTTATTTCTTTAGAATATAAATTTCGGGTTCATAACATTCTACCAAGCTGAAAAGAAACATCATAATTCTTTGGAGTTTGGAGAAGAGGAAAAATAGGAAATATGGATCCACTTCACCTGGGAATGTAGGATAGGACACCCATTTGGCGAACATTGCGTTCATTTCTTTCAATTTGATGGCAAGCTTCATCAACAAACTGCCAAAAGATTTCCAATCAAATGAATTGGGTTAGTGTCTCGGTCTTCTAAATTATTTGGAAAAATAATCTTCTTCAATACACTAGTCACCTACACGGCTGAACTGCATAGATATCCGGGACTCTAGGTCACCAAGCAAAAGACGTACAAATCCTGCTGCATCAGCTTTTTGACCAGAAAGATAGCGTTCTGTTATTCCATGCATTGATATGCAGCGTAAAGGATCAATCTTGTATGCCCAATCCACAACAGCATAAAAGTCTTCCTGAAATCATATAAAGCTTCTTTATAGCTGTGAACTCTGGCGTCTTTTTTTACAACCATGTTACTAAAACCTGGCTATTTAAATATAATAAATTACCTACAACTTATAAAAATATCATTTTAAAAGGAACAATAGCCTGACCATAATGTCATATTTACCATACAAAAATCCTGGCCTTTGAAAGGCATTGGCCTTGTATACCAAAATTAGTGCGTTCTAGCATTTAGAGACTTGGAGTCTCAATTTTATACCTAGCCTTGCAGTCATTTTTGTTTTTGTTTTTTATATAGGATACATATATAGAAAACTTGTTACTACAAACTCCTCTTACCCTCTACAAAGCTGTGAGGTAACCAGAAGTGTGCAAATATATGGAATTAACACAGTCCAAAGGGGGGAGGATAGAGAATTAAGCCATATAGGGATTCACCAAATTTATCCTGGATTTGGGTACAGTTGGGCAACAATACAACTATGTTAGAGAGATGAAAATACAACAATAAACTTGGACCCTCTTTACCATTGTAGTTTACTCCCTCCGGTCTCATATATAAGCAAAAGTTACTTTTTTAGATTCATTGAAAAAGTGATGTATCTAGTCCAAATCATAGACAAGATACATCACTTTTTCAATGAATCTAAAAAAGTAGTTTTTGCTTATATATGAGACTAGAGGGAGTATGTTCTTAGTAGCTTGGTGTCAGTAGCTGCTCATAATGAACTGTTTAAGGGGATTGGAGGCTGATTTGGACAGGTTCTTGGAACCAAAGGTTAACTCCTCTGTCAATATTTTGTCTATCTCAAGATTGTTTGAGGTAATTTTTTAGATTAAGATTGACTAGGCTAAAATTTGTAGAGCAGGGGTAAATACTAACAGTCAGATCAGATTTACACCGCTTTCACCACTTCGGCTGGAAGTCAACCACTTCAATGGCCTCCCATTTAGTTTGTAAATATTTTTGTTAGAAATTTTCTTGGAGTGATGTTTTTCTTCTACTTCTGTATGTGTATTTTCTTCCTTAATGAAATAACTCCCCCCCCCCCGCACACAAAAAAGAGGAAGAAATGGAACAAAATAGATTCAAAACTAGAGCATATTCTATGCATACTTGAATTCCGTCAAGTAAATCCTGAAGCAATTCATTTAAAGCTGCGAGCTCGTCAGAATTTTTACCTACAAAACGGAAAAAATGGTCGACAACAACAACAAAAAATCATCTGTATGCATCAAACGATGTATGGGTCAAATGGTGTCAATGTCTTATAATAAACCGTGTCTGTCATTACTAATGACAGGCAACTTAATCCAAATCTCTTCTAATGGTTTAGGTTATAGCTGTCTCCTATCTCTAATTTGTTGGACTACTATCCTCTATTGGATTATCCTCCTCAACGGTGCTTCTACAGAAGTTCTCCACACATGTGAAAACCACCTAAAGAATGTATATGTGCATATAGCACCAAATAGAAGATTGTGTTACACAATTAAGAGCCTAACTAAAACCTTGTTAATGTTTATGGCATGGATCATCAAGTAAAAATCTAAACTACAATACATTAGATATAATATCTGGAGTACAAATCCGCTATTTGAAGAAAGCCGGGCATATATACCAGATTTACCGTCATTTTCATCAATGTCCATAATTCCCAAATCATCATCATCATCGTAACCAGCTTTATTGCCGTTAACAATACCTCCTGGAGGAACAAGTGTGGGAACTTCAAAGCACATGAAGTGTGCAAAAAATGAACTCTGCAATATAAACCATGAAGAATTATACATTTTAAATATTAGACAAATTTATGTTGAAAATAAAGGAATATTAAACTTTTACCTCATCAACCAGAAGTGGGATAAAAATTGTGAGCATCTTTGCATAAGCATCAGAGACTGTAGAAGTATCAGTAGCATTTACATTCTGACCAGAGCCAGTTGAACCTTCAAGCCAAACAGTTGGATTTCTAGATGCTTTTGTACTAGCACGGAGTTCGTTTGCGAACTCTCGAGCCTGTAAATGAATGTGAAACTTTTGAGTCTATTAATATGCATACCAAAACATAAAAAACAGTACATATGACCTAGAACTACTTCTAAGTTCATAAAAGAATACAAAAAAAAGTAAGTTGTGGAACCAACTTTGATATCTTATGATTAAGAAACAAATAAAAGCAATATGATGCAACGGACCTCCCGGCGAAGAAGCAAGTTTAGAGAACTGCAATAAGCTTTTCTTAGTGGACCCAAGCAATTCTTGTCAAGACTCTGCAAGTGTGTAGAAAGATAATTAGGTAGAAAACAGAATATCACTCCAAAATATACACATGCAAAAGGAATAGTAGGTCCTCCATATTTAAACCTTCAAATGTTGAAGAAGACGTGCATATGTCCTGCACTTGTACCGGAGGTCAGCATGATCAGGCCTTTTCAACTGTCCTCGCTGTTTAGAGTGAGCAGACAATGTGAAACCAATAAATTCAATCCAAGATTTAAAAGTACCAATTCTGTAACAAATTTACATAAAATACCTGAGAAAAGTAACTTTTATCACTTATCATGAAGTCCACCAAACTAGCAAAGTAATTTCTCAAGAATTCAGAAGCTCTCCTGACAAAAGTGGATTTTAATTTTTCAAGTTCTGCACGCTTCTCTTTAACCTGTAGAGCAGGGAGACCGATCAAAACAGATGACTTTTAGGTCCCATACATATTTTCCAGGGTACTCTCTCGTTGCTTTGTGATTGATCAAATTCACAGTACTCTCAAACTCAATTTTATCCAACCAATTAAAACGGTAGAAAATAACAAATAAAATCATAATCAACTTGCTTTGCCAGATGATTTAACAAGAGAAAAGTTAAACAGAGAACATACAGCTTTCATGCTTGCATAAGTAGGGTCAATATTGGGCACTTCAAGACCACGCAAGGCACTAGTCAGCCACTCACATGCTTCTACATTTTGAAGCATCCGATCTTCATCAAATGAACCTCCTGTCAAACACGTTGCATACTACACCCACAAAAGCACCATTAAAATAAATAAGCTAGGTAAATTCATTCAGCTAAAATTGGATATAATTTACCAATCAAAGGCATACCTCAGAAGGGACACGCAACCGCTCAAGAAGCTTATCAAGCTCCTCAATGAGAGATTTGTTATTTACCGATTGCATTTGCAAACTGTTATTACGGGTTTCTATCTGGACAAAGAAACGCCATTAGAACAAAGAAAAGTAAGAGATCTCCAATTTTTAAAACTTTTAATCTGAAATCATATCAACTAGACAACGTACAGAAGCAACTTATAATCATTACGTTCAGCATTTTCTGCTAAATATATGAATTCTCTATACTAGGAAGTATGGATACAACCAGGGATAGATCCAGAAAAATAGTCTATAGTATTTTCTCAAGAGTAAAGGCCAAAGCAACCTTGAAAAAAATTAGGAAGACATACTTGTTCCCTAAGAATTGAACATTACAAATTTGATCCTCAAAAATTTCAAATGGTATACAAGTTATTCCTTGATAAATACTAAAAAATTTCAGAATAAATTTAAACGGCATTTTAAATTTCTGAAAGAAAAATAAAATCGTATTAAAACTGGTAACGTAAAAAATTATCTTGTGTGGGGCAACTGCACCCACGAGATACGACAGTAAAAAAAATGTGTACCCGTCTTAATCAGATTAATTTACAGAAAGCGATTCAGATTAATTTACAAAGAGCAATTATACCCAAGATATATAGGCATCCTATCACCTAATTAAGGTAATAAAAAAGAATAAAAACTGTACAAATCAAATATGTACTTATAATTAAAAATAGGGTTAAATACTTTTTAGTCCCTAAAAAATTACGGATCTTTCAAGCCTAGTCCCTATAAAAAAAATTACTGCCCATTTTTGTAGGACTTATAAAAATTGTAGATATGTGTATGTGTGAATGATAGTGTGTCTAGAGAGGGCACATGTTTTTTTTTTTTGGTCAAGTAGCCTAGTGGCTAGAAAATCCACCTTAAAGATGAATAAGTGGAGTGTCCCGGGTTCGAACCCGGGCTCCTGCACATAAAGTGTGATATCCTTGCCAACTGAGCTAAGCTCATGGGGATGGGCACATCTTGTTTATATTTATAATAGAAATAGAATCAATTACAATTAATGCTAATTAAACATAATAGATAATTAGATATCATATGACAACTAACAAATCATAACATTTGATTTCTTTTTTTTGGGTCAAGTAGCCTAGTGGCTAGAATTTCACTTTTAAAGGTGAAATAGTGGGAGTATCAGGGTTCGAACCCCGGTCCCTACATTTCTAATTGATGTTAACAAGACAAAAATTGATAAAAATTCTACAGGGACTAAAATAAAAAATGAACGTTTTATAGGGACTAAAAAGATATTTGACCATTAAAAATATTTCATAATAATTATATTAATCAAAAGGCACAATAAAACATTTATCTAATGCCAAGGCTCCGCCTGTCATACTAGCATCTGCCACTGTAAGAGTCCAACAAGAATATGTCCCCAATAAGGGTATAATTACAATTTTGAAGTGTTAGTACTACCTTGTCCCTGTACATATATTATATATTATAAATGAAATTTGGCTAGAAATTGTATAAGTTAAGACAAAAACTCCATGTGTCACTAGAATTGAAAGGACTAGCAATTTACCAAATAGAGACATTATATCAAGCATGTTCTTACTCATCATAAATATTTAGCCTCAGTAACATTTGAGTCAAAGAAGAATATCACTTACGTTCCCAAAAGGGCCTCCATGTCCTCTTCCTCTGCCTGGGAGACAAGGTCTTTTTCAACATTGACTTTCAACTCTCTCTCGGTCATTGCGGAAGCAACAGGACCACCATCTTGCACATTACTCTGAGTAGAAACAGGGGCTCTATTTTCCTATTACATATTTGATAAAACAATTATTCCCTCTGTCACATAATAATTGTCACAATTGCAACAAAAAATTGTCCCAAAATAATTGTCATTTTCAATTTCAGTGTAACATTAATTATTTTTTTCAATTATACTATCTAATTAATATTATGTGCATCACTCCCAAGTTATTATTTTTCACTATGCATTTATGATATTGAAAATCAACCACTGTGACAATTTTTGCTGAACAGAGGGAGTATATAATGCCATTTAACAACTGATCTGAAGTTCAAAATGAGAGAGACAATTCAAATTAGGAAGACATCTATAATATTAATATGTTTGAATGGGAGATAAATAAGGGAAAGTAACTTTCCAATTTGCATAACTTCTAACTCCCAACCAAGGGAAAGAGAATTATCCTTCTTTCCTCACTTAAAAACATCAAAACAAGGGGCTTGAACTCCCCTCTTCCATCCTGTCATCTCTCTTCCCTCTAACTCTAAACTTCCAAACAAAATAAGTCAGACTATAACACTCCAACGATTCCACACATAATAATAAATACCAAGCAATTATTATTAAGCAGTAAAGCAAAAAAGTATTCATTAGAACATAATCATAGCTATTTGATTGTATAGAAACACTTAAGAGACTGGATTATAGAAGACCATCATATGCACCTTAGCCCAAAGAGCCATCTCCACAACATCTATGCCGACGACCTTAGGAAGGCGACCCAAAACATCTTTACAGATGGTCAAGATACAAAGAAGGAGACGATTCCTACAATATAAAATAGAAAGACATGATTAGCAAACTCTTCTCGCTTCACATAGAACTCAACCACTATATTATACATTCTTAGATTAATACTCTTCTCAACAATACAACCTGTCATCAATATTGCGCATTGACCATTGCGGAGGAGCCACACTCTGGCTTCTAAGGTTATCAAATCCCTACAAGACATATATACTCATCAGTTCAAGAAGAAAACAACTAGAAACGCATTAAGAAACAACCTTCAATAATGCAATGGTTGCTTCAACTACAACTTCTGTGCCACACTGATAACAATATGTGTAGAATCAGAGCATAAGATTTTTCTATTATGGAACATTACCAGTGTAAATGTACATCCACTAGGATCGTTTGTTAAAACTTCTACTTTTGAGAGATGCTTTAGCTTATATAGTTTTGCAGGCTGCAAGTACGAGAAAAATACATAAAAGAAGGAATACATAACATGAGGGTCACAAATCCAATAAAGAAAATCAAATTAAAATAAACACGGCACAAGAAACAACAGCTAAAGAGTTCTCCCTAGCTACTATGTGCATTGGATATGAAGAATGTGGTAACAAATCATGAACTGAAAGAATTCATTCACATGTCATACACAACATAGGCCTCCTTAAGTTTTATCAAAATAAAATACAAAACCTCACTCATTCCTACATGTGAAATGAAAGAATTAAGGGCAGTAAAAATAAGTGCATGTTTGCGTTCACTCTTGTGATAGACCAACAAAAATGTTACTAAAAGCATACAATCGATTTGGTTTTTACATATTTCAATGTCTTCCGGGAGAATTGTTTTTTCCCGGGAATTTATTCTAACTTAATGTGAGAATTCAAAGCTTTTGACTCCAAACATCACTTTGTATTAACCTTTTCTTTCGGATATCCAAATATTAATAAGTTAGTGATTAAGCAACCTATTTGGGACAAATTTATTGTTAAGTCACATTTGTATCAAAATAAATTTACTAAAAAAACAATTTGTATAATCAGATACACAAAAACACACTAGTGCACGTTCAATTTGTTAAAAAATTAGGAATTGAACAGAAGAACTCCATTTATACCATTTGATTTTAAAACTACTCCTGGGACTGGATAAATTGACTGAGAGGCAATAGACTCCGACAAATACTGAAATTTGTGTCCCTCAAGTTGACAAAAATACACAAAAAGAGTTTGAGTATAATTTTGGACTTCCCTAGCAAATTGTTCGGTGTTGTTTCTTTCAATACTTACATTTTGCAAATCAAACTTACTCTAGAATGGTGAGAATCAGTTATGTTAGTTTTCAGGATCCTAATCATGGAAATCCTGCTTAAATCTTCTTAGGCGTTACTTAGCTTAACAAACTAGCTACCTAATCACATTTATTTTTCAAGTGAATGTATCCGAACATAAATCCACAAACAAATCAACTAACTTCAAATCAAAATCAATTAATTCAAAATCAATTTGTACAACAAATAGACACTAAAAAAGGATATGATTAAGGACACTTACGTTCTCTAACACCAGCAACAACATGAGTAGTAGGATCAAGACGATTCAAGTTAGTTTTTGTGTTCAATTCTTTAACCAATTCGAAATTAGTTGGATCATGATGATGATGATCTTGATTGCGTATTGTTGCAATGTGAGAATTAGGTCTAAGACCAATTCGTGTAGCTTCATAAAAGAGAAAAAACGCAGCTGGAAGAATGATAAGTAGCATCCAGTATCTAACAAGAAGCTTCTTGATGAAACGTTTGTTGCCGAGTTTCTTCCGTTTGCGACGAGCGCGAACACGCATACGACCTAGTTCATCGGTTTCGTCATCGGAGAGTGAGATCGGTAGAGAATGGTGGTGCTTGCTGTTGAGGAACATTGGGATTTGGATATCAAAATTGATGAAGCTAGGAACGCGTTTCACAGTCTCAAACGCAATTTCAATCTTCTGCAATATGATGTTTGGGAAAAGGAATGAAAATTGATTTTGCCTCTCAGACTTGATTCTGGCCAAAGCTACAAATCCGAGCTTTTACGTTTAGCAAAATCAATTTTGCAATTTAAATGATGTGGGCCATGTACAATTTTGTTTTCTTTGTTTAATTTTCCCCTGTTGCCTTGTAGGTTGAAGAAGAGAGATTGGGCTTTTTGCTACAATTAAAATACCCCTTCTTTATTTGAAAATTGCTCTTTAGGCCCCTATACATTGCTCTCAGACCCTTCAAACCGACAAAATTGCCCATGAGGTCATTTCGTAAGTTAGGATCCAAAACTAATTTATCTGCTTCTGAAGTTGGTTCCCTTCCAAATCTCACTAAATTCAACACACTTCCAAATCTTTCCAAGCAGAGACCAAGCCCTTAAAGATTCATCAAGGATAATCACAATTGACAAACATGGAAATCTTGAAAATGTTGAACAATCAATAAATGTATCCAAATATAAATCAATTTAACTAAACACACTTTTAATCAAAATCAATTCTATCAAACTCAATTTTAATTGACGCCAAACCAAACACAATTAATTTAACTGTATTTGTTTGTGTGATTGATTGATTTACTTGTGTGCTTGCGGCACAATTAACCAGCGTTCTAATTTTGGGTCCAGAAAGTATTCATTTGTTTTATTTTATTTTTATAATTATCCCTTTTGATTCAAAAATTTTGTATATGCATGAAGTAAATAATTACAGTATAATTATATATTCAAATGAAATACTAATTCAGATTTTACTTATTAAAATTATTCAACAAATGTTCCGTAAGTTTAGCTTATATGGCTCAGGACGGATTCCAATACAGTTATTTCAGTTATTCATTTTAAAAATGAAATTTTTAGTCATCTAACTAACTAAAAAAATAAAAAATAATCAATTAACAATTATCAAACACTCTACTCATAAGAATTGGAGAGTTTAAAACAAAACAAAAAAGATCATTAATTTTTATGAGAGCTCTAACTTAATGTGAGTATTTGAAGTTTTTGACTCCAAAACATTACTCCCTCCCTCTGCAAAAAAAAAAATTTACACTTATTATTAAGAAAAAAGTAAAATGTGATAGTTTGAATTATGATTTTTTGTATTTTTCTTGAAATAAGTTTCATTGGAATATGTAAAAAGAATTTTGATTGGTTATTGATTATGTAGAAAAGAATAGAGAGAATAAATTTTATGATAATAAGTAAAAGTAAACATTGGAAATTGTAAAAGTTGATTTTTTTTCTTATAATTTGGGACAAGAAAAAGTAGTTTTTTTTCCTTATAATATAGGATGGAGGGAGTACTTTGTATTAACCTTGCCTTTTGGATATCCGCGTATATGAATAAGTTACGGTACTCCCTCCGTCCCATATTATAAGGAAAAAAAAACACACTTATTAAGAAAATCAAAACTTGAGAATTTGAAATATGGTTTTGTGGGTTTTTCTTGAAATAAGTTGCATGGGAAGATGTAAAAACAAATTTGATTGGTTGTTGTTTATTGAGAAAATGAGAGAAAAAAAAATTAAATGCAATTTGCATTTAATTTTATAAGAATAAGTAAAAAACATTCTTGAAAATTGTTTTTTCCTTTATAATTTGGGACAAAAAAAAGGTCATTTTTCCCTTATAATATAGGACGGAGGGAGTAGTTGTTAAGCAACCTATTGGGGACAAATTTATTGTTAACTCATTTTTTTAAGCCATGTATCCGAACATAAACCCGCATACAAAACAAAGTATCTTGAATCAAAATCAATTTATTCAAAAATAAATTATATAATCAGATACACAAAAACACATTAGTGTGTGTTAGATTAGATTTGTTAAAAAAAAAAATTTGAATACAACAACTCCATTTATGGTGTTTGATTTTTTAAGCTGCTCCTAAGACAACTTTTTGTCTATACACCGATAAAGTTTTATCTACTAAACATTATACAAACAAAAAGTTGTTTAACAATTTAAAAGTTTGTCCCATATTATTTTGTTCGGTATTGTTATATTCGATCATTAATTACCCTTTGCAAATCAAACATACTCTAAAAATATTTTGAGTATAATTTTGGACTTCTTAGGATTGTTTTATTCAATATTTACGTTTTACAAATCAAACATATTATAGAATGGTGAGACTTACTTAGCAAACGAGCTACCTAATCACTTTTTTCTAAGTGAATATATGCGAACATAAATCCGCAAACAAATCAACTAACATCGAATCAAAATCAATTTGTATAACGAAAAACACAAATAGACACTAAAAAAGGATTTGATTAAGGACTTACGTTCTCGAAAACAATCAACAACATCGTCTGATATTGTAATGTTGTTAGAACTAGGTCTAAGACCAAGTGTTGCAAAGAGCAGAAACGCAGCTAGAAGAATGAGTAGCATCCCATATTTGACACGAAGCTTCTTGATGAATCGTTTGTTGCCGAGTTTCTTCTGTTTGCGACGAGCGCAAACACGCATACGACCTAGTTCATTGATTTCATCGTCGGAGAGTGAGATCGGTAGAGTGTGGTGATGAGTGTTGTTGTGGAACATTGGGATTGGGATGAGAAAATTGAAATCCAAATGGTAATGCCGCAGAGAGAAAGATTTAACTAACCTAATAATAATAATAAATTAATAACTGTCTTTGTGTGATTGATTTACTTGTGCTTGTGGCACAATTAACCAGCGCTCTAATTTTGGGTCCAGAAACAGAAAGTTTTGATTGATACAGAAGGACAATATTATTTTGTTGGCAGAACAAAAAAAAAAAAGCTGTTTTTTGTGACAATATTAAAATAAAAATATGTTGATAACTAGTAATTGATATGCTAATGAAATAATTGATATGCTACAAACATTGGCTCTGCTTCTTGGTGGGAAATAGTCCCAAACCAGATTGCTTCTATCGTTTGTTCTGAATCCCTCCTTAGGTGTTGAATGAATCGTTTTCCACCAAAAAAATAAAATGAAACTACATTTTATACTGATACACATGGTACAAGGCCACAACAACCATCTTTGGAAATTTTAAATAATGCATAATGAATTTAAGAGTAAGAACCATATATTTTAGGTCTCCGAAGAAACTTTCAACATAGTGTAAAAAGGCGTATTTGGGTTTGGCTAGTTACCTACATTTCCCAATTCCATACTGTCAAAAGTATAAGGAAACAACGGGAAGGATTTCAAATACAAAGGCCTCGGCGAAACCTACAATCAATAGTTCTGAAACAGAAAGTAACCAACTACAGAGATACAGGGAAGAAAGACAAGGATAGACCATACATGTAAAACTCCGACCTCAACGTTTGGAGTATTGAGGAGCTTTACGAGCTTTATGGAGACCAACTTTCTTCCTCTCAACAGATCTAGCATCTCTGGTCAGAAGCCCTTGCGCTCTCAGAGGTACTCTATGACTTTCACTCACCTTTAGCAACGCACGAGCAATTCCAAGGGTGATCGCCTGAGCTTGACCAGAGAGGCCGCCGCCCTCGGCTTTAACAAACACATCATAACTAGTGTCATATCCCAAAGTTATTAAGGGAATCTTAATGTATTGAAGCCATAGCGGATTTCCTTGAAGATATTCCTGTACAACATCAAAATCTAAAATAAATCAGATAAAAGAAGATTAAACAGAGATGACAATGTTTGGATGGGGAATCTTTTGGAGGTCCCTCCAACTTATGTTTGATAATGAATCTTCTTTTGCCAAAGCTACCACCTCTGTAGTCTGAGGTTGGCTGTTGAATTCTAACAACAGAGAGAGTATCGATCTCTCAGCAGTTGAATTCATCCAATGACAGTTTTTGGATGAGGCAGGAGAGGAACCAAGCACCTTATGTATTTTCAAATGAATAACATTACATTGGAATTCACATAAATTGGTTTCCAAATATGCACACTTTGTGTTTAAAATAAGCAAATAAAAACATCATATTTCATGATAATCTATCGATGAATCACTGACAGAAAACACCGGTAATAATTTGATTAAAATAATGAATATAACCATATAAGTTAGTATCATGTCACCCACACTTGTACATTGGGCACACTTTCAACCTGAAGGTTTGATGCAAAATAGTAATAATCCATTATTTTATCCCAAGATATACTAACTAGTACTCCCTCACGCCTTAATTATAAGCAAATACTAGTTCAGTTTCATATATAAGCAAAATTTGACTTTCTAGATTCATTGAAAAAGTAATGTAACTTATACATTACTTTTTCATGAATCTAGAAAGTCAAATTATGCTTATATATCAAACTGGAGGGAGTATGTACCTGATATATATTCGAGACTAAATATATCAGTTATCAGATGAATCTGAAATGAGAGTATTTCCTTATGATTAAGGCCGGAAGGAGGAAGTATTAAACTAGATACTAATATTTACTTAATCAAAATTGATCAATTTTTTTTTACTTAGAATGAAAAATTTATCTTCCTCATCTTTCTAAAAGCTTCCACTCCATTCTAAACACTCAACTGCAAGAATTATCACAGTTCTATGTATTGAATGCTGCATTTTGTAATTGAAATTCTCTAATTGCTTAACCAGTAAACCCTAAAATCAACTAATGAATAAGATGAACATGAAAGAAAAGAAGAGACCTTAGCATCACGGTAATTAATAATAATTTTGCCAGTTCCTTCTTGAAGAACAACACGAGCAACAGCAGTTTTGCGGCGACCGGTAGCGATGACAGTTTGAGCGGCGAAACCACCAGGAAGTCTAGATTTGACGTATTTCTTGAGGTCAGCAATTTCGGGTTCGGCAAGAGCAAAGTCTGCTGTTGTAGCGGTTACAGTGAATGAAGGGAATTTGAGAGAGCGGGAGAGAGTTGTTTTGGGGAGGGAAATGGAAGTTGGTTTGTGAGAGATGTTGGAAGAGAAGGAGAGTGAAGTGAGGGAAGATGTTAGAGATGATAAGGAAACTGCCATGGTTTTCAATGGCTTAGCTATGAATGAGATTGATTGAAGTGAAGGATGTGGTTACAGAAAGTGGATAATGGTTTTATTTTATTTTTTTAAATTAAAATGGGAAAAAAATATATTGGAGTTTTTGTTGAATGGTATCATTGTGAAGATACTTCAACATAGTTTAAAAAAAAAATTAAACAAGACATTGAGCTTAATAGTTATTTAATGTAATAAATTTCATAAAAAATAGATGATTTTAGAGAACCAAATTTGATTTGTGGGTAAAATAATTTTTTAGCCGGACCTTATTTACTTTGTGGTCGAACTTTGAATTATTAGATCTATTTTTTTAAAAATCGGAGAGTTTACAAAAAAAATAACAAAGTAGTATTATAAGTGATTTGATTATATGTAAAGAGAAAATATACATATATTGTGGGTGGATAATGTGATTATCTTTGTTCTTAAATGTAATTTGGCGCTTAATACCGCCTAAAATCCGTACATACAATTGTAATATTTTGGATTCAAATAGAAAATTTAATCTAATAATATTGACATTTTAAGTTGAGTGAGACTTTAGGGACTTTCTTGTCTCTTTCAATTAGGGATGACGATGGGTGCGGGTTTTATAATATCCAAACACGCACCCGAAATCATCCCTCAAACCCAGTCAACTCGTATTTTACCCGTTGACTCATATTTGGGTTCGGGCGGGGCCTGCGGGTTTGAGCTTAATTGCCCTCCCTACTTTCAATTAGACTTATTTTACCATTTTTTTATTCTTGTAATTTATTCAAAGAATAATATATTTAAAGGACAAGAAAGTAATTTAAAAAATAATTGTCTACTTGCTAATTTTAGATGAACAAAGATCCCTTCATTTTATTTGGAATAGTTTTTTTTATAGATATTTCATTTGTAATAATAGAGGTAATACAAGGAGAAATATAATTCGTTTAAGAAAAAGAGAAATATAATAAAAATTTGATAATAAGATTATGATGTAATCGTTGAAATTTTTTGTCAATAGACTATTTAACAAAAAAATTATGATGTAACTACTCTTTTAAGAGTGCAAACAACCACATTAATTTACTTATTTACAAACACGAGTTTGAAGGTTGGAACAATTGTGAGAGCAAGTGTCTAACTCAAAAGGATATATCTAATTCAGATTTATTCGATAGTTGATGATCGACCATGCACCACTACTTTTGAGACTAGCTCTATATAACAATTTGCATTTGCAAATCCATCAATCATTGAAATCGTTTAAGAGTCCTAGTGTTTCAACCTCATGAATGCCATTAGTTGTGGTTTACTAATTCGTTTGACGTTGAATCAGAGTAAAGACAGATGTCTGAGATCGATACTTCTAGGACTTGTTAAGGATCAAGTTATTCACATATGACGTTAATGTCCAAATCTAAAATCATGTGAAATGTTATTGAAGTGCATTATGATTAACGTTTCTAAGTGTTTTCAATCTACAATGCTAATTTTGACACATCTCAATAACACATCGATTTGTTTTTAATTTATGGAAGAAAAAAAAATATGTTTTTGTGATTTAGCCATCTCCAATATTTGTTGTGGGGAGATCTTTGTAAAAGACTAAAAGTGACTTCTTATTCAATTTTTATGACCTTCATTCGAGGGTCATTATTCGTGTCAAAAAGGGTCCATTATAAGATTAACTTGGTATGATATTTATTACAAACCAATCATCTGAGGAGAAGGAAATATTTATTAAAAATGTTTTTACATATGATTGATTCAACATTTTTCGAAACAAAACTAGTTAAGCTAATCCATAATTGAAACTGCTACTCCATCCTTAATTATAAGTAAAAGTTTATTTTTCAGATTCATTATACATCAATTATTGAATGAATATGAAAAATAAATTTTTGTTTAACATTAAGGCCAGAGGAAATCTGCTAAATTTCAAAGATTTTCCAATGTGATACACTCAATCCTAATGTGACTTGACAAACACTCATCATGAAGTTGTGCAATGCATTTCATGCCTCCATTGTTCATTCAATTTTCATATGCAACTGCTCCTCCCCACTTCTTCACACGGCTTTCTGCTTCATCAGCCTGTGAAATCCAAAGCCATGAAATTAAATTTCAACAAACAACAAGTTACTTACATAATCCGATTAAAAAAGTACTCGTAAACACAAATGTGTAGTTGGTTTCAAGGAGATTCAGGGTTCAATTTTTATTGCTTACATACATATTCTTCCTCTCGTAACAAACTAACCACTAACATTTATCAATAAGAAAATGATGTCCGCTAACCTCTTTTTTCCAGTTGGTAACCGAAGTGACGATTATAAGTATTATAGTCTGCATGGCTATTCCTCCAATTAGACCTGACCAAATACCCTGAATAGCAGATCATAGGTATAAAAAGAGTTAGAATGAAATAATGTATTTTGATAATAGAAAATTACAAAAAAGTTATAAATTCGCGAGAAAAAATTGTCATCAGAGAGATATATTTTGATCATATAAACTTATAAACCAAGTTATCTACTATAAGCTCAAAATTTTGTCTCTTCAAACACAGAGAGTAGTTAATCACCTCTGCTCCAAAACCAAATGTGATACCCAACAATATCCCTGCTGGTAATCCAACAATATAGTAGCATCCAAGATTGATGTATGCTACAAGAGATTGCCATCCAGCTCCAACAGCAACACCTAAAAATATATCAACAAATTCATAAATTTATTAAAACTTTTCAAATTGACAGATTCATAGTACTTCGAGATAACTATCAAAGACTAGATACATCAATTATTCAATAAACCTGAAAAAAGAATTTTTGCTTATATATGAGAACGAAGAGAGTGAGCTGTAACAAAAGGACTCATAATTTGATTAAGTTTCAATTTTTTTGTGACTTACCAGACAAGACTGGTTGAAGGCTGTTTAGAAGAACGGTGAAACCAAGCAAGACAGCAAGTTTAGTTGTTTCCTCGGCAACCGCCTCACTTGAGGTAAACAATTGAGGAAAGTAATCTCTTGTTGTTAGTACTATGATCATGGCAACAACACCTATGAATATTGATGTCAGGGAAACCACTATCACTGAGAATTTTGCAGCCTTAAAATCACCTGCTCCAAGTTCATTTGATACTCTCACACTGTTTGATAAATTAAACATAATCAGTAAATGATTATGCACTTAATTGATATAGATTTCCATGTTTTTGAGTTGTCTTTACTCCTCAACATTTGTGCTCACTGCTCAGATAAACAACTTATTTTGCAGCTTATAACATAAGCGCTTAGGAATAAATTATGTTTATTACTTAAGATAAAATTGTTTTTGTATAAGCTATAAACTATTTTCGTAAACTATTTTGGGAAACTTATGAAAATAAGCTGAAAACAACTTATGAACATGTTATAAGTTTTTTTTGTTGACTAAATGAACATGTTAATATGTTATAAGTTATGTTCATAATTGTTTTCAAATAAGTTCTCAAAGAGAGTCTCAAATGTATTTATATATCAGTATAAATATTGTCAAGAAAAGAAATAGGAGAAGAGATTATCACCTTATTGCAGCATTAAACCCTAGAGCGATCATGATATCCCAACCATTTATGTTCATACTGCAAACATGCAACATATATTAGTAGCAATTGTTGATCTTAACTTCTTGTCATGTTCTCCCTATATAATGCACTAGGATGATATGCCAAAAAGGATTTGATGTTGTTAAAGCAGAACACTGTAACAGATAAGGACCGTCCGATCATAAACGTGTGGTTGAGATCATTTCCAATAATTTTGTAAATAAATTAATCTTATCCATGACTAATCAAAGCCTAACATTATAAAGAGGGACACCATTGATATTGTAAAACAATTTGTAATTTGAGTTAAATCTAATATAAAAATCTAAGACGATACTATTGGTATCAGAATCTATTCATTCAAACCACCAACCAAACTATCTATTCACCAAGTATAATAATGTAGTAGAGTGTGAAGTTATTGAAAAAAGTGAAATCCTACGGTCGAAAAGAGATAAGACCTAACAAAAATTTATAAAGAATAGTGATGTCTCATAAGTTGCCTTTATAAAGATGAGATAATAAAAAATTAATAGTTTTCACTTGGTCATTGAATTGAATATTATGTCTATAGTGTACTACTATAGCACAATGAGAATTTGGTGGAAGGGAGGGTAAAGGAATTTTTACCAAATAGCTATGGCATCCAAAGGTACTAGAGGGTTTGTCAAATGTCCTGTTATCACCACCAATATCATCAAGTACCAAAACTCCAAGCTGCCATCACATTTTCAAAGTTCACTTTAACATCAAATTTCCAACAAACATAATTAAGTTGAATTGAAAATGAAGTGCATGTTTGGCGGTAAGATTGTCAGAATCACGACAAATTTACCGTACATCCAAATATACACGAAGTTTGAGAAAATATACCATAACATAACAGCTGAAGCTAAAGAAAGTTTGACAAAATTAAACAAATCAGCAAATGCAAGCCATGAGAATCCATTCCAAGCACCATCTGATTTAGTGATGAAAATGTACATAAGTTGAGCAATTATAATAAGCCACCATGATGTGTTAAGAGAAACTGCAGCTCCAGCTAAGCCCCATCCAAGTTTCAATATTAGAAGCCAACTTATAATTACATGGAAAACCAAAACTGATGCTGATATCCATAGCATTACAAGGACTTTCCTTTGTGCTTGTAAGAATTTTTGGATTGGAAAATTCAAAGCATATGCAAATAATTGTGGTATCATCCATCTAGCAAATGTGCCTACAAATAGAAAAGTATATTAAATAAATATTTGCAAGATGTACCTTGTATAAATTAAAAGAAAATTTAATTAAGTTGCAACCATTTCTTAATTTTCTTAAATCAATTATCCTTAATTTAATTAAGTTGTAATACATTTTTAAATCAATTATCATTAATTTTCTATTACTTGTTCACTTTGTTTTTCTCTTACTTCAACTATATTGATTTATTAAACATTTACAACTATTTTTGTATGCAATACAAATTATTTTGCTTGTTGCAAGTGCATGTGGGTAGCTAACATTCAAACAAACACACAAGCCATTATCATGAATTCATCTAACAAACTATATCACTTCTATAACATAATCTCCCAGGTCATTATCATAACTTGCATTTATAGTGCTACATTATTAATTAATATGATAATATCTTGGACTTATAAGTCAATCCCCATTTAAAATTTCCTAGCAAGGGGCAGAGGAAGTGTTGCTATATGGGGGCTTTGGCACCACCTACCTACCTTGCAAATTTTTATGAACCGAAGTTTTTAGCATATAAACTTCAATAAAAGTGTTCAAGTTGGCCCACTAAATAATTAGTATAATTTCTCTTTGCCCCCCTCTTTGAGAATACACTAGAAACCATGTTCCTAGCTACCTTTTTAATTAGCGAAAAGATGGAATTGGATTCCTTGCAGCCATAATCTCGACAATTAATTTAGATCGAACAATTGATATTGTTGACATTTCAATATGCTAAAGCCATAATGTAAATCATTCGACTAGTTGTTCAACTACGTATAGCATGTTTGGTCTTGAAGTGCGGTAGCAAAAGCCACGGCAACATAACGTGGAATTGCAATGTGACGCGAACAAAACATGGATGGGCGTATATCCAAACATATGCTTAATGCATGTTTGTATTTGCAGTGAATTCGACAAAATCACACGATACAGATGAAATGAATAGAAGTAACTAACCAGCAGCCTCTGCAATCTCATCGGTCTGTCCAACGAGCTTCAAGAGGGGAGATGCCCAAATATAAAATGGTAACATTATAAGGGCAGCAGTCAACAAGATAATCCATGATCTTTGCATGTAAACTCCCATCATCCTTATATGACCAGCACCAAATGCTTGTCCACATAGTGTCTCCAAGGCACTTCCCATACCCAACTGTTTCCAACGCAAAAAAAAAAGTATATAAATCAATCAATTTGTAAGGTGGTGATTGACTCTACTTTATAAACATATACTCAGGCCATCTCGCAACAGATGTGGAACTCCTTAACAGACACATTTGAACAAAAATAGTGAAAGACAAGTATAATGTAACAATAAAATGTAAATGAAAAGTTTGCGTACCAAGAAACCGAAGGCAAACCCAGCAATAACAGAGTTTTCAACAGAAAAAGCAGCAAGTTGGAGCTCACCAACATGACCAACAAATGTAGAAGTAAGTGCACCAAGTGAGAATTGAGATAAAGCAGTTAAAATTGCTGGACCTGCTATTTTCCATATCTTCTTTGACTCAACACCAAATTTGTGAACAATTTTCAGTGGCTTCTCTTCCTCATGATCAACAACACTAGAAGAGTTGTTGTTAGTGTTGTCTAGTAGAGGAGTGTCAATAGCCATGGTTAATTTTATATGACACTTTTTGAATTTTAAATAGACTTTGAATATTAGAAATGTGTTGCTATAGGTTATATTATATAGTCAAAAATGGACTTTGAATATTAGAAATATGTTGGTTTAGATTATATTATATAGTTAGTTAGTTAAATCACTTATATGCTACACGACATGAGAAATTGGGTCAAACTAAAATGCAATGGTGGGTGTGGAAAAGAAAGGTAGCTGGTTGGTAAGTAAAGTGAGTAGTTCCTCAAAAATATGAAAAGGACTGTAATTGTACTTAGCTACTAGCAGTAGTACTGGTATCTACTTGCAATTTAGCTTAATAACATTTCATAGGAATAAGCCATTAATTTTTTTTACGGTAAAATCAATTTTATTAAAAACTATGACGAAAGATCTAAAATACACAACATTACTATAACTCTTTGATTTTATTTCAGAAAATACACAATTTCTTTTTTTTTTCTTTTTTTTTTTTTTTTATATTGAAGAGGGCGTGAGCCCAAAAGAAAAGTTATTACAAGGAGATTACTTTAGGGGAAGTGTTTCCCATAAGATCTTAGAGAAATATGTCCCTAATTTAAGTTGGACAAGCATAAAAAATACATAATCATAAGCAAGAGAACATCCTATATTAGTCGATCCATCCGCACACTTAAGTATGCGAAATTTCCACTATTCAATCCATCTCTAACAGCTTCCAGATTTGCTTTAACAGTGTTCCATGGGAGCTCGCCGAGCTACCTTTTTGCAAAGCACGCACCACCGAATTCGAATCAATATGCAAAATTTGTCGAAACCCCATCCTTCGAGCATAGCGTAATCCTTCATACACTCCCCAAATCTCCGCCACGAAAACGCTACACAATCCCATACACTTCGCAAATCCTCCCAACCATTCACCTTGACTTCCCCGGATCAAGAAAAATTTTAAAATATGAGTCTCAAATTAATTTTAAATTTTTTTTATACTTTTGTCAAAATAAATACACTCCATGAGTCTTAAATTTTAAATTATAAGCTACTTTGAAATTTTCACACAAATTAAAAAATACAGTTTATTGTATGAAAAAGAAAAAATATGACTTATCTTACAAAATTACTCTTTTTTTTCGCTTTTACCACCAGTTTAATCTAATTTGGGGATCTGTTCTAGTATTAAGTGATTTCAGTCCCCTAGTTATGGGGTTCGAACCGTGGTCTTTTCTACTAAGTTCGGTGCCAACAAAATTACTCTTTGGTATGAGAAAAAGGTAATTGGATGGAATAATTTTTTTCAAAGTGGCTTATATAATTGAAGACGGATGGAGTATCCGTTGTTTGTCTCATTATAACTATGAGTGTAATATTTTTAAAGATATTGTTTTTTTGACAAAAATTTGTAAAGATATTGTTCTAAAACTATTTTATTTTTTAATTTTCAATGTAATATTAATTTATTTATTTTTTGGTACATATATTAATTATTTTTTTAATTGTACACTCTAATTAATGTTTATGACCATAACTCTCAGACCAATATATTTTACGTTTCATTTGTGATTTGTGATAAACTCATAATAGTAAACACGCCTATTTGATTTGATAAGGTTAATTTGATAAAATTTATGTGAAATAACTAAATGCGACACTCATGATAAAGATGAAAGAAACATATTTTTTTATGTAAACTTTTTCAAATAATGATATGAGAATAAAGAGGATATTTTTTTAACAAGCAAAACAAATTAATCAACCAAAATAGTCTTTTCAGCACAAGGTTTGCCAAGGAAGACGGTAAGAGTATACAGATACCTCAATCAGAAGACAATTATGAAAATAAGTTACATCATGCCAAAACAAATAAACGGGTTCGACCACCAGCAATGGTAGTTGGAAACTAAAGTAATGTTTGAATACTTCAACCACCTGTAGGAATGAAGTTTAACATTGTCCATCAGAGATACAAACAGTTTGGAGTTTCTGAATAACCTCTTATTTCTCTCTTTCCAAATTGTCCAGACACATATGAGCCAAATAAGCTGCAAGAAAGAGCGACGTACTCGTGTGCTGCAAGAAACGAATAAGTGCTGAGTTGATGACACGCCAAGCCATGACCTAAACCATTTTAAAAAATTCTCTTTATTGTACCTCTTAGAATTTATAAATACTCTCTCCGGTCCAATGTATAAGGAACAATTTGGAAAAAACACACAGACCAATAAACCTTATTTTTTTAATTAAAAATTCTAAATCTTTTTGTCTATTCCAAAAATAACTTTGTTGTATTAATTTATACTTCTCTCTTGTAATTATCTACATACACCACTATGTTTAATTCCAATGTGACTTTTGCTATTGACAAGGATATTTAATTACGGTAGAAATGGAAATATTTAATTAATAAAGCATAAATTTATAAATTGTTTGACCAAATTTTTTTTCCAAATTGTTCCTTATACATTGGACTGAGGGAGTAGGAGATTTACATCAGCACAACAAATTTTGAAGAGTCTGATGCTATGTTAAAATTTGAATTTGTCAAACTCAATGTGATACTTTACTGTACCTAAAAATTTTACCTTATAACTTGGCATATACTGTAAATGAATACAGCCATACAGATACAGGAAATATTCACAAAATAAATAAATTTAATACCGGAAATTAGGACAATGACAACTGGTAAATCAGGAAAATAATATTCAGTCTTGGAAGTACATGTCAACTCCTTCAATCGTAGAACTTTGTCCCTGATAATTGATTATAGTGTACTAGTAAATGTAAATGTTAGCTTGGTCCTCAACTTGATTATTGTACAAACAACAAGTTGGCTTGGCACAAATAATAAAGACAAATTTTAGCATAAATAAATTAAAACAAAATGGAATTTTGGATTTGAATGAACGGTCCTTATTACAAAATGCAAATAGTACGTAGCATGGTTATTGCTTATTGGAAAACTCAATGGAGGTTGGCACGAGATAGGACACTGGTGGCTACACCAAACCAGACGGTCAGTCAATGAACTCAAAAGTTAAATGTTCTTTTAGAGAATAAGCTTATGGCTTATGATGTTTTAACTCTTGAACAACACTTCAATGGTTGGTGAAGTCACAATGTATTGTATACTCAACTAGAAACTAAGTAAATGCTAGCCATTTCTAAAACAACATTTGTGGTTTAAAATTTGACACGATCAAAACTTATGATCTAGTAAATGCCAAATATAATTCAAGATGCAAAAGTCCAATAAAATTGTTATACTAATTATTAGATCACAAATATCATGGAGAAATATTTGACCCAATCAAAATTGTTAGTTAGATGCAAAAGTCCAATAAAATTTATGAAGTACATGATCTAGCAGATGGCAAACATTTGCCATTCAAAATTTATTGTTGATTAGATTACAAATAAATCATTAACTATCTAGTCATACTTTCCACCTTCACTTCTAACCCCATGTGGGTAAATACTAAAAAGAAAACAAAAACCATATTTTAACCCTCATATTTGTAAATACAAACAAAAGGATTTTCGTGTTATATATTTTTCTTCTTATTTGATTTTGAATGTAATATGAAATTAATAATCTTATTTTAAATTTAAGGGTTATGAATAATAATTTAAAAAAATATGAAAAAATTAATATATTATAAATTTTAAATATTAGATAATTCATATTTAATTTGATTTTCTCTCATTATCATTAGACAAATATGACTATAGTCATGCATTTTAATAACAAATAACACAACAACTAAATGTCCATCAATATATTTTATAAAGAAATAATATTTCTATTTTTTTCACGTATTAAATACGACTCTTTAAATCATGTATATCACGTGAGATTGAATATTTTTTTTTTATGAAACCTCTATTATATATTATGTATCTTTTTTCTTTAATATTTATATATCTATTATTTATCAAATTACGTGTTACCTTTAAATGTCTACACACATATATATCCAGAAATCTTAGCTCAACTAAGAGAAATGTTGAAATTGTTAGGTCGGATGTCATTTTTTCTATTTATAAAAAAAAACTTATTATATTTAAATAATCGCATAAAATTTTATAATATTATATTATTTTATCAAAATATAATTACTTATTTATTTTGTTTCTCACTTGTTTTCATCTATTCTTTTTGTATTGTTTTTTTTTCTCTTTAGCGCACTGCACAAAAATAGACATTGTTAGAAATAGTACAAAAATGTCCGAAAGTCTAAAGGGAAGGGTGCCCGACTTATTTTCTACTTTTCTATTTCACTTTAAATGAAGTAGATCAGTAAAAAATTATGTTTGACCTTATTTCTCCTTGCTTTTGATTTCTTTACTTTATTTCTCTATTTATTTTACGTAGAAATAACGTCAAAAACAATTTTTTTACTTCCTTAATTTTTTTTAAAAAAAGTAAAAAAGTAGAAAATAAACCGGGACAAACGGGACCTTAAACAATTGGAATTAATAGTAGCTTTCTTAACGTATGTTGTCTTAAAAAAAATACACCGTTTATATCCCATCGTGAAAATTAAATACAACTTCTTGTATGGGCTTGGAAAAGGCTCAAGCCCAAGAGCATGGCCAATAAAAAAATTCGTAGAAATGGTGATTTTTTTAAAAGTACGAAAATAAGAAAGAATCACAAAGATTAAAATTAAAGTACGAAGAATTACCACCGCAACAATAACGGTACCGAGACACATGTGGTCTTTGATCGCATAAAAAAGAATGACAAGATAATCTGCAATAGTAATAATGCGTTGACCATTGATGTATCAGCAAGAACGAGATTATCGAGCGAAATTGCAATACGAAAAGGTGGGGTACAACTAGCGGTGGTGATGATGTAGGCGATGGTATGCCAACTGTCACAGGGTCGATGTAGTCTGATCGCCCCTCGCCGCAGATTCCGTAGTGGACGATGGTATGCCAATTGTTACATATTCTGTGGCTGGATTAGGCATACCTCCCGTGTCATTGTATTTTATACTTTTTTTAATATATTGTTCCACTCTTTAAAAAAAAACTCCACTCATTAGGATAAAAAAGCTGCCTGATGGTTCATGATACATCCTCTCGTCTCTGCGCTCCTTAACTTAAGTAGCATATGACAAAATTAATTTCAAAATTTTCCCAAATTTTTTTGGAGCATGGAATGCCCGAAACAAAAGAACTCAACTAACAGTTCAACTCCATATTTCCTAAATTTGATTCAACTCTCCAAGCATTGAGGCCGCCGACATAAACTCTTATATCGCCAATGATGGCTTGAAAATGGCATGGAAAATTCATAATTTACGCGTGATAAACAAAATCATTTTATTTTTTGAAATAAGACAATCTTATATTGATGCTCAGACAATATCAAAGAAATATTTTCAAGACAGTGAAACACCTCCTTTATCACACAAAGTAGAAACAATGCAATTTTCCATTATAGATGGCATGAAAATGGTAATTCATAATTTACATCATGATCAGACACATCATACATCATGTTTTTTATGCAGGGACAACATCAAAGAAATACTTTTAAGATGGTGAAGCACCTCCCTATCACACAAGTAGGACAAGCAATGCAGTTTTCCATTAGAAAATGGGTGCAAGTAGAAATGGATGATGATCATTCTTCACCAAAAAGAGACAAAATGGTGATATATATTTAAGAGTTCAATAAAAAACATTATTAGTCCAGGTAAGTAACTTCAGCCCGTGCTGAGGATCTCCTAAACTGCAATAGATCTTTCACCAACTCTGGTCCGGCGTTTAAAGCAGGTTTCACAGCCATCTTTTCTAGCACAGGAGAATATTGAAGTAGAAAGTTGACGAAGTCTAATTCAGGTTTGATACCAAAAATGCCATCTATTCTCACATGTTGCACTCGCATGACTGGAGAATCCAAATAGACATCTTCCCAACAATATGAATGGTGTACAAATGGAACAGGCTGCTCCTCAGGCCGTGCCTACATGCAATCATAACACACAAGGGTGGAAGTCTTAGAAACTCAAAAGACTAGATACAAAACTTGAAAGACACTAGACAAATACTCAAAAGCAAAAAACCTTGAAAAATCTAGTTCCAGAAGTTAATAACTCGAGGAGTGCTAGACAACACGATTTCTTATACTCTGTTTCCAACACTACTTTATTATTGGTTGAACTTCAAGTACGTTGAGGCACTTTGAGAAAGAGTCCCCCAAAAATAAGAAATCGGGCTCACATAAAACAAGTGAGACCCACATAAATTTCAACAAATAACAATAATATTGAAAACAAGAGTGTCGGGGAATTTTTTTAATGAAGCCTCGGTATGATTGAGAAAAGTGTGCTTTAGGCACCACAGTAAAAGTGTGCTTCATCTTAAGTAGCTCTTGGCTAATAATTGTTACAAATAACAAAAACAGCATGTGCAACCACAAATCAGCAAGAAAACTCAAATCAAGCTTAAATGAGTACTCACCAATATTTCTAATTCTCGTAAATTAGGTGAGTTCCTCAGCAAGCAAAGAGCAGCTGAGATTTCCTTTGAATCATTGAAGTTTATGCGTATGGAAAGATAACTTAGATCAATGCAAGGTGTAGGAAGCTTTACTGGCACTACGCCCATAGCCAAATACTGAAACAAAAAGAAGACGAAAGAATGACTCTGCATCAGTATATAATAATTTTAATCTTACATATCAAGAGTTGCGTGCATGTGATTGTGGTTCGTTTTAAATTTGTAGGGGAAAAAATAGTATTTGGTCAAGTGATGTAATGAGTTAAGCATTATACCTTCAAAAAATAGCTTTGAATCTCCAGCCTCTGTATACGGGGTAGATGAATTAAAAATTCGACCAAATTGCTAGAGCGTCCATGCAATCTACTTTGATTGAATTCGAAGTTTACATACAGACCAATGGATACCACAGCTAAATGAGAAGTGTTCTCAAAGCTAATATCGTCAAACTTACCCCCAATGTCAAAGAACTGCAGATTTGGGGCACGAATGTTAAGATGGTTGAAACCATCGAAGTTCATCAACGTCAATCGTTCAAGCAGAGGACAACTGGATATCAAGTTTTCAAAAGCATCTTGAGCCAATGTAACATGTTGCAAATCAAGACTCTTCAAGTTTCTGAAGCCTTGAAATGTTGACGGTGGTTTAAGCCAGCAGTTAAATAATTCCAAATGATGTAAACCTTGACAAGAAAATAAGCATGTAGGTATCTTATAGCGTTGCCCTTTCCAGATTTCCAGCACAAACTCTTTAACAGGCCTTCTAGTTAGATGAAGAGTCCACCGATCAATATCAGTCACACCAATGAGCTCACGATGGGAGAGCTTGAACTTTTTGATTGGCCCAGAATGGAGTAAAAGCACGTGATCAATAATTCTCGAAAGCTTGCTCTTGATATCTAAAAGGTCTTCAGAAGTTTCAGAGATACATTGGCTATCAAACACGAGATTTGGAAGTGTAGCCCATTTGTACCTCCATTTGGTAGATAAAATACTTGTTCTCACTGCTTCTTTAATCGGCAAATGTGCGAGAATATGGTCTATTATATGACCCGGTAAGCTACTAATTATATCAGGCTCCGCATCTGTCATGCAAGACGACTGAGATTGTTCCCTTCTCTTTAGATTATATTCAGACAAAAGATCCAGGAATCATAAAACAAATTAGCTTATTGTAACTTAAAACATAAAATTTAAAAACAAGCTAATGTAACTTGATTAAACAAAAACAACACAATTAATTAGTCCTCTGAATTCAAATCACAAAATGGTATGGTTACAAGGTCTGTTTACCTATAAGGGCATGATTTTACATGAACACTATGGGTCTATTAGGATTGTTTTATTTGAGCTTATCTAGCGGCATAAACACTTATGAGACTGTTTTAAAGTTAAAGAGCTTATAGAAATAGATTATAGGCCGGTTTGGATTAACTTATTTTTGAGCTTATGAAAAATATCTTATGCAAGTAAATATGTTTTTATGTTAATTCATAAGTTATGACCAGCGAAAATGTTATCTTCATAAAGTACCTTGATAAGCTTATAAATAATACATAAAAGTTTATTTATTTGCATAAACTGTTTTGCATAAGGTGAAAAATAAGCTAATACAAACGGGGCATATGACCAGCTTATAGCTTATCTAAAAACAATTTGAATTCATTTTATCTTGTTATAGAAATAGCATACACATATAAATCAGTTTGAATTTAGTTTATCTTGTTAGAAAAATAGCTTACTCATGCTATAAGCACTTAATTAAGTTGTTTTATATTGCAAATAAGAGTCTAAGAATTTACCATGTCAAGCTACCAAGTAGTTCCAGCAAGGGAACGCAAAGCGATTGCTACAACAAACAAAACATAAAAAAAATGATTATTTCATTATTATTGATTAATTAGAGTAAGAATAACTAAATAGTGTAAAAATAAATAAATAAAAAATGATGCAGAAATCGAATGATCGAGAAATACTCACAGTATAAGAAAATTCAAAACCGTGGAAGTGATGAAATGAAATTGAATTACATGAATTTGGCACTTGAAGTTGAAATTGAGAAATTAGGATCAGATGAAAAGAGGATTGAAATTTTTTTCAGACCTAGATTGATAGAGTGATCGACGCGAGACAACAACGGAATGAACAAGTAACTAATCCAGGCCCAGGCCCATTAGAATCTCTAACTAGAAAAAACAGGCCCAACTAATAACTTTGTAAAACACCAATACTTCGAAATTGTATCTCATACATCAATACTCCAATATACAGTGTCAAGAGACATCGAGTTTATGTCATCGTTGTTTAACTTTCTAGTATATGAATCAAATTTTCTCATTCTTAATAGTTTCTCTCTCGTTCAAGATATTTTTTTCTTTTCAATTGATGATTGGTATTTTTTTCTTGCATGATTTCATCACCGATTGTCCATTTAATTTTACCTTAACCAATTACAATTTTCAAAATTGTGATGCACTCATATATAAAATCGGTACTACTCCAATATTTTTGTTTGGTTTCTTGGAAGACAATGTTTAAAATGGTGGACTCTATCAACCAAAAAAATAATTAAAAATTATGTATCAAATTTGATTTTTGATTGACAATATAGACATTATACATGTACCTTAAACGTAACTTATCTAATATTTTTAATAAATAACTCCAATACTTGTATCATGTCTGAGCCTGAGCTTCTATGCTTTCAAGCAATTTCTTTCAATTATTTAGTTATATATCTTGAAAAAAATAAAAAATGTGGTGTTTGTTATTAGTAGCTCTAATGGAGGATGTTCTTAATGCTTCATTGTTCGAATAATTTAAAAATATTTGGTATCCTTTCGTAAATACAGTAAGATGTCATATGACTTTACAATGAAGCATTATTCATTCATTAGTATATAAGATTCCACAATAAAGCAAAATATATATTAAACAATTGTTGATAATATTTATATCATCAACAATATATTATATGCATGGAATGACCTAGTAGTGAAAGTCGAGTAAAATACGTTGAGTTAATTTGACTTGTGAAAATTTTGAATGGCTCATACATAACTTTGTGAGATAAATAGATTGACGAAGCTACTCATTTATTTAACGTAACATAAACATCCAATCATTTTGCTTGATTATAAGAATGAAAATAAAAACTCAATTTAGTTATTATCACAATTTATTTCTACTTCAATTCAGTCTCCAACAAAAAAAAAATCTCCAACAAAAAATTAATTTTTTTATAATAATTTTATATTATTTTTGTCAGAGACTAATTGGACCGCCGATAGAGACTAAGTCGATATTTAGTCCACAAACAATAATAATAATAATAAAATAAAGACTTAGGGCCTGTTTGAAAGATCTTTGGTTTTTAGTTTTTAAAATGTGTTTTATAAAACTGTTTTTAAAAAGCGAAACACTTGTAATCTGTTTCTATTTTTTAGTTTTTAAAGCAATAAAATTGGAAACGGTTTTTAAAAACAGTTTTTGAAAACAGACTTTCAAATAAGTTTTTTCATTTTTAATTTTTGAAAACTAAAAAAGAGTATTTGAAAACTGATTCAAGTATATTGAGACTTACTAGTAATTTCTTTGAAATGTGATCCCACAGTGTAGGCAGAGTTTGCTTGACGTAATATGCATGGCATGCTTAATTAGTCCTGCAGACTTACAGATAGTTCTTTTCAAATTTGTTTTCACTTCTTATTAATTCCATTGTCAACGATATCCAACCTACCTCACCAAAATATTTGATTTTAAAACACGTGATCCAAATTTTGAACCACTAACATTTTATTCAAAATCTCTAGAATCACATAGAAGTTCAATATATCTTCCATTTGAAAACTGATGCGGTAGTATATATATATAGAACCTCTAGTATAAATATAGCAATAAATATAACTCCAAATTCCAAAGTCAATCAATTTAATTATTATCACTTTATCTCCATCAATATTCAATATCATTCTCTCAACTTCATTTTTTGTGCACTACCAGCTCGTTTAGAATTTCTTAGTTTTTTAATACAACAATGGGGAACCAAGTATGCAAAAGGTATATATATATATGATCCATCAAACATACTACTTAATTACTACGTTGATCCCATATATATATGCAAAAATTGACATTTTAGATTTATTGAAAATCAGAGGTTAATTTCTCAGCTGCCATTCATATGAAATTGTTTATCTTAATTTTTCTGCTGCCATTGATCAATTAAGTATCATGTGTTCCAATATTAATTTTTTTATGTATATGTACAAAATTTGCAGAGGAAAATTATCAAGGTGGAAGAAAAGGCCAACCAGTTTTGTTCATGATCATCAAACTTTGCCATCAGAGATTGGGATAAGAACTGTGAGTGTGGAAAAAGCTTGTAACTTCTCCACCACTTCAAATCTTTGCATCTCTATAGTTACTTGGAATATGAATGGTCAGGTACATATACAGTCAATGACTATATATACACATTTTTGGTTCAAAAGTGAATATTCTCTGCACGCAACTGCATGTTATTCTGTGGCATATAACATGGGAAAGTAGTAAATTATCCCACCATGAACAAGTTAGCTTTAGACCATTAGATTAAATAACGTGACATGTTGGTGAAACTCCTTATCATTAGACTTTCAGACAATTAATAAGTATTAGTCCATGGTGGATCATGATAATTAACTTCTGGTGCTCGCTATGTCTATAATTTTTGTTTTGATTAATCAGGTTTCCTTTGAAGATTTAGCTGAGATGGTTGGTAGCAACCGCGATTTCGATCTTCTAGTTGTTGGCTTGCAAGAAGCTCCAAGAAAAAAAGTTGCAACTATGCTTTCAGCAGCTTTGGATGAAAGTCACACGTAAGAACAATATTGGCCACATTATGTATTTCATTCTTTTGTTTTAATCCTTACATTGAAAATTTAAATCTATAATTAGCTCTGAGTTTGTCCAATTCTAATTATGTTGTCAAGATGCTAATTCAAGTGCAACCATGTTTAATTAAGCTGAATAATCTTATTGGAGTTTTCTGTTTTTTCTTTCATTCCTTCTTTTGGAAATGAAGGCTGATAGGTAAAGTTACTATGCAATCTTTGCAGTTGTATTTGTTTGGACCAAAGAATGCAAGATCATTCATTGAAGGTGACATTGTTTTGTCAAATTATAATTTTCTTAATTATGTTTAGTTTTAAATTAACTAATAATTATAATTAATACTATCTGCTAAGTGAGATGTTCTTAAAAATTAATGTATGCAGAATTACTGGTGGACAAAGAATCTGTTGGAGGGTGTGGAGGAATAATTGGAAGAAAGAAAGGGGCTGTAGCAATCCGTATTAACTACAATGGCATAAGTTTAGTCTTCATCTCATGCCACCTTTCTGGTCAGTACCTACATATGATTTGGTTAATATATATTCCCTTCTTTTACCAACAAAAGTGACGTTTTTAGTCCCCGTTCTTAAAGTCTGGTGATTTAGTTGCGATGACATTTTATGTGGAACTCTGAGTTCAAACTCGGGTTGTCACATTTTCCCGTCTCGATATGTCTTAGTCACTAGGTCAATAGAAGAATAAAAAACATTTTTAAGCACTAATATATGATATGACTCCATGTAGTCCGAAAATTTTGCAATCATGCAATCAACAAATCAAATTAAGACCAAACAGTTTAAATTTTAAATTTGATAATTTAGATAAAAAAAATATGCAAATTTTTAGGACTATTTGATTTTGATGGAACAACCTCTGATGTGTTAACTGCATGAATGTAGAATATCCCGATTGTCAACCACAACTAATCCATTTCCACTTTAGTGCCTCAAATATGAAAATTAACAAGAAAAGATAAATACTTTCACAAATATGTTGTTCATATTGGTTAATAGCTAAGATTAATTGTACTTGGTATTTTTAATTTTGTTGCAGCTCATGGTCGCAATGTGGAAGAAAGAAATTATGAATGCAGGCATATATCACACTCCTTATTCTCCAAGATTTGGAGCCCATATTCTAGACCAGCCCACATGATTGTTTGGCTAGGAGATCTTAACTATAGGCTTCAAGGGATTGATACACATCCTGCTAGGAACCTAATAAACAAAGACCTTCACCATGTAATTAGTTCATCATCACCACTAATTAAGTGGATTCATATAGGCTAGAATTTGTTTCTAACTTAACTCTAAATTCATATTTGATAATTCATTTTGTTTCATTTGATCAGAAGCTGCATGGTAATGATCAGCTCTTGCAACAAGCTGGAGAAGGACAAATTTTCAATGGATTTTGTGAGGGGACATTGACATTCAAGCCAACATATAAGTATAATAAAGGAAGTAGCAATTATGACACAAGTCACAAGGTAAGTTACATTTTCTTTTCTTTTTTATGCAAAAGTAAGTAATATTTTACAATTCAGCGTAAAAGATTTAGTAAAAAAAAAACATAAAAGATGTATATATTAGTAAATTTTAGCAATTTCTACCCAAAAACTAAATTTAGCTAAAAAAAGGACTCATTTCTTTTTCATCAAATAGTTTAGTGGCTAAAAATTTCAATAAATGAGACTGAGATTGAACTTCGGTCACTACATATATAATAAAATCTCACTACAAACTGAGCTAAGCTCACAGAAACAAAAAAAACTCATTTCTATGTTCTATAATGAGGCCGCTGTAGGGAGAAACAAAACTCTTTATAAGTTGTTTTACAATATGAATATTTACTACTACTTATTACGCTTTATAATTACTTGAGTTCAACCGTATCACTTCTTACTTATTTTTGTTTAATTTTTTCATTTTGATAGATATTTTTGTTTACTTGATCATATAAAAAATCTTAAATATTTTTGTGTGTTTAATTCAATTCAAAGAGATTGTACATTTTTTATGTGTGAGTCGAAGTTCGAACTCCGAATACTCTTAATTTATTTTGAAAGATAAAAATTTAGCTACTTTGACTACGTGGCCAAACAAAAAATAAAATCTTAAATTTGTTTCCTTGTAGTTTTCGAATTAGAAAAACTTGCACAAATATTGACTTAAAATTCCACATAAAATTGCTACCACAAGAAATGTTTGCTTAAAAAAACAGCTTAGAAAATGCATCATATATATCCATTTGTGTGACATGTTACATATATGATTTGGTGACGTTTAACGATTCTATTTGGTGATGTGTACATGTTGATTTACAGGTTAGAGTACCAGCATGGACAGATCGTATATTATTCAAGATAGAAGACACATACAACGTGGAAGCAAATCTACATTCCTATGAGTCGTTAGATGAAATATACGGTTCAGATCATAAGCCAGTAAAGGCTCACATCTGCTTAAGACTTCTTCAAACTCAAACTCAATCCAATTAATTGTAGTGAACCCTTACCTCTAATATTTTTTGTAAATTGTACTGTATATTATAGTCGGTCAAATGCAAAAAAAAAAAAAACAAAGAAGAGAAAAACATAGAAAAATGCTAATTTGTCAATGGTGGATTTTGCAATTTGTCGTATGATGGAGACACATGAATCCTGGTCGGTTTATTGGGTTGCGTGGTGTTCTGATTATGATTGAATATTTATGAATTGTTCCAACTAAAACCTTTTATGCCAATAAGGTAATTTATCATTCAAAGTTGACCCATTTGGCCTAGAAATTTTCATCCCCAAAATTTTCTTTTGGATTGAATTTTATTTTTTTACAAAAGGAAATTAATTCATATCATTAAAAATCAAATCTCCATACATGTTGGAATGTCACAATATGATCTCCATAGACTTTAATCAAGAGGGCTAATAAGACTTCAAGGTGCTAGCTTTGAAGTATGAGGTGGAAGACTGTGTTATTTTTTTCTTCTCTAATTAAAATTGTACTAAAGTTATTTGATATTTTAAGATATTGGTTTGAATTCACAATTATCACTTTTCATCATTTAACTTTTGTTTGCCTCGAGAGAAATAGAGAAGATAGAGATAGAGAAAAGAAAAAAAGAAGATAATGTGGAAATTTCTCCTAATTGATAAAGAAAGAAATTGAGAAGAGAGAAGAATAATTGGTGGATCCTTACTTTTTGTTTTCCCCCTTCATTTGCGAATAAAGAATGGAGAGAAAATTTTATTATCCCTTATTATCAAAATTGCCCTCATCCCTTGCATATTGTTCTCTTTGGCCTTTGATACTCTTCCACTAGGAATATGGACTCTCTCCTTCTGGAGCTTCTACATCCGTCTCTCAACCATGAGTATAAGTCATTAAATAGATCCAACGATTGTTAGAGGAAAATAATAAAAGTTATGATTCACCAAATCTAAAAATGAAATTTTTTTAAAGATACAGTTAAAATATGCATTTAAGTAGTTAACATTTATTTCCAAAAAAACATTTATTTCCAAAAAGAGATAAAGACCTATTTCCACCCTCCTTTCTCGGTTCAAAACAGGCAAAGAAAGTAGTAACAATTTTATTTTTTTAAATCCATTTTACATTGCAATTTTAAATTATTTGAAAATGAAACATAAGTACATACATGTTTGAAGAAATAAATCAAAAAATTGTTTTCCACAAGGTGATACACATATTCTTTAATTATGATTTTTAGAAATTGGATGAGTAAAAAAAGTTGATGATGAGTGTTGTTTGTTTGTCCAATTCCCATGTGATAATAAAAAAATCAATAGGGAATTAGAGTAAAAAAAAATAGCCCCAATGTGTAGGGATATGTTAAATATGTCGGAAGATTTTTTTTTTGTGTGATTTGGTGTTGATTTCTATTTTCTATTGGCACAATTAATGTAGATATTTGGTAGTATCTTTGAAATTAAATTATTTTAGATTGGACAAATAATTGCTTTTATTGGTTTCCTCTGACAACCGTCAGATATATCTGAGAGCTTATAAACACGGTTGAGAGACTGGTGTAGAAGGTTCGGAGGGAGAGGATCTGAATCCCTTCCACTAGGGCTCAATAACTCCGCTGTGTGCCGCTTCAATTATTTTCTTCTTTGTTTTTATGTTTATTTCTTTTATGTACCAAAAATTATTTAAATGTATGGTTGTTAATAACAAAAATCATGTGAAACATTGTTGCTTTCTGCTACTAAACTCTTGTCGCTGTTATTCTTGAACCTTCATTTTTTTCAAAAGTCCTTGAACCTTTACAAAAAAAACCATGAATCAATAGTTTGCAATAAACCGGTTGCCAACTAAAGACAACTTAATTCTTTGCGATATCTTAAATGGCGATTCGGCTACATATACATGTGGTTGTGGTAAAGAGAAATATGCTAATCATTTGTTCTTAGAGTGTAACTTTAATGGTGTTGTTTGGCATGATGTGATGAGGTGGTTGGGTTTTTATCTTGTCCCTCCCAATAATGTTATTGCTCATAATCTTCAATTTGGTGATTTTTATCAATGGGTAAGAATGTTAAAAGCGTATTACTTTCTATTTGGGCAATTTGCTGTTGGAATATTTGGAAAGAAAGGAATAACTGTATTTTTAAGGGCAAGACGATTTCTAGAGATCATTTGGTGGATAACATTAAAGTGACTTCTTGGTGGTGACTTAAGGCTTGGGAGAAAGGTTTTAGCTATGACCTCAATGATGGTTTAATCCTTCTACTTGTTTGGGTTATTGATAGAATTTGGTCCGCAATTTTTTTTTACAGTGTCCTAGTTTCTCTATCTTATATGTTCATATCTTCGGTGCGAAGAAATTGTATTATTCCTTTTCTTCAAAATTTGAGGATGATATGTGGCATAGTTAGAGAGTTCAAATTGTTGTAATTCAGACTCCCGTTTGGAGGCATGTTTGTCTTAAGATCTGTTATTTGTGTTTGTAGGTTTGTTTTGTTTCCGTTCTTTCTTATTTGTAAGACTTTATTTAACATGTCTTATGCCTGTTTAATTCTTTTTTTTAGCTTCTTAAAAAAATAATATTATTTTCAATATAAAATTTATATTTTTTCTCACCATCAGTATCCAATCCATTGAATCGTTTAATCTGATTTGGAGAACAATTATGGCATCAAGTGGTGATAACCTCTTCCCAATTACAATTGCGAAAAATCGAATCGCGGTTCTTTCTATCAAATTCAACGTCAACCACCACTAAACTAAGTAATGATTAATACAATTTTTTTTATCCTTCACTAATACTGAGCATGACCAAATAGACACATAATATTGGATAGTATTAATTAATTGTTTGATACTTGTCTTGAGACTTCTTCCTTCCTATTCCTATTGGTATCTTAAATAAGAGCGCATGACAAGGAAGTAATCTTTAATATATCTGATCTGTCCATAAATTTCCGTATCCGTAAATATTTGTCATTGCTATTGCTATTGCTACACCTAACCCAACCCCCCCGTTTCCTCCGCCCCAACGTATTCAATCAATCACCCATAACACAATAACTAAATTATTTAATTCTATAATAAATCTTCTTCTGGTTTTCTTTTTCTCAAACTAACTTTTTTTGTCTTTTAGGTTGGGATTTTGCTTTTGTAGTCTCCTTTCTTCATAACAAAGGTTGATAGAACAACAAAGAAAACAAGAAAAAAAAGGTGTGTGTGTGAACAAGGAGGAGGGTCCCACACACACCTTTGCATTTTTTCTTTTCAAAATCTCCTCCTAAATTAATTAAAAAATTAATTCATCAAAATCTTTTACTTTTCTTCAAATTTAATTTGACTTTATAATCGCGTGCACTTCTTCAACTTTTTTCCCTCTCCATTTATTCCTCTCTTTTTCTTTCTTCTTTTTTCGTATAAATAAAAATCTAAATTATTTTATTTTATTCTTTTTCTTTTTCTTCATTTGTCAATGATCTAAAAGAGTCTTTGCGTTCTTACTCGTTTTTGAATTATTCTTCCAACTTTCTCAATTAGATCACACACTTCACACGACTCACGATAACAGAATCACACAATTTCTATTTTCATTTTTTTTTGGTTACAATTCGGTCTCTCGCTGCTTCTGCACTTTGTTAACAGGTTAGTTAGTTAGTTAATTAGTTCATAATTTCAGGTTTTTGTTTCATAATTTTGTTTAATTTTTATATTAACCTGCAAAACCCTTTTTATTTTTGTTATAAGTTAGTTATAGCTGCAAATTATGTTAATTAGAGTTAGTTATGGAATCGTAGAATTATGTTGTTTTGATTGTGTTAATGTTTTATTGTGCAGGAAGGAACTGTTATTGTTGAATATAGTTTGATTGATTTGTATGAACATACAGCTATAGCTATTTGATTTATGGGTTGGCTTAGTAGAATTTTTAAAGGCTCTGACCATAACGTTTCAGAAGGGCATTACTATAAAGACGATTCCAATTATTACTTGCCGTCAACTTCAGGGGTAATCATAATCGTTAACAAAATTCGTATTTCCTTTAGAAGTGTTGGAAAATGTTGTAAGTTATTGTTTTAGAGAATGTTGTGGCTCATGTTTTGGTAGGGTTTTGAAAATGTAGGATGTTTGGGCTGAGAATGAGAATGAAGATATCGATCGTGCTATTGCATTGTCTCTAGCGGAAGACACTCCTAAAGCGAAAAAAGTTAAAGGTGAGTGAGATGGCTCTTAAAGATTGTTGCGTTGTTTTGAAAGGATTGTATGTATACTTGCTTTGTCTTGCTATGTCATGATGTAATTTGGAATGTTCTGAGTTTTGTATAGTTGTTCCACATTTGTTGTAGATGTTATTATGTTTTTCCATTGCCACTTTCATCGTCGGATTGTAATTAGGAGAAATTTGATATGAAATTTGTGGTCAAATCATTTGATAAGCGAATATACCAGTTGATCTCTATTGAATTTTATGCTTGAATGTGTTAGTCTGATAACTGATAGTAAATATGGTGGCTATGCTTTTCTTGCATGAAATATACGCAATTTGATATCTTTGGAACAATTTTTTCTGTGTTTGGAATCATTAATTGATCCAATGTAAACCCTAAAGTTAATATTGTTTTGTTATGTTTTACTATGGGAAATTGTTTTTTTATTGCTTGAGGTAGGTGTTGAAAATAACTGCTTGCCGGAAGTCTTGTCTATATCATCTCTGTCTTAACTCTTAAGATAAAAACAGTAATGTTCTATATTTATGATTTTCTCTTTTCTTGTTATAGACCACAAATCACAGTTAGAAGAAGATGAACAACTTGCCAGAGCTATAGAAGAAAGCCTGAATTTGGAGTCACCTCCCAAACATGGAAATGATAATAATAATAATAATATGTATCAACCAATTCAGTATTTCCCGATGGGGTACAGGTACGAATTAGAGGATAACATTGTGTATCAAAATTCCCACTTATTTGTGCTGGTCCTGCTGAGCTACTTGTTAACTGATGATCTTATGATTTATCAAGGATATTATTGGTAGAAAAGGACTGATATAACTGGACTAGAATGTAGAATGTAGTCTAGATACATTGTTATTCATCCTTTTTATTCTCTTCAAATACCTTGTACCAAACAATAGCTCAGTGAAGAGTTTTGCAACAAAACTAATCTAAGGCTGTTACTATAAATACATGTCTAGATTTTTTAGATGAATTTATGAACAAATAACCTTTTAGTCCTATGAATTAAGTTCCACATCCTAAGTAGGGATAGCTTTTTGTATCATGTGCATCATGTTCAATGCTCATAAGCAAAAGGAGAAAACATCTACCCTGTATTTTTCTGTTTGTTTTCAATTGATGAAGAAATTATTAAGTTCTTTCAGTTTGTTACACTAGAAACATATGTAATACAAACACAATTATGGATATCTAATTATTTTCATAATAGGATATGTGCTGGCTGCAATACTGAGATTGGTTATGGACGATATCTAAATTGCTTGGGTGCATTTTGGCATCCTGAATGCTTCCGCTGTCGTGCTTGCAACCTACCAATCTCTGATTACGAGGTGCAAGAATTTTCTTTGACCTATCACTTGCTCATTTTAATTAACGTTTTAATAACTGGTTTTTATTATGTACTTAAGGTATTATTGGTTTTACATGTACATATCCTTGCTTTTGTAGTTTTCCACATCCGGAAATTACCCTTACCATAAAGCATGCTATAAGGAAAGCTACCATCCCAAATGTGATGTCTGCAGGCACTTCGTAAGTATTTCACCTTGATAACTTTCACATTATTGCTTCTAATACCTAGCATAGATTTTCGTTTGCCTTTACCTTTTGATATGTAAAAAATGGATGGGCAGAATGGAAAACGCTATCCAGTTTACAGCCTTATGCAAGCCATAGCTTATGAGTATAACCATGCTGAATGCAAACTTAGGTACTACTAATAGCGTAACAAGATTGTTTTATTGTTCCTGGCCCTGAATAATTGGTGTGTGAGTGTCATTGAAGTGAAGTTGTGAACAAGCTTTTATCTCCAGGAATATTAATACTTTTTCCGTCTTTCACAACTCACTCTTTTATGCATTTTTTATGCCTGCAATTGGAGCAACGAGATGTATCATTTCCATTTCATTCATGATGTTAATTACTTTTCCATGTTAGAATTAAATGAAGGCCGTTGCTGTTAATTTTTGGTAATATATATCTTTTTCACAGATTCCAACAAACCCTGCTGGTCTTATTGAATATAGGGCACACCCATTCTGGAACCAGCATTATTGCCCTTCACATGAGCATGATAATACTCCTCGCTGTTGTAGCTGTGAGCGAATGGAGGTCAGTCCCACTTAAATATCTTATATTATAAAAAATTAATCCTAGTCTTGCCCAGGGAAAGGTGGATGAAATTGTATGGTACGAAGTGAAAAGAATGTAACGAAATATGTCTCTTTTATATGCAGCCAGAAGGGACAGGATATATTGCCCTTAAGGATGGAAGGAAGCTCTGCTTAGAGTGTCTTGATTCTTCTATCATGGATACTAACGAATGCCAACCCCTTCATGCTGATATACTGAAGTTCTATGAAAGCATAAATATGAAACTGGATCAGCAAGTTCCTCTACTGTTGGTTGAAAGACAAGCACTGAACGAAGCAAGGGAGGGAGAGAAAAATGTGAGTGAAAATGCATTTCACCTGTTTGCAGTAAATATAATTGATAATTTGATTGTAATGGCGTTAAGTTGTTGTGAGGAACTATTTTTGTTATTGATAGCTTTGAAAATGCTTGATGATATGTTAAGCACGTAATGTATAAAATAAATGATTCAATTTGACACACATACATGATATAAGAAATTTAAGAGCAAAACGGATACAAACAAATACATTCAGATTTAGAAGCATAACACTTGTAGTAGGTAATACTTCCCAAGTCAAAATGCTTTGAAAATGTGAAGCTTCTATCCGTAAGTAGTTCAAAATTAGAGGAATTGATTTTCATCCTTCTTATCTTATTCTTTATCTTTGCAGGGCCACTATCACATGCCTGAGACCAGAGGACTCTGCCTCTCCGAGGAACTCAGCACAGTAAGATTTTTTGTTATGTTCTGCTAACATACATATATAAATATGGGTCTTGCTAAACAGTGCCCCCGGGGCACTCTTTAAGCATGCTATTTAAAGAAATAGTTTATTCAAAAAGTAAAATATTTCAATTCCCAATGTGTTGACTTCACACATTTCTATGCAAAATTCACAAAAACTTTAAAGAGTGCCCCGGGGGAACTATTTAGCATTTTCCTATATATATATCTAGTGTGATTATTTCTTATATTTATGCTTCATTGATTTTAAACATGATCAGATTTCAAGACGACCTTACAAAGGCATGAGATCACAACCGTACAAAGTGACTGCTCGCTGTGATGTTACAGCAATTCTCATTCTATATGGTCTTCCAAGGTAGTAATTTATTGTTTTTTATTGGATTTACAACTCAAATAACAAACACTGACAAATCTAAAAGACACGAAGAAATTTCCTTAATGATGGAAATACCTGTTTGCAACAGCACATGAAACCATAGAATTTAGTTTGCAACTAGTTGCATAGACTATCAGATCCAGATGATATTTTACACTGGGCAGCAGCAGTGTTTTACATGGTATACAATTTATGTCTGCAGCCAATCATGCAGAGTTGACATTTGATTGTATAATAATATAATAATTCTTGTTACGTTAGGAATCTATTGGGTATATTTGGATTTTGTATTTATTTTTTTATTTATTTTCGTAGTAGATCTTTTGTGGGAGGTTTTCTTTTCCTGTTATCACATCAGCATCTTTGTTTCCGTCTTTCCCTTGAGCGAATCATTTTATGCATGAATGCAATTCTGTTTTTTTTTTTCACAGATTACTTACCGGATCAATTCTAGCACATGAGATGATGCATGCATGGCTGCGGCTATCGGGTACTATTTCTTTATTGCTATTCATCTAGAAAGTCGTTGCAGTTTGAGGCCTATATTCTCTTGGTTAAAACATGTGAACCATTTATTCATTTTAATAGTTGAGATTTGTCGCGTAACGTCAAACAATTTTATTTTGTTGGGGTTGCCTCTATCTTATGCCAACTGCTGTATATGTGAAGGTTTTCGGACTCTTAGTCAAGACGTTGAAGAAGGTATCTGTCAGGTTTTGGCTCACATGTGGTTGGAGTCTGAGCTTTCTTCTGCATCAGGAAGCAATTTTGTATCAGGCTCATCCTCATCGGCATCATATACATCTAAGAAAGGTAAAAGACCTCCTTTTGAGAAGAAGCTTGGGGAGTTTTTCAAGCACCAGATTGAATCAGACATTTCCCCTGTTTATGGTGATGGATTTAGGGCAGGTCAAAAAGCGGTTCGCAAGTATGGCCTACAAAGAACCCTTCACCATATCAAGATGACGGGGAGTTTCCCATATGAAGTGTAGATATCTCCCATTTATCTTATTGTTTCTCATTCTTTATATAGTAAGCCTAGCCTGTTGTTATTAGAAACGGAGGCTAAGGTACTTTGGCATTAGCTTTGATGCAGTGCCGATTTTTTGTACTTGTAATTAATTGATACCTTTCCTCATGTATTGATTACATTCATATGATTTTTTCAATCTATTTTAATCACACGAGTTATTATTTGTTTAGCCACCTCCCAACCTCTACAAATTCCTAAAAATAAGGGGGGAAAAAAAGACGACTTTGTAAACAATAATCAGCCTATTGGTGCTGTTTTTCATATAATAATAAATAATCAGAAAACTGAGGCCATTTAATGATTGGTATAAACAAATGCAGATTAACAAACTTTTGTATCTAAGAACAAACAGTTAAAAAAAATCGCTACTCCTTCCACCTCAAATAGGATTGTTTCCTCTTGTAGGAGGATAGTAGTGGATTTCATCCAAAACAAAAAACAATGACATTGGTTCATATAGTGTGTATAATAATATATATATATATATATATATACACACACACACACACAAAATAACTGCAAAAGCAACAGAAGTGCGCATTGCATATCAGTTAGCCGAAACTCTATCATTTCACCTCTCCAGGCTTACGCTTTTGTTGATGATGGGGGATATCCTTTGTTGCATATTACTTGCCTGTATTTTCAGTAAGCTAGAGACTACCTCTTCAATGTTTGGTCTGTTTTCTGGTTCTTGGATCAAGCAGGCTAAACTCAGTTTAACTAGCTGCAGTGCACATGCTTTCCCACAGTTTTCAGCGAGGCAAGGATCAATGAACAAACTCACCTTCTCTTCTTCATTCTCTTTACCGACGATATTTTCTATGATTTCACAAAGCATTACTTCTCTTCCATCTCGTAGGGTAATAGAATCTTTGCCACTGATCAATTCCAACAACACAACTCCAAAGGCATAGATGTCCATTTTGGTGCTGACTACCCCTGCCTCGAGATACTCGGGAGCCAAATAACCGACAGATCCTACAACATGTGATGTGGGACAGCCAGAAGTTATCATCCTTTTTGATTCTTCAGCACGAGCAAAATTTGCTATCTTGGCCCTTAAATCTTTGTTCAGTAGAACGTTTCCACTGCTTATGTCCTTGTGTACGTAGCAAGGTTCTGTGAAGTTGTGAAGATACTGAAGTCCATTGGCAATATCCAAAGCAATCTGTATCCTCTTTTCCCAACTTTGGTGTTCAATGCACCTATTCTTGCTAAGCCATTCTCTTAAAGATCCATTTTCTATGTATTCATAAACAAGATATATGCAATCATTGTTTTCACAGTAACCTTGCAGTTTTATCAGGTTGAAATGATTGATCCTTTTCAGCAAATTGATTTCTGTGGAAGCATCTCTTCTCATTCTTTTAACGGCCAACACTTCTTTGCCATTGTCGAATACACCACGAAATAAAGAACCTTCGATTATGTTCTTTGGACTAAAATTCTCAGTCGCCTCTTTTATTTCCTCAAAGCTATACACTTTGGAGAGATGTTCAATGATCGCTATCTCCTCACGAATCTCTTCAGAAAACACCCCCTTTTTATTGTTAAATTGTGTTCCTCGCTTAAGAAACCTTGCAGATCTCTTTCTGAGCAGAAACAGAAACATAAACAGCACAAACAAGAAGACACAAAGAACCAGCACTGAGGTGGTTAAAGCAATGAGGAGTACTTTCCTGTTTGATTTGCACTTTTTGAAGCTGCAACCAAGAGAGGTTGGTGGTGGTGGTGTTGGTGGTGGTGGAGGATCATTAGCAACAATGGTTGTTAAACTCACTGGTTCACTTGCCAAAGGAATCAGAACAGTTGTGAATGGATAAAGTTGAGTTTCTGCGGAAAAACCATTGGCATCAAGTAGATTACCTACTGCTATATTGAATTTTTTAGCAATATTTGAAATGTTATCACCCCAGTTCACAGAATATGTGAGTAAATACTTGGTACCATTTTTTTGCTGATGATACGTTGGACAAGCGCATCGGAGTGGCACATGTAACTCTATTCCTATATGCAAATCAAGTTCCCCGTATGGATTCGCACGCATAAGAGAATCACATGTGGACAAACCCTGGAACGTGTCGTTTGCTACTATGAAATATGTTGGGTTTAGACCCAATATATATTTGGTTTCAGCTTGGTAATAGTCCTTGGTTAAACAAGAACAGTTGACAGGAACAATAACCTCTTTACCAGGTGGGAAAACTGTTGCCAAAGTGGCACGGTTGATTCTGGCTAGCTCATCCGGGTTCGATGATGTGAGGTTGGAAATTGTGGTAACGGAATTATAAGGAGGATTGGATTTGAAGGTGAGAAAGGTCAAGCATGATCTGTTGAGGCCATTGCAGGTGTAAAGAAATGCCGGTGAAGGTCCCGTATCATCGTTGTTCTTGCAACTGAGTATTGAATTTCCTGAGTAATTCTGTTGTGCCTTGGTTTTTGATGAAAAAAGAATGCTTAGTGTGAAGAAAATGAAGTTAAACACAACTTGATTCATGGTGAAGCTATTTTTCTTTATGAAAATTAAAAAAGTAAGTAGTGTCTATAAAGAAAAATGTATGATAATTTTAGACTAAGCACTTAATATATCAGAATAACGTGTGACATAGTCTAAATCATTATATTATATTATGTTGTTCATTAAGTAGGCCCCTAGTTTCTAGTACCTTGGTCTGTTAATTGTTTTTGTACATGGATTATATAATTTGGTCATATTAAAATTTAATTGACTAAGTTTTGTGTTTGCGTCATAGATGAAGAATATTCTGATAATTCTTTTCATATTGAGAACGAGAGTGTATTAAAATATATAGCAACTTGAATTATATTGTCAAGAAATTAGTGTCATCATATTTTTGTTCACAACAAGTCTTACCTTAATGATTGGACCATGTTGTATTTTATTTAAGACTTAATGATTAATTGATTTTATATCATATGGTATGATTAAGCTGCTGCTATCTCCTGCCTGCTTCTAATGTCATTATATAATCCGGCTTTTCTTCTTTCATTCTTTTTTGTTGGAAAAGATAACATGTGTATATAAATCTGAATAATTTGGAAGATCATATGATAAATATATGAAACCAAATAAGTCAAATATCATTGAAGTATACGTTATTAGACCCATTCAGAATTATAACTGAAAGTTAGTTATAGTTTTTTTTGTCAAGAAGTTAGTTATAGTTATTGTTGTTAGTTTGGTTTTAGTGCGAGCCCGGGGAACAAAATCCGGAACAACAACTTCAACGGTTTGGAAGATATCTTTATAAAAGGTTTTAGCACAGGTGTATCATATATGTACTCTAGTTTATTCGAGGTATTTCTGTGATGTAATGTGACAATATTTATTTTGAACTGTTCACTGTTGGATCTCGCCAATACAATCTCTATTGTTTTTGTAATTTTGACCTACAAGTTTCACAGTTGTGCAATTTTGGTCTTCAAGTTTTAATTGTTTGATTTTAACCATCTATGTTTTACACTTGCTCCATTTTAGCCATCCAAATTTCAATTGCTCGATTTTGGCCTCCCAAAGTTTACCTCTGTTTGCATTTGCTAGAATTATAAAAAAAAAACTTATAAATAATTTATTTAAAAAGATGTTTTTATTTATTTTTTGTGGCTAAAAGATGTTTTTAAGCAAAGTATTACAAATAATTTGATACCGTCGAAAAGTAACTTTTCACGAAGGATCGTTTTTTTGGAAAAAAGATAAGAAATCTCTAAGCAAGACTTGCATTAGTAAAATGTAACGGGTGCGAATAATAGAGCCCATTTGCTTGTCCAAAATTGCTGCAATATTGGGCTTCACGCTTCTGTATAAATTCCCATTGGGCCTTTCTTAATAAAATCGTTGGAAAATTGTTTTTCCGACCCCTAACCATTTCTTTTTTACTCCCCAAACTGATGTTTTTGTCCTCGGGGTATGAAAAAAAGAAAATTCGGTTTTTACAAAGCGAACTATTTTGGTTCGTAAAAACCGAAGCTTCAGCAACGGTTTTTAACCGTTGCCTTAGAACAAAAAAGCGTTTAACGCAACACTTCCTCAAAACAGTATCCATATGCATAACACGCAACGATTTTAAAGTGTTATCTAAAGTGTTCGTTGAAATTCATGCATAGAACACTTTAGAGAACGCTTTAAAACCGTTGCGTGTTATGCATCTGGATACTATTTTGAGGAAGTGTTGTGTTAGCTGTTAAAGACAACGGTTAAAAACCGTTGCCGAAGCTTCGGTTTCCAAGGGCAAAAATGTCAGTTTGGGGGTAAAAAAGAAATGGGCAGGGGTCGGAAAAGCAATTTTCAAATCGTTGGACCATTCTCCCTCCCTATTACCTTGGATGAATTCTCTCCCCACCCCGACATAAAAGAGATGAGGGGGGTAGGGAGAGAATTCATTTGTTACCTTGTAGAGAGAAACCTAATGAAGAGGTAAGACTCTAATCATAAAATCATGATTTACACTGAATTTGATTTATTTCAAACAACATGTTTTTTATAAATAAAGTTTATTTAATTTTTATAGTTCTACTATTGAAAAAATTTGTTTTATATAAAATAAAAAACAATTTGTACAAAAAAAACTATGTTAAAGTTTTTGATTTTTATGGTGGTTTTCTTTCATGATTTTAAAATTTATATCGGGGATTAGTTTTCCTTGGAATCATATTTCTGAGAATATTATTGTCGTAAAAGTGTGTGGTAAATTTTTTATATTCCTAGAAGCATCTTTAAAAAATTATTTTGTTCATAAATACAAATAAAAAAAAATAATAGAGAAAAGTAGGTAGTTATTTTTTATTTCAAAACTACAAAAAATTCCCACCCTCGGTTGGAATAAGAAATTTTTTTTGTTGTTGGTCAAGTTATGAATATTTTAGTCCTGAGAATAAATAATAGCCGTGAACAATTTTTATAAATTTGTATCAAAATGGAAATGTTAAATTTCTAACCTCACTTTTCGGCTCTGTTTGGTACCAAAATGAGAATAAATAACTGTAAGTTATTGAAAAAATCTTCATACCAAAACAATTCTAATTTATATAGGCATGACAATAAAATCCATACCCGCGGGTATCCGCCCAAACCCTACCCGCTTTGACGGGGAAAACCCGAGTTGACTGAGTTTGGGTTTGGGTATGGGTTTTCCCCGATTTCAAAAGATGGGTTTGGGGCGGGTAACAGGGACATTGATACCCACCCCGAACCCGTCCCCGAACCCGCCCCGCTTATGTTAAAATTATATTTTACCTCTTTAAAATTAAAAACTCTTAAAGAATCTCTAAAATTATATTCATATGTTTATTTTTTAATTTGAGTAATAAACAAATGATTTTCTCTATTTCTTTTATTTATTTAAAAAAAATATTGTTAAAACAATATAATTTTGGACTTTTAACCTTTTTTTTTAATAAAAAAGTACTAAAATACAATCATAATTCATGTGGAAAGAGGCGTAACGGGGATACCCGATCCCCGTTGGGTAGGGGTTTGGGTTATACTTTTTATACCCGCATGGAATTGGGATGGGTTTGGGGAAACCCGAACTTTATGGGTTTGGATTTGGGGATGGCAAAATCCGCCCCCGCCCCGCCCCATTGCCATGCCTAAATTTATAGAACAAGCTTATAAGATAATAATAAGCTATAAGTATAGCTTATTTACGTTACCAAACAAACACTATAATGTTTATATAAATTCTCAACGAATTTTATGTGAAAGCTTTTAAAATTGTAGTTAGTTATATTTTTAAATTTATAGTCGCTAAATTATAAGGTAAATCTAAGTAACTTGCATCCTCAAGTTCTAAAAATTAATTCGCTTCCCATATTTTTTTTGGTTCAAAAAATATTAATCACCCTCCGTTCATTTTCTATATACATATTGGCTTCATACAATTAACTGTGGATTTTAATTCATTATTTGTTTCTCCCAAAGCTTTAAATAATTCAACAAATTTCCCCATGCAGATTATGACACTTTCTATTTGAGAGGAGGAAATGGGGAGCATGGAGCTTCGATAAAGGGGAGAAAAGCAAGAAAAGTCTTCCAAGTTGATTGAAAAGATTAGAGGATGATTTTAGAGGCCTTGGTTAGGCAAAATTTTCAAATCATTTTCATCACTTTATAATAATTTTACAATTAATGATACTTATTTTACTAAAGATAAAAGATATCATTCATGTAAATTTATAGAATATATCAGTATAATATATATTTACAATTGTTAAAAATAAATAAAAAATGAATTTAAAACTTACAATATTCAGGTTAATAGCATAAAACGACAAATTTATTCATACTTAATATTTTTTTGACACATCATACCTAAATTTTTAAATAGCAGTATATTGTTTTTAAAAATCGGTGACAAATAAAATTGGACCATGGCATTTGTTCTCTTATTTTGGATGGAGCTTGAGTGGGATTAATTATTTAGGCCAGTTGTATTTGTTCCCTACTAGTAGAATATTAAAGAATGCTACTAGATTTTATCTTATCTGACTGGGCACTTGTTAAGATTAGACTATCTCTCATATTTTTACTCAATGGATTGTCTTTTTCTCATAATCTTTAAAATTTAATTGAACTGTTTAATTACCTCTTTTCAATAGAATTTAAGATTACATCTTTCATTCATTCATTTTAGAACGTATCTTCTTTCTACAATAAAATTTCTATCTTAATAGTAATCGATATACGGATGCATTTGTAAATATTGAATGTGATATGAGTATAAATATATGATTTTTTGAGTTGTATCTTATTCAGATAAGTTATTTGTTAATTGCCAATAGTTTGGGAATCAATGTCCCTTATGCAATCTCGCCATAGTTTTCTTTCCTTGGCCTTGATACCCCTTTTATAATAATAAAAAAATCTCTATCTCAATCACATTGGACTAAAAATATAATCACACAAATAATTTAAATATTACATCTTCAAATATTTAAAATGAAAACTTTATCAAAACCATTTTGCCTAACCACTACATTATCAAACTATCAAAAGAGCGGCATGCAATGGCGGAATAGGAAAAATAGTTGGAGTAGGCCACAAAAAAAATTATATTATATATAGAAATATAAGTCGTAAAAACCACAAAGATAATATTTGGTAATACCTATCCTTATGTAGAAAATTTAATAGCGATACTTAGTTAGAAATGCTCTGAGGCTAAGTCTTAAAATAAGTGAGTATGTAGAAATGCTATGATATTTCATGATGATAGGATTTCCTATATATAGGCCCTTTAGGTACTTGTTTTAGTGAGATTGTCTCTCATAAGGAGTGGAGCGGTTTGTCCCGCCCTAAATGGAGGAGAATATCTCATGTGACTTATTTCGTGGGCTTTTAACCTCATCTTACGACTGAGTCATAGCCTATCGCCAGCTCTAGCCGTTGAGGAGACATATTAACCTAATCTCATAAGGATATTGAGCCTTTTCTTTGCCAGGCGATGTGGGATTATTCACCTTAGCTAGGCGCGACCCACATAACAATGATGACTCTAGCCCATATGGCGATTTCTGAAATTCACCCAGTACAATACCAAATTTTAAACTTATGTTCATAGTTTATAAGTTGACATTAGAAAAAAAAAATCCTCAGTAAAAAAATTTCATGAATTTATAGTTTATTTATACTATCTTATAATTTATTTTATTTTGATAAACTAATTCAATTAACTTATAATTTATTATTATTTATTTTAATTGTACCCATATAATTAACAAAATTAAATATTAATATACATTTTTTTATGTTACTAATGGTGTCTAAGATTGCAATAGAAACCTAAAATATTAAGGAAACGTCACGTTAAACAAAAAAAAACTAACACAAATAATTCCAACACCATTCCTATTAAAGATAATCTTCATCTCATTTATCTATTCTGATAGATAAGCTCATAAAAACCCGAATTATGTGGTATATAGTGCAAAGATAAAATATCTAGAAAATCCTTGAAAATAAATAAGTTATATATCAACGTCTCTAAAGGAATAGAAAAGTTTTTTTTTAAAAAAACAATAGTAAAACACCACCGTCACATATACATTATAGACTTAGAATTAATGGCTAGCTAGGGAAGTAAATTATAAGAGGACAAAGATTTGTGGAGGATGGATGGTAGACAAGAGAACATATCTCATAGCGATTGAAAGAGCCCTATGAATGATAGACTCACTCCGTATAACTAATTCATTGTTTGTACACTATATAGTACTGCTCATGTACTTCATTTTTTCATTTTTTTTTATTATCATTATCATCATTTTTTTCCCCACAAATTCTCTTCATAGGATGTAGTCATACTAAGATATTGTCATATACTAAATGCAAATATTTAATCATCATTAATCTCTATCGAAAAACTTGTGAAGCATACAACGTGAATTTTTTCTACCCAACTGATTTTTTTTCATACGCATGAATTAGAAATTAAATTTCTGACCACATTTGTTCATTATATTATAGATGTATATTCACTTGTGTTAGGCCGACCAAAATTAAAAGTTAAGACATACTCCCTCCGTCCAAAATTATAAGAAAAAAAAATTCAATTTCTTTGTTTCAAATTATAAGAGAAAAAATCAAAATTTCTCTTTTCCAAGAATTATTTATACTTATTCTCATAAAATTAAATGCAAATTGCATTTAATTTTCCCTTTCTCCACTTTTATCAATAAGCAATAGCCATGAAAATTATTTATACATCTTTCCATGAAACTTATTTCAAGAGAAACACAAAAACACATACTCCAAATTATGTTTTGATTTTTCTTAATAATTGTGATTTTTATTCTTTCCCTTATAATTTAGGACGGAGAGAGTACATCAATATTTCGGAAAATGCTTATAAAGATATTTTAGTATGTTAGAATTGAATTTTGGTTGTTAAAAAAGGTAGAGAAATATGAGTGTGAGGAAGCACCACAAAAGTGGGACTCAACAACTAAACTGTGTGTCGATGTTGAGTAGTACAAATCATGTCACCCACACACACAGTGTTCTATTTCAGTATTTTCCACTGCTTAAACGCGTATTTCTTTTTTTTTTTTTTTCCATCAATTTGACATTTTGATTCTATCTATTATTGATTTCATTTTTCTCTCTCCACCGACACTCTCTTTGTTTTTCTTGTCTTTTATGCAATAAAATATTTCAAATTGTTTTATTTTATTTCATTTCAATGTGAATCTATTTTATTCTTTTGGTAGCATATTATTGTTGTTCACGATGATGGGACAGCCGGAGATCATCTACATTGAACTTAAGAATAACTCTGTAAGTGAGTTGAACATCACATTTGAACCCAAAACCTTAAGATGTTAGGTTTATGAGTTTTCTCACTTATAAAGTGTTCAACCTACATTTTTCTAAGCAATGTGGAACTTAACTCACTCACACTTGCCACAACAATCTTCCCTTTAAATGTGAGTTCATCTACTCTAGGATATGCTCCATAAACCTAACATATTAAAGTTTTGGGTTAAATTGTGGTGCCCAACTCACTTGTAGAATTGTTCTTAAATTCAATGTAAATGATCCTCCGGCTACTCCTTAGTGAATTGTTCTTAAGCTCAATGTAAATGTTAAATTGAATTCTAAACTATATTTTGTTGATTAATGAAAATAATTTCTTATTTATAATTAATATTCATGTTTTTAAATCAATATGAAATATAGTTTTGTAGGCACAACACATAAAGTTAAATTAAATATATAAAAATATCATAAAAAATTTCTATTATTAAAATATTTCTTCAATTCTTAAAATTAAATATTTTATATATTTATCTTTTTTTACAGCGATCTTTATTATTTTATTATTATTATTATTCTAATAAAAAATTTCTTATTTTATTCATATATTATAAAATATATATATATATATATATATATATATTAGATAAAATACATGGCATACATATTACAATTAATAATTGTCTATCTTTAGGAAAATATATTATGATATAAAAATTGAAAAGTAGACAAAGTGGATATCTTACACTTACAGGTTGTCAAGTGATAATGATCATATCGTCATATTTTGATAAAGGTCATTGACTTATTGCCATTTTTTAAATATATTTTAGAGCAATATTCTTTTTTCTATTTTATTCTTTTTTTTAAGGATTTTTCATTTTTATTCTTATTTATTTTTAAATCAAATATGTGGTGAGATTGTGAAAAAAAATGTTGAAGCTGATACAAAACGTCTTAATTTTGAACTTGGATTTAAGTTTTGATAAACAAGACGTGACACAATCGAATATATAGTGGTTTTAATACATTTCTATCCTCTTATATATTATGTTGTTTATTACAAACAAAAAAAATCCTATTATTTTTTCATTGACATGTCGGTCCTACTTTTTAAATTCCACAATATTAGCATCTTTGGTTTTTAAATTAAGCAATTTTGGTTCATTCATCCACTTGCCATCCACATTTGATGCGTTAACAATAGTAATAAAATAGTAAAGTGGTAATATTTTTAGGTCTCTTAAATAAGTAATAAGTTCAAATTGACAAAGATTAGTCAGTACAATTAAATAGGAGTTGAAATTTCATCTTGTAATCTCAATTTTAATTTATTTATCAAATTATCATTCTTAATTAATAATTTTTTCAAGTTTTTTAAGTTTACGTGGCTAGCAGATAACGTAGTCATGAATACACCGATGTGGCAGTGAAATTGTTGAATATGGAAATTTGAATATTAGAATTTAGAACCAAAAATTTTAGTTTTGAAAACAAAACTCTTTCCACTATATGAACTCCACATGTATTGGTTGCTAGAGATACATCTTTTACATTAGCTGCACATGTACTTGTCACAACTCACAATAGCACTTAATTGTCATATCGTATCATAAAATTAGATAACAATTTTATGAATAGACCAAAATAGCATAATATATTAATTAATATCATAAAAGAATCAAAATTGTATTTAAGATGATATAGTTTTTTTTTTTTTGACAAATTTAAGATGATATAGTTAAGTGTTCATATTTTGAACAGTGTGCATATGGAAAGAACATTTTTTTAGTAGAACCAAAAATGTTAATAGACGACCACTTCATCTCAAAAATCCATTCTCTAACTATCCAGCAGTTGTATATTTAAAATAGATCGTTAAAGTACAAAAGTAAGTATTTTTGTTATCGTTTTCACAAGAATTGGTGCGATATCGATGTCGTTCAACAATTAATATAATTTTAAGTAAAAGGGTTACAAGATATTTGTTTGCGAAAAGTGCGAAAATGTAACAACGGTAACAAATGAAACAATGGAGAGACAAGATTACTGGGATTAGATTTCATTACTCATTCATATATATTTCCCTAATCAGTTATATAGATTTTAGTTATCAACCAATATTATCATGTATCGCTCGTCGTACGTTTCCGTGTCCAAATAACGTCGAGATATTTATTGTGCCTATTAACCTCAGATGTCTCGGATGACCAATCGACACAATAACTTTAAGATTTGATACACAAAGTGAATATTAAACATAAATCTATGTCTAAAATTCAAATTTTTATAGATATTATCCTAGTTCTTTAGATTTAAAAGGTATATGTCTATAACAATTCAAACCCTAAGATGAAAACATTAAAATCAAGGATAAAATCAATATTGATTCATAGCTAAAACATATATAACACCATGATCAAAAGAAATACATACTAATAGAGTAATTTACACCTAATCCCAACAAAAGAGAGATTAACTACTCATTTTCATGATAATTTTACAAAGATTAAAGAGAAAAAAGATGAACAAACAAATCAATGATGATATCTCAACTATTGTAGTGTATCCACCTTCAAATCCCCTTCAATCTTCCTCCTTGGTCTCTAGGACGTGTTTTTGTGTTTTTGAGTGGAATCAATCCCAAAAATTGCAGTATGAATGCCTTTTATAAGTGACAGAAAAGTGGATTTTCGCTTAGCGACAGAGATTTCTTCAGCCTGAAGTACTTTTTAGCCGCCACAGCTCGCTTAGCGACGTAAATCCTCGCTTAGCGACGGCAGCTCGCTGGAGTTCGCTACTGGTCGCTCAGCCACGGCGACAGCAGCTGATTTTCTGCACTTTCTGACAGCTTGCGTCGCTTTTTCTGTCGCTTTGCCAGCAACTCATACTCAAAATCTTTACTTTTTCATTCCAAAATCCATTAAATCCAAATTTACCTACAAAAAGTGTTGGAATTAGATAAAAGTAACATAAATGACTAATTTCTTAATTAAAACTAATATTTATAAATAGTTGGGTTTTTTATACGAAATTACTTTTAAAACAAGTTAATAAGTGCTTAAAATATATATGTAAAATTACCATTTTTTGGCACTTATCATAGAAAAGCATTTAAGTTAATGTTCCTTGCAAGGTATGAAATGAGTACTTATAAACATACATATAGATTATCATTAAAGAGATCATCGCGCCGACAACATAAGTTAAACTCATATTTCGCGTGGGGTATAAATCAACATATTACCGATTGAACAAACTTTCATTGGCTACTAGACTTTTAAAAAGGGATGACTTAAGTCAAAAACTAAATCTATGACAGGTAACAAGCCATACTCACATAAGCTGCGCATGGCACCACTTTCCTTCGTGGTCTCACCCTCACCTACCATGGTCTCTAGATAGGTTCACATCGAGGACATTTGGGGCAACAATTCATCTCCATTTTGAGGCAAGTTTCCTTTTCATTAATGGATCTAGGTCTTGCACGACTTTCACATAAGCCACCATGAAAAGGTATAGATCTTTATATTGTATTTGTTGTTGCTGCGAGTATTACTCTAACATCCATTTTGGGTATAGTGGGTTTCTTGGTTTTCAGGGGGAAATTGCGCATTAGTTGGATTGCCTCAACATAAATGGACTATTTTGGATAACATGGTTTGGACATGACCACTTGGTGCCAACACTAAATTCTACAACATTTCCAAGTTGCAAAGGTCTTTCAATCAAGGGTTTAATATTGACACTTTTGAAACCATTTATAGGGGAAAATTGCGCATTCATTGGATTGCCTCAACATAAATGGGATGACTTAAGTCAAAAACTAAATCTATGACAGGTAACAAGCCATACTCACATACGCTGCACATGGCACCACTTTTCTTCGTGGTCTTTCAATCAGGAACATGATCGATAAAAAAAAAATGTGGTTCCTCTTATCTTTATTATCATTGATCATGGACGAACGACTATTTTAATTAAGTTGCCAGTTAGGTTTCAGATGATTGATTAGTCATGTCATTTTTGCTTTGTCACTCTATATGTAATATTTCTCTTGTTTGTTTGGTTAGGCTCTCTAGTGTTAGAATTTCTGCAAATAGATGAATACTATCCAAACTCCAAAGACATTTGCTAGTATCAAGTTTAGTAATCCTTTTCGCTTTTTCTAATGAATGAATTTGCTTATACCATAAAAATAATAAACCCTACTAATAACAAAGTAATTTAACCACTAAAAAAAAAGTAATTTGCATGATAATTTTTTGTGTAGAGGCTGGAGAATACAGAGCATTCAGATGCCTCTCATAATTTATCCATATTAAATATTAAGTTTGTAATTTTATTTTATTCTTGTGACGAATTATATCATAGTTTCTTCTCCTACAATCATTAGTCTTTACTTTCCTTTCACCATCAATTATTATTAATTAATGCACATCACATGGCATTGTTTATCAAAGAAAAGTTTAATCAGCTGGCACAATACCTTTCCAACCTTACCCTATTTTTCTTATGAAGACAAACACTCAAGAGAATACAATTGAAAAGATAACAAAACAAAGATAAAAAGCTAACACATTATTGTTTAGTTTTAAACAGAAAGATTAATTTCAAAATTTTCTAACTAGACATGTTTTAAACACTAAAAGTTGGTACATCCAACATTAATTTATGTATCTTAATTATTCAACCTATGTATGTGATATAGCCTTAGAACATTATAAGGACCTTTTCACTAGTCATAAATCAAACAATAATTTTTTTACATAAAAATAGTACTTTATGAAGAAGTTGTTGTAACCTGAAAGATGATGCATCCAAATTAACAATCATATAATACACATTGAATCCTACTTTTTTAAAATAGGCAAATCACTTTAAAGTTTAAAATAAGAAATACTAACTAATGAGGTATATGGAAATAGACAAATACTCTTTGATATTTGACATATATGCATATTTTCTATAGATGTCTCCAATAATTTATTTTTCACTTTATTTTCTACTCACTTTATAGAAGTAAATTTCAATATATTAAGAATTTATATACTATAAAATATAGTTGTTTAAAAAAGTACAAAATCAATTATCAATCAATTATACTATAAAGCCTCAAAATCCTTAGAACATGCTTAAAGGAACAAAATCTTCAAAACTCAACCAATGTTACTAAACTACAAAAACAAAAAAAAGAAGGATTGAAAATATAACGCGTAAATATAACTCAAATGGTACAAAGTTATCCGATATGTAAATATAGATATTTGAATCTGCAATACTATTCTTCTCCGCGCACGTTATCGGTGTAAATCTGCCGCGCGCGCCCGACTATTTAAACCCAAAAAAATAAAAATCTGAACAATCAAAACAAAATTTCTATATACATAAACTTGAATTTGATTATCCTCTTCTTATATTATACAGAGCAAAATTTAGTCATTGAATTTAATCATTTATCAAAATATGCAGCTCTCTTCAGCTATATACAAAGCCATGTATTATTTTTTCCCCTCAACAAAATATTAAAAAGATTATATATATTTTTTTATTAATTACATTTAAACTTTGTTTATTTTCCCTTAATCAAGATTCAAGAGAAAATGGTGTCTTCAAAAGATCATAAGGTTCCCAAAGAGCATCCAAAGGACAAGGTCTATTAGCATCCAATCTAACCCATGGTTTACCTTTTCCACTCCAATGCAATAAACTCACTGGACCAGGATGAAGTTCTCTACAAAGACCTCGAAAATTATCGCCACCGAGACCATGTTGATTCCATCTATGATCCACAGGAACAATTTCACCTGCAAAAACTAGTAAAAAAGGTGGCAATGAACCAAGTTCATAGATTCTTATCCTCTTTTGTAATTCCATCCATTCTTCAATCTTTGTTGTGTAGTCGCCTTCGCGCCATTTTTCTAGATCGATTACCATAACCCCGGTATTAAAGTAACAAGCTTTTCGATTCGCGAATGTTAAAGACAAAGATGGGTTGGACCAAAATGTTGGTGTGAAGTAATATGTGAAATTTGCATTGCAATATTCTGGTGCTGCTAAAACTGCATTTTTTTCGGTTAATGGTGTTGATGCAAGTTTTATGATATCATCAACTAAGATAAGGTCTGAATCTAAGTAAACAATTTTTCTAACACATAATGGAAGTAGATTTGCCAAATAGCTTCTTGCATAGTTTAAAGGGCAATCGAGTGCTGATCGAATCGAGGATGAGATTAGTCCTGAAACGATCGATTCATCGAAATTGTAGACTTGGAATTTAAGGTAAGGGAAAGTTTTTGAGATTGTGGAGCGAAGAAGTGAAATGTTTGAAGAACAAACAAAGTGAAAGATGATGTTTTCTGGGCATGATGTGTGTTGAAGGACAGAGAGGATTGCAGCCATGGATCCTCGGATGTATGTTGTGTCTAATGTCATTGCCACATGTACTGCTTCCTCAGAGCAGATATAGTATGTATCAGTGTCTGTGTCTTGTTCGGTGTCTGATTGTGATTCAGTGATGGAGGCACAATATGGTGAGTTGTAGAATTGAGGTGCTTCTTTGAATTGATCTTTCATGATTGTTCTTGAGGCATTAAGGAAGGGAAGACACAAGAGGGTGAGAAAAAAGAAAAATAGAAGTGTTGGTTTTGATTTTGGTATTTTGAACTTCATTGTGTTTTTTTATTTAGAAGGTTTTTTTTTTTTTGGTTGAGAAGAGTGAGATCTATGAGGTGCTTATAATTGGAATTTGAGGGAGTTCAAACAAGCTTTTGAGTTAGAAAAAAGTTTTAAAAAAATTTAGGAAAAAAAAAAGATGAAGAAAAGAGGGGGAGAGAGAGAGAAAGAAAGAGGGTGGGAGAGAGAGAGAAGGAGAGAGGTGGCTTGCTAGCTGGATGGGCTAGTAGCATTATGAGAGAAGGCAAAGTGAAGAATATATATGAAAATGTAAGAAGGGGTGAAGTTGGTGGAAGTCACATATGTAGTTTTGGATTATTCATTGATGGTTTAGTTTTTTTGTACCATTTTTCAGGTATGGGATGGGGACCCTTACCATACTCTTAGTATTAAGATTATGAAGTTCCTACATGTCTTATTAATTTTTATACAGTAGTATATGTTTCCATGGTATGGTTTTATGTACTCAAATTAATTATGGATTAAACCATGGGATGGTGATATTAAAAAGCTTTTATCCACTTAGAAATATACACAAGGTAGACATGGTTGTGCATTATGTATCATAAAAGAGGAAATGTATGTGACGGTGTCAGAATCAGATTGCTCCCTCATGTAGCCTTCATTTATTTTCATTTATATTATTATTTACTACTCCCTCCGTCTCATTTTCATTGCTACATTTGACTATTTCACACATATTAAAAAAAGTGCATAAATGAATGAGGGATGATATTAATTTTACCAAATTACCCTTGTTACATTGTGAGAAAGTGAAGAGGCAAAAGGTAGTGAGAAAGTGAAGAAGCAAAAATGTATATTTTGCAAAAGCATTTATAAGGGGTAGAAAGGGAAAAATAACATAAAAAATTGAAATGAGTCAAGTATTATGGGACAATTATTTTTTGCAAATGTGGCAATGGAAACAGGACGGAGGGAGTAGTAGTGTATTTCACACAATGGAAATAGTATTTGCATATCCCTTAACTTTTTTTTGTTTGAAATATCGGTAACACTTTATAAACAAATTTCTTTTTTAGGTTTTTTTTTTATACAAGGTTGATTTTATAGTTAACGTATTTGAATTATATTTGAAAAAATATTTCTCTTATTAGATGATATTTATGTGAAGCACTATTTTTTTTATAATAAAAGTAATGAACATTACTCCACTAGAATAACTAGTGGAACTAACTCCAAAAGAAATCAACTTATCATCACAAGTATGTCTTTTTCTAAATTTTACTTTTATTAGTTATAATAAATTAAAAGAGATAATATCTAAGCAATCGTTAATCGGTCTAGTTTGCGCTGAATTTGGTAGAGAGTATCATAGTTCAATTCCCTGCAATTGCGATCGAAAAAGGACTGTAACCACACTTGATGCTAAAATCGGCATCCGAACCAGATAATATGGTACAGGGACCAGATACTTGCGGTGAAAAAAAAAACTAATAAGAAAAAAATGTAAGTAATATCTGTGGAGGTATTTTTATCATGTGGAAGGTTGCCACATTATGAACTGTGATCGAGAGTATCACAGTTCTTTATTTTTTCTTTAAATTCCACATGATTTTGGTAGAGAGTATCACAGTTCTTTATTTTTTCTTTGGAGGTATTTTTATCATGTGGAAGGCTGCCACATTATGAAAATACTCTTATAAGATTTCTTTTATTCTAACAATATTAATTTAAAATGGATCTCCTTTATGTACCGGGAGAAAAACAAAATCTCCTTAATTACTTTTTTACTTTTTTTTAGTACAAGGTTTTTACTTTTTTTTTTTTAATTTTCATGGGTAGAAAAAATAATACCAAAGAGTGTCCTTACATAATAAGCACTATAAAGAGAAATTTCCATGAAGATATGATGTATCACTTGGATTATAAATTTAGAAATAGTGAAGAGAGTACTTTATGCTAAAGTAACAGTGACACAAGACTGGTAAAGAGCATCCATGAAGATTACTATTAATTTTGATGTGTTTAATTTCTTGTCCATCTAACGTTGTTCTTACGGCTAGCTTCGTATTCATTCAAGGCACATTCAATGTTGTTCATGGTTCATAGTCATGCATTTAATTTTTTTTATTATATTTTTCGTTCTTGTAAATGGTGGAATCATTACGCATTCATTCTGAAAACTACCTAGCAACTGAATTTTTCCATTTATAATAATGGGAAATGTAAAAAATTGTAATTGTAATCACTCCTCCATACTAAAATAAATCGTTTTGATGGTATAAATTAAGTAATGTAATTAATATTATGTGAAAAATAAAAATTATGAGTTAATTTACAAAATCCAGTACAGATTCAATGACTTTAGCGTTGTCAACATTGCAGATCCGAAGACATGACTATTTCGAACATTTAAATTTTGTCATATCAATTGTAGGCATTGTCAGATTTATAGACACTAAGTCATTTTTTGCTATTAACTTGGATGAGGTGAGTTTGTTCGCATATTCATCTTTTTTAATTTTTAGTGAATTTGATTGATGTACTCATCTACTGATTTGAATGAATGAATATCATGCATTTTAATATAAAAATGCATTCATTTGGATTCAACCTTGGGACCTCGTAGTGTAATATTTCAGCAGTATTGTCAAGAAGCGTCAGCAATATGTCATTGAATCTTACTTAACATGAACTAAATTGAAACTTCTTAACAATAGGAATCTTCAAACCTTTCACGATAACTCATATCTCTACCAAGTCTAGCGAACATGCACAACACCAATAAGATTCAAATAAGATTCACATAGCCAAATATAAACCACCCACGATTGTCACAAATCACACCACCACATGAAACCTGATTCTTTCTGGATCAGAGATTTGAATGATTAGCCAATGATAAGTTATTGAGTAAGAATTGTTGGTGATCGGACTTTGTTGTGAAGGAAAGAGTGGTATCTACATACACTCCAACGATCAAACTAATAGGCTCCGAAGGTGAGAGGTAAATGTAGGATTAAATATTGAATTTAATTAGCCTTTTTGGAAGGTTTATATAGGGGAAGAATTAGGGTTGTAAAATTAAGAGGCTTATTCTAATTCTTAGTTCTTTGAATCACACTTCCTGTTGTATTTGACATACTTTGTGAACATCAAATCATTCAAAGATCTCCAAAACACATCAAGATTAATGGCCACAAACAGCATACCCCCAACTACAACTATAACTAGAAATCCTTCTTTTTAAATTTGTGATCAACCAAGTATTAAAACTAAGATCCATAAGCAATTATCAATATTCCCTCTAGCAATTGCATCCAAACAAAAAGTTAATTGTCGTCTACATGCTCGAAGAGATTGCATGAGATTTATGTTTGGTATCGCAAGATTACCATAATTATATTTAGCATGAGCAACTTTTACCCAAATATTGTCCCAACAAAATGTTAATTGCCAATCCAATTTATCAATGTAAGTTTGATTAAGAGACTTCATACTTATTTTCTGTGTACAAATTTTCTAGAAACAAGGTGACATTTGGTATTTAAGGAGCTAATGTAAAAGCAATATAATAACAAGGTATAATTGGATGCAAATTGTAAAAGGTATAGTTAAAATTAAGGTAAAAATGTTACACTAAAATTTTGTATCTCATATTTATAATGGAATGTTATACAACTATTTTCAAATAGAGTGATTTAAATGAAGGGTGAAATTAATTAGAAGAAGAAAAATGCTCAACACTTTTTATTCTCCATCTATATAGATATAGAGGCGTGAAGGGTAAAATTGGACGAAAATGAAGTTATATTAGGAGTATTTTTAAAGTGAGAGAAACGTTTATTTCAGCCAAATAAAAATTGAGTATTTTTTTACAATAATTAAAGAGTGAGTATTAGAAATTGTTAAAATGAGTATATTCCTAGTACTTCCCATCCCTTTATATATAATTATATATAGGTATAAACTATAAGAATATATGTCAAAATGGTCCCTAAATTAATAGTTTTTGTCATAATTTTTGTATCTCTACTTTTAAATCAACTCACGTATATTGTTCAAAATTTTGAATTTTTTTTTTGCGGTAATGTTTAGTACATCATATAGAAATCGCTTAAAAATTTATATTTAATTTGTTAAAAAATTCTAAATTTTGTGAGAACGATTATTATAATATTATGAACATAAAGCTAAAATCTTATTAAAAAATATAAAAAATATACATGAGTTACTTAAAATCAGAGACCAAAAGTTGTGACCTTATATATTTTGGAAACCAAAACTCACTGAGAAAAATTATATTGACTAAAAGTAAAATTTAAAATATTTATAAAAATAAAAAATTTATTTAACCTTAAATATTTTTTTGAAAAGGAATTTAACCTTAAATATAAAGTCTCGCATCATTGACAACTATTTTAAGATGCAGTGGTTGTTGGAGATCCAAGCTAGGTATAAAAGTATGAAGTACGTGTGAAATTGCAGAGAAAAATTATACTACAAAATTTGATATATATTGCCATTATATTTTAAAAATATATTTGCAAGAAGATAGATTGAAGTTTTTCCAATATTCTTGATTTATCTGTTATATTTAAATATATATTTAGGCTTTTCCTATATACAAAAGTGTACATACGAATGGATTAAATTATTTATCTAGTATCATGTATCAAAAGAAAAATTTATTTTGTCGACATAAAAAATATCATTTTCTATCTATTCTTGCCAAAGGTAAATGTCAATGATTTTTCATGCTGATCTGTATAAGTCAGAGGAATTAAACAATCTTTATATATATTTTAATTAAGTTCCTTTACCTCAATCAACATCGTCCTTATTTATGTACCAAAATAATCAACATCGTCCTTTGCTTGTAGATTCAAACTCCTTCAACTATTCGCCATAGAATATATTGTGATTAAAAATTCTCACACACCACGTAGGGTTTCATAGGTTTTTGTTATTTTAATTGTTATGGAATATGGGAAACCAATTATTATTCCATTCAATTCATATCGTCTAACCATTAAGTTATCCTCCACCAAACTATAAAATTTTCTCTAATTTACTACCAATTTAGAATGTGAGACATGAGATCATTAAACTAGTATTGTTTCTTTCTAGTCCAACATTATTATTACTAGTAGCACGTACTATTCTTGTTTAACACACTTTTAAATTAAAATTATCAAAATAAAATTGATTCAATAAATTAATCATGTTAAGGCAACACGTAATTTGCAAGTAATTAATCTGACATTTTAGCTATAAACCTTTGAAACCTTTTGATCTCGTTTGACACATTGCAGCTTCTTAATTACTTTTTTTTTTTTTTTTATAATAGCTTCTTAGTTTGTTTAAGTAGATATATACATACATATATATATATATATATATATATATATATATATATATATATACGAATTAAATTTTCATGCATGTCGGTATGTAAGAGTTTTAAACTGGAAGCACATCACAATTAATTGCGTGTGATTTTAAAAGTGATTAAGATATAAGGACCAAACTTATATACAGTTTCATATACAATGTTCATGCTGTGCGAGGATATAGTTATTAAGATATAGTGATTAAGATACATAGAGGTGGTTATTTTAATTTAAAATCAGTTTTATTTTATTTTTTAAAATTAAAACAAAATATAAAACTACATTTTTGTGAGAGGAACAACAAAAACTACATAAAAAATTGCATATAAGTTTTGTTCTTTTTGTTATATATAGATATAAATTATTATTTTTAATAATCTAAGAATTATAACTGATTGACGGTGTAATTAAACACTATTTATATAGACTATATATAAAATTAAATTCATATTATATTATAATTAATAATGCTATTGCTACTTCATTCCTTTGAGAAGCCAAATTAAATAACACTCAACAAAAAAAGAGAAGCAAAATTAAAATGATAAGAAGCTTCCATCATAAGAGAAAAATCAATTAGAATATCTATAAATAGAAACAAACGGTTGTATGATGAATATCAACAAAGTTTAGAATTAAGGTTGGTGATAAAGCTAGCACATGCTTTTTCACTAAGAATCACATACAAGTTTTTCTGTTTTGGACCCAGCAATTAATATTTTTTATCCATAACTACATTTTGTTTGTTTCTCAAAAAGAAAAAGTTATGATCACACTTCAAAGTTTAAATATATATGATATCACACGCTATATATAAATGAATTAATTACATTCCAAAAATAATAAACGCGTTTGAGTGATGACTTCACATGAGTCTTAAAAGCCAGTTTGTACATAATATATGAAGTGTGACTCATGTTGTTAGCTTCCAATAGTTTAGCTACATATATACATACATAGTCAAAACAAACTATACAGTCTGTCATATTTTATGAGTCACACTATCAATATTCAATTCCATAGTCCATACTTCAAAATTTTCATTCAATATTAATGCTACCTTAGTTTAAAGTACGTAATTGAAGTCGGTGATATGTTTTGAATTTGAACAATTCAATTAATAGTTATGGGCATGCTTACTTTCAGGGTGTGTGTAGCACCCTGTTCACATTTCCTTTTCAAATTGCCTTAGTGATACAAATTTAAGTTTTATATGCGACAAGTTAATCTTAAGCAAACAAGGAATGAAAGTTTGGTATTCTAATTTATGACATTGTTGGAATAAATTAGATCTAATATATAACCAAGTTATACTGATTAATGAATTTAATTTAAAGATAAATTGTTTGACATCATCTGACGAAAATATTTGGCTCAAATAATTAATGAGTTCTCGTTAGGATGGATCGTCGGAAGAACCCGAGTTCAATTTCTGGTGGAAACAATTCTTGACTAGACATTACTTACCTCATGGCCGCCCTTCTCTTGAGAACCAAAAAATTGATACAAATTTTTTTTTTTTTTTTTGAGAGGATCTAAGTTTGAATCTTGGTTAGAATATTTTTTATTTAAACTTTAGATACCCAAATTATATTAGATTTTTTACTCTAGACTAAATTGTAAGTTTGTTAACTTTTTTGGTAACACTACACCAGAAAAGACTAGTGTATCCTTTTTTCTTTAATAACATTTTTAAGCGCTATTGAAGTTGGTGTTGTTATAGGTATGCTGCCTATTATAGCGCTTTCTAAAGCGCTATCACATGTCTTATCTTTAATAGCTCTTGTACACTTTTGGCAATAAGATTTAACAACGCTTTTCAAAAAAGCGTTATTTTAGGGGTTTTCCAGCGTGAGAGTGAAAACGTCGTGTCTCACTTGATGAATTTTAGGGGTTTGTGGAAGAAAGAGCGAGCGATGGAGGCGTGAACGAGAGTACAAAGATTTAGGGTTCGCCGAATGAGGTTCTAGGTCCAAACGAAGGATTTAGGTAAGGTAAAACGAGAACCATGGAGATCGAGAAACATAACGATTGAGATCGTATGCAGAACGATGGAACTGTGACCAAAGTAGAAGCTTAACAATTGAGATCGTATGCAGAATGATGGAGATCGAGAAGAGTATAAGTTGAACAACGAAGATGAGTAGAAACTGAAGTGTATTTTTAGTTCTTAATATTAATTTATTTTATTTTTATTAACCAACAACAAAGAGTCAATGGTTCGATACCCAGCCACAACCAATTTTTATTTATTAATTTTCCTCTATTATAGCGCTTCCACTAAAAAGTGCTATTATAGCATCCCAATGTTTATGACATTAACAACGCTTTTGGAAAAAATGCTACTATAGCATCATACATTTGACTATTTGAGGCTTTAACAACGCTCATCCTCAAAGCATTATTATAGGGGCTCCGTATTGAGTTTTAATAGGGCTTTTTAAAAAGCGCTATCAAATGTGTGCTATTAAAACTACTTTTTGACGTAGTGTAATTAAGGTTATTAACCCACATTAATTTTTCACTTATTTAAATGTATTACTATAAATTAAAATAAAAATACGATATTAAGTTTTTAAAAATTTCACATTAAATATTAAATTGGAGTTTAATCACATTGGTATATTAACTCATTAATCTATTTAGCCTATTTCAAATAGTGACGGAACAAGGCATGAACGCGCGTCTCCCAAACTCTAGAAAATGTAGTAGCTTCTTGTCTTCACGTCAAATTGCCTCATAAACGCACAGTGGCAGCAAATCGAAGTGTATCCAAAACATACACTTAAACATAATTTATGTTGCTATAAACACATGCCTAGGTCTTCGTTGCAGTCACAAACATAGTCTTTTGTTAGTAGTAGTAGGATGTAGGTATGACAATAGGCCCCGAACTAGACTTTTCAAGCATGAGTCTAACTTTGTCATAGACTTATTTTTAGACATGTAGACCAAAGATTATGATTACATTTGACATGGAAAGGATGAAGAAAATATGATTACACTTTATCTATTTGGACCATAATTAGATGTCCAAAGTTCATTAAAGATTGATAACAAAAGGTTAGCAACAAAATATGGTGTAGTCTTTATCAACACCTACTTTTCAATTTCCCATACATTCATTCAAGCCATGTGACTGAGAAGAATTTTGAGTATCTTCTTAAGGCCCATATTGGTAGCAACGTAACCCAAAAAGAAAAAAGAAACACGTAACAAATATCTCTGAACAAGTGGATCTAATTATTCTTGGGCCATATAGTAAAAGAAACACAAAATTAAATTCAAGGTTGTACTCAGAAAAATACAAAATGCAAGGTCGGGCAAATGCTGTCCTTGAAAGAACTTTGAACTTTAATTTTGAAAGTCATGAATGCTTTTTCATTTTACAATGTGTAATAATTTGAGGATTAAGATAATATGCTGCAGGATGGAAATGAATGTGTGGCTGAAAATATTATGATGTAACATAAACATGGACTGTCAAACCCAAAAACATAGTAATTAAAATAGGACTCATGCAGATGCAGTTAACAAACTTTTGGCTAAACTTTACTAATCTACCTTCGTGAGGTGATGATAGATTGAGTTAACAAATTGATTGAAGTCTGCTCACGAGAATAGTGGTAGCGGTCAAATTAACATTTTTTTTTTATTGATTCGGGAGTTTCTTCTCCGAGATTTGTCGTTTTTGTAATTGTGTTTTGATTGGCTCCGGCCCAATTTTATCGGATGGCCTCAAAAGGACCGGCTTGGGTCCAATTGCTTAATGCGTTTTTGTAAATGCAAGTCATTTGTATAAGAAAAGAGAAATTGAAAAGAAAATAAACAATATAATAGCTCTTGTACCTAGCTAACAAGCTCAATAACATCGTTTCCAACCTGCAAAGGCTAATTCATGACAACTGATACAAGTTAAAAACATAAAAAAAAACAAATTGTTTGCAATAACAAGGTTTGAAATCCTCTGGACAGAGCTTTGATCTGTATAGGATGCACATTACTGTGACTCTTACAGAGTGCAAGAGTGAGTAATTCATAATTGAGCTCAAGGTAGCACAATGTGCAAAATGGCATTACAAATTTTTACTTGATTGCTTACTACAAACCAACCACAGCTGTACTCAACAAACTTGTAACGAAATTAACAGATTTTATAGTACAGCAGTCAACAGAGCACAGGAATCAAATTTTCAATAAATAGCATTAGAAGTGATTCTTTGCTTATAAATTTTGCACACAGACACTTCTCACAGGAGATAATGACAATTGTATACGAGTAAAATGTACAGCAGAGCTGTAGAGGCGACAATAAGATAGAATTGAATGATTGTGATTAAATTTGTGAAGAATTTGAGTGACTCTATTAATGTAAAACTGTTAAAAAATAATAACTCAATAAGTATTTTGTCTTATCAATGAAAGGAGTAAAATTCCTGAAAAATAATATTGACAGAGTTGAGAAAAACTAAACTAATACCACTACTATCATACAAATGGTAAACCTGATGTAATATGAACTAGAATCTTTGCACTTCAATGTTTAATCCTAATGTACTACCTACGAAAAGGAAAGAAAGTGCAACTACTTTGAAAAGTCCTTAAATTTCTACATATATCATTAATATTCTAATAAAATTGAAAAACACATCATAAAAACGATCCAAGTGAAAAAACATCAACAATGAATAGTTTGAATGAGAAAACAAACTCATAATGCATATGTCTACCCTCATCTAGTAGTGCTATAAAACTTCTTCCATTATGACTTCTAAGAAAGAGTCAGGCCCAACACATTGTAGATCTATTATCGGCAGCCGTACCTTACATTTGCAATAGACTGATTTGTACATTGACCTCCGAGTCACACAGAAGTAACTCAAAAAATTCCTTCAAGGCTCGCCTTCTCAAATCCTAACTTTAAGAACAAATGAATTAACAAGCAACAGATGACACAATAAAGTTAATGGATACTGTAAGCAGTAAATATCTAAATGATTTCTCATATAAGATGACCACACAACATGTATTTAACATAGAGAATACCATTTCGACAAAAAATAAAATAAAATAAAATAGAGAATACCAAAAACTGAGGGAAAAACTATAATTTCCATAACCATGCCATAGATATATATATATCATCAGTATATAAACATCAAACTAACATCTATATTTGCATTTGATTTCATAATCGTGAAATGTAATTTTGCTTAAGGATGCATATCAAGATCGATAAACTAATTAGAGATGAACTACAACAGTAACAAGAGAGTATGATATGGACAACCTCCACAGTTACAAAATAATAAAAGGAAAAAAAGGCACACAGGAAGATTGATAAGAGCTTCAGTCCGGCTCTATCAGCAGTCTGAATCCTATCCGATCTATTGCCAAAGCAGAGCAAGTACCACGCAAAAAATAACAAACATCAGCAGCCTCTTCAGATAATAATCTTGTTGCCCTTGACCTGTGTGCAGAGGATATCTATGAACATGGCCACCATGAAATGAATTAGAAAATCCATAAGGGAAACCAGCTGCTCCGCCATACATGGCTCCACCGTGAAATCCATGCATCTGAAAGTTAAATAAGGATGGTATAAAACTGCCAAATCCTGCAGAAAATGTGAAATTCCCAAATCTTGCAGTTGTTGCTGGTGCAAATCCTCCCAACCCACCCAATCCACCTGCGAATCCAAATCCATGTTGAGAAAAAGGATTTGATTCAGGTGGAGGAGCAGTTTCAGGCCTCTGACCGGCAGGACGATGAGGGATATTAACACCGGGAATAGATTTCGATCTTGGATCAGTTGACGTCTTTCCTCTCCCATATAAAGGAACCAACTTCTCCTCCTCAATCATCGCCTTACAAACTGGGCATTCTCGTGACTGTGAGTGAAAATGAAGCCATTTGTAAAGACAAGGCCAGCAGAAAAGATGACCACACAAAGTAATAATAGGATCTTGTGCTAAGTCAAAGCAAATGTTGCATTCAAAATTGCCAGCATCATTGTTATTATTATTGCTCGAGTAGGGAGGGCTTGGGGGTGACCTGCTTGTTGATTCCCCAAACCCACTTGCCATCTGTCAAATAAAATCCCAACTTCAAATTATGGACTTGTTAGATAAACAGTTTAATTAAGCATTTATAGCATGAAGCACTTGTCATATAAGTACTTATGTATAAACTACTTTATAACAAATAAAATAACGTCAAATGGTTTAGTTATAAGCTATCATGGAGAGCTTACGAAAATAAGCTGAAAACAACTTAATTTCATACATTGTTTTCATAAACTCTCCCAGATAGTCTCACAAGCCATGAAGCACAAACACTCCTCAGATTAGGTGTGCCCCCAGTGTCGGACACCGACATGATACCAGCACATATGATTGCATTGAATTATGCCAATTTCCTCAAATTATTATCGGTGTCCCAGTGTCAAGTGTTTGTGTCATATCTGATGTCTGTATCCGTGCATCATTGCTCACAAGTGCTTGTCAGTAAATAAGCTCAAATAAGTCGATCAAAACATGTCATGCATGACGGTTCTTGCACATAAAAACTCAATTCTGTCTAAAAAACATTAGATCTAAGATATCATATCATAATTACACATATTGCTAAGTCAAATTATTCAACCATTTAAACTTTAAAAGCATCAACAGTAGGTTAAGTAATCCATAGTTTCATTTACATACATGATGAAATCATCAAGCTACAAATTTTATAGAGGATAAGAAAAATTTAGGGAAAAAACAACAAAACCTAAATTTGATGAGAATTTAGCAAAATCAACACGAAACGAAGGTCCAATTCAAAGTGAAAAACTCAAAATCATAACCCTAACTCAAATTTCAATTTAATCATTTAGACAGCGATTTTCAAACAAAAAATTGAAATTATCTACATGGATGAAATCAAGGTTTATAAGTTAAGAAAATTAAAAAATCAAATTGCAAAAAAAATAAAAATAAATGTAATGATCGCAGATTGAGAAGAAGGTACGAACCTGAAGAAACGATAGATCTTTTGTTGAAGTCAAAAGCTCGAAAGAGAAAATAATGAGTTATTATTATTTGGATGGATTTTTAATTTTTTCACGTGATGATGAAAATGATTAGAAAATGCGAAAGGTAAAAGAACAGAGCGTAAATGGAAAAAAATTATGAGTTTGTTTTTTACTATGTTTAGGATTGTTTCTTCTTTTTCTGTATTTTTAAATTAGCAGTGTTATCACCATCATCATCAGTTGGTTCAGTAACGATTGTCGCTAAATTTGATAGGGAGAACCACAGTTCCATCCGTACAACTGCTATTGAAAGGGGATTGGAACCTATGTTGTCCGGGTGCGGCTACGGTACCGGTATCCGGTACCGATACGGGGTACGTTATTTTTAGAAAAATTAAGGTACGGGTACGTCCCTATACTTTTTTTTAAATATAATTATATAAATCAAATAATAGAATTATATTGTTAAAATAAATAATTAAACATAAAAAATATCACACCACAATTTATAAGTAATTCAAATTGTTCAAAAACATCAAAATATGAAATTAAAACGCAATTAGCTCAAAAAGAGTCAATTGTTTCCACCTACTACTCAAAAGAGCGGCCTCTAGTTTAGGTTTATCGTGAGAAAGACTAGCAATTTCAAAAATATCAATTATATATTAAATAAATCTCATTCATCTCTACGAAGATTTTTGTTGCTCTTTCATTATAAGTATTACTATTTCCCTTTCTCGAGAGAATACGAAGATTTGTATGAATAAAAAAATCAGATCTTCCATTCTCTTTGAATTTAGTCTATTCATTTTTAATGAATGAGTGAATAATTCCAATGGCTGCTTTTTTTTATTGTTTTTTAGCAGTAGGTGCTACTTTTATATTATACAAAAATAAAAAAACCTAAATATTTATATAAAATAACAAATTAAAGAAAAAGAAGAAGAAAAAAAATAGTGTTTTTTTGGACTGGTGTACCACAGATGTACCACTCGTGTACCCATTACAAAAAACAAAAAAAAAATCTAGGTACGGCGTCGGTGCGTACCGGGGGAGTACCATACGCGTACCGGTACCGGTACTCTATCTAAAACGGAATACCCATACATCATAGATTGGAACCGATTGATAATAGAACTGAACTTTCATCCAGATTAAACTAGTGCCGAAGCAAAAAGATTAGGAATGGTATTATATTTTTTTGTATAGAAATTGATGACTTTCCATGTGGTGGTTAGCTATTGGTTATTTGTTGGTAGTTTTAGTATTGCCAACGCAACGCGTTAAAACTATTTTGACTGGAAATACCAACCAGGTACAGTAGAGTATAGTAGTAAGTACGATCAACATTCTAGTTCTAGTTTCAAACTAATAGCACCCTTAAACGAAATACCAGTACCTCTCCATTTATTTCCCTTTTGATTTTTTAACAAGTAACCAGAAATCTTTTACTCCGTTATAAAAAAAAAATCAGAAGTATTTGTTAGCAAAATCATTTTTAAAATTAGTAATAGATAAATTGGACAAAATCATATTATCATTTCATTAGTGAACACAGATAAATTTCAATGAATCAAATGTGGCTATCCAATAATTTTTGTTAAGAATATAGTTAATTAGTGTTTTCATTAGTTTGTTAGAGTTGGTTAATCCATATATTGCTCTATACATAAGAGCCAATATTGTACCAATTTTATCGTTTTTTATCGAAATGATTTTTATGAATTTTATCCTCTTTCAACTCTTATGGCTTTTATCATTCAATTTCTCAAAACTCTCAAAACCTCAACAATTTCAATGGATATTTTTTTAACTAAATTTCAATGAATTTCTAGAAAATAAACTACTTACCCAAAGTCCCCATGAGTTTAGCTCAGTTGGTAGGAACATAACACATTATGTGCAGAAGCCCGGGTTCGAACCCGGAATACTCCACTTGTTCACCTTTAAGGTGAATTTTCTAGCCACTAAATTATTTGACAAAAAAAAACTACTTACTCAAAATAAAATAAAAAATGTGTAATCTTTTTTATGTTGACTTCATAACGATTGTCTCTTACTTATAAAATTCTTATTAAGACCAACTCACATTCAATTAAATGTGTAACTTCTTAACCTTTCCATTGACTTCCTAGATCCACTTGGAATCAAATGTATCTTATAAGAGTGTGTGTACCATTAATATTATTCACCTCAACAAAAACATGGTAAAACAAAAAGGAAAGAAAATTGATGAGCAGTATGCTTTGATCATTTATAATCTAATTCAAAAAATGAGTCAGAAGTTCAAAAGATAAAAAATCACTAAAACTTTAGCATTTCTTTCACACTTATCATACATAACCCGTTGATCAAAGTTGGACTTCAACAACTATTTTATTTTATAATTATAGTTTTGGACTGTCGGTTCACCTCATCAATAAACCGAGTAAAATTAATGTAAGCCAGGCAAGGCGTTGAATTCATGCCTTTGTTAAGCATTGTCACAACGATGCTACCAAGAAAGATAGATAAAAAGTAATTGCCTAATCAGTATATAACATTCATGTAGCCACCCAAAAATATATAATATTACTCATAAATTAAACTATGTCCCCAAATATATACTAGTATTACAATTCTCACAAGACATTATAATATAGCTAGATTTGACCAAGTTTGTTTCATTCTTGGTCTAAATTATATTCCTCATACTAATATCAAAATCAACATCTACCCACCCATTATTTTCATACTCCAAATTCTTATACCTAACCATACAAAACAAGACAAACCCACTTGCAAGACTTTGAACAAACACACACAAAACACACATTTTTCCACATTCAATTCTTAGTTTTATTGCAAACAACATTTTATTGCAAATGAGATTCCAGATTATAGATAACATGAAATATTGGCTAATAGACCATCCATCCATAGTTTGGTTCCGATGGAGTCCCAGCCAATCATGGGGCTCCACGTGGCCATTTCTCGTCACCGCCATCGCCACTTATATAACGGTCGCACTCACCCTCCATGTCATCCTTAACATCTTCAAACGCCGCCACGCTGTCCCATTGGGACCCCTTCCTGCCATCCACTACCTCATTATGTCACTAATCTCCGCCACAATTTTCACCGGCATACTATTCTCTGCAGCTGCAGAACTCCGCGATACACGGTGGCTCCTCCGGCGAACTAAAACCACCCCTTTTGAATGGTTCCTTTGTTTCCCACTTGGTATTCGTCCCTCTGGTCGTGTTTTCTTTTGGTCTTATGCTTTCTACCTCTCTCGGTTTCTACATTTGTTTCGAACGTTCTTTGTTATTCTCCGTAATCGGAAACTCTCATTTTTCCGACTGTTCAACAACTCCATTCTCTTGCTTAGTTCTTTTCTATGGCTTGAATTTTCACAGTCTTTTCAAGTTTTGGGGATTTTGTTTTCTACTTTGGTTTATTGTTTGGTTTATGGATTTAGATTTTGGATTGAAATCGGGTTACCAAGTAAGAATTTTTTGTTTACAGTGAATTGTCAAATGATTTTGTTGGGTTGTAATTTGGTTTGTCATGTTGGTGTTCTTTGGTTGCATTTGTCGAGAGGTGGGTGTAACGGAATTGGAGCTTGGGTTTTCAATTCGGTTTTGAATGCTGCTATTCTTTTCCTCTTTTTGAAGTCCTATGTCAATGTACATTGCAAAAGGAAGAACAATAGCACAAATAGTAGTACTAGTACCTCCAACGAAGGTTTTAAATTGCGGTCACAGTAACAATTCAAATTTTTGTCACAAAAAATCTTTGATATTGTAGAGAATTTTGTTTAAGTTGCGGCCGAAAAACCAATTGACATTGGATCTAGTGGAATGAACTAGTCTCTTGGATGAACCAAAATTCAAATCTTAATCGGAGGAGATGCATACATTTAGTGTTTGATGGTGTCTCGAATATAAATTAGTTCAAGTTGAGGGGGTACATTGTTGACTGCTGAGGCAAATACTTGGAACTCGGTTTTCCCTTGCTGCAAATTTTGGTTTTCAGCTTTTTGATACTTTAGTTTGATTAGGTTCACCTTTGTCTCTTTAAAAATGTTGAGACATGGAATAGGACACATAACATATTTCACATACATTGTAAAGCTTTAATTGATGACTTTCTAATTGAAATTATATAAATATCCAGTGCAGTAAAAAAGTAAACTGCAAAAACCGAACCTGGTTTGTTTATCAAGTCTGTGATTTTTATGTGAAAAATTAAAGGTTTTAGAGGATGCGTAACTGCAAGAGCACCAAGTATTTAGAGACGCTAAAATATTTTTTTCTAAGTTAAATGGTTGACCTGTTCAAAAAGTTAAATGGTTGTGATACTTTTTGTTAACAAAATTACATGTTTGTTTTAAGTTATATTTATGGATTCCTGGAAATGAAAGTATAGAAAATAACATTCTTATGTTTGTAACAAGTTTATTAACTTTTTCCGTAAAAAAAAAAAAAATCATTAACTTTTAATTTTGGATATAAAAATTATTGGAAAAAAGAAAAGTAAAATAAACACATGTAACTATCGATTAACTTATCTATTATAAAAATAAATAATAAAAAAACTTAAAATAAAATTATCATCTTTATATTTTTTGAAAGTTATTCCAGCATTAAAGATAGCAAACTTGAAATAAACACACATATTTTCTTTAGAATGGCATAAACTGTGACATAGAAGACTAAGACTCTGTTTGGTAAAAATAGCTTATAGCTTATAGCTTATAGCTGATAAGCTAATTGAAGTGTTTGGTAAAATTAGTGGTTCAATAGCTTATAGATGTAAAATGACATAAAAGGACATTATTAATTAATAATAAAATCGGAGTTTAGTTAAAATAATAAAGTTAAAATTGGAAGAAAAAACAAAAAGCTATAAGCTAATTGAAATAGCGTTTGAAAATAAGCTATAAACTAGTCAAAATAAGCTATAAGCTCGTAACGAAAAGACCGTTACCAAACAGAGCTTTTAGCTTATAAGCTAAAAGCTATAAGCTCGTTTTAGAGCCTTACCAAACAGAGCCTAAAAGTAGTGCATTAGAAGGTGACATAGAAGTAGTGCATTAGAACGTTTTGCAAAGTTTACTTCTTTTTCTTTCCCAAAATGCAAATTGCAAAGGTGGATACTATGATTCGTTAGGTGGAATGCAAACTGTTGCGATACGTTCGCAATGTAAGCAACGAACGATTTTTTTTAAGACCTTCTATGGAGGGGTGATTGCAGGTTTAGGGTATCTCAACGGTCATATTTTTATAATATTCGCTACCTAAACAGCGAACTAAATTCGCACTCTAGATAACTAGGAAGTATTAATTTTGATCATTTCAGGGGAAGCGTAAGTAATGTAGGTAGAGAAAAAGAAGAACACTTTACATATTATTGTAATTTTTGTTCCATCGCATATTATCTAAGAAGTGTGGTATTTTGGCCCAAAAAAAAATGATGATTTTGCTTTCATTTTTTTTTTTGTAAAAAAAGAGGGCAAAGTCCAAAAATATTTTTGGGCCCAAAGGTAAAGGGTTTTTTATTTCAGATTTTCTTTCCACACTTTCCGTTACACTCAACCCTTGACATTTTCAATTTACTTCTTGCTACTTAGGATACGAGTGTGTAAAATTGCAAAAATTTAAAAACCACAACTCGCATCCTACATCGCGAGCATCGTTCGCGTTCCACAATGCATACATGTCAATAGTAAAAAACACATTCTCCCATGTAGTAAAAAATGATTGTTATGTGACCATATGTGATTGACCACGTGGGAGGCAGTGAATTATTATTGCTCAACCAATCAAAATTTGTGGCAAATTTATTAAAAATGTGTAAATATATATTATGTGAGTATAAGGCAAAATGGATATTAAGATACTCGTATCCACACTCATACCTTATTTTTGCGGATAATAACCGATATCCGTGTCTTTATTCAAAATGTCAAGTTTTACACTATTTTTTGTAAGTATTTTTTGCATATATATTTTTTTTAAAGTATTTGTTGGTTACTTGTTAGTAGTACAACATTATATTTTACTCCAAACATACAAGGACAACATTTTTAGTCTTTTATTATTATTCCAGACAACCAATGGCAATCCTTGATAGTAACTTGTGTCAAGAAATAGTTTGTTCTTAACGCCATGGGAAACATCATAACATAACTAACTACAATGAGATCGGATATTAGCATCCCATCCTATTAATTTTTTACAAATAAATAATATTCCTTGTTTGGAGGCTGCTGGGGAAGCTTCCTCGAATGATTCATTAAAAAGGAACATTCCACCATTGTTTTGTACCTACTCTTTCTTTCTAAAAGCAAACCGGTTGGTAATGGTGGGTCATATTTCGACTTGTCAACTATTTTATGCTACACATCCCACCCAAATATAATTAATTAGTTTCTCAATTTAAATACTATATTTTTCATACTATTTACTCCTTCTAGTCTCATATATAAGAAACATTTTCACTTTTTAAATTCATTGTAGAATTAATGTATTTAGACTATATTATTGTCTAGATACATCAATTCTATAATAAATCTAAAAAGTCAATTTTTTCTTATATATGAGATTAGAGGGAGTAGTTTGTTTATAATATTTTTATAACCTACTGATTTTTTTAAAAATTGATCCTATTTTTTTACGAAATCTACAAATTTGGATTTTATAAAACAGTTATATTTGTACATATTTTTTGTACGTGCAAAATTAAGGTAAATATTTGTAGGGCTAATATAAGTTGGTTTTGGTTCTTTATTTTATTTCACCACAAATATGTGATCCATTGAATAATTTAATTTGATTTTGGGGTCAATTCTGACATCAAGTGATTTCGATTTCATTCTAATCATAGTAGTTGCGGGGATTGATAAGTTGGTTTGGTTTTGTTTATAAAGATTCAATTCATATCACCCATAACAAGACTAATTTGTTTTTAAAAAACTCAAAAAATTAACTTGTTAAAACTCACTGTATATTCTAATGGCAAAGGATTTAAGTAATATGCATGAAATACTACGTTCGATTTTCATGGACTCCAATACTCCATTGTAATTTCTAGACAAAAAAATTAAACTGTAACACCCATGTAGTTTAAAAAAATACAATAGATATTCTTTCACAACCGCAGCTAAGATGCCAATAGTATATATTACTTTATTATCCAAAAAAAGAAATTGTTTATACTTTTTTTTTTGTCAAGATGTATATTGGCTAGAAAATTCACCTTATAATTTAATGAGTGGAGTATCCCGATTTCGAATCCGGACTCCTGCACATATAGTGCGATATTTCTACCAACTAAGCTAGGCTCACGAGAATATTTTATACTATTTTAATCTAATAAATTTCTAACATTTCATTTAATTAATAAAATTTATTATTGTAATAATAAAAATTACTTTCTTCGGTTAAGAGACACTTCATCTTTTTAGATTTATTAAATAATTAATATATTTAATCTATAATATATAACAAATATATTAATTAATTATTCAATAAATCTAAAAATGTGAAATGTCTCTTATAAAAACGATCAGGAAATATATAAGATAAAAGACTCGCATTATTTAGATTTGAATTCTTTTCAGCCAGAGAAGTAACTACAAGGTTATTGTTTTGGACTGGGAATGAGGCCCAATCGCTAAGAATATCCTCCTCACAGGTTGTCGAGAACGGCCTAAAACTATACAGCCCAAAGATGGTTGACCACGGTCAACGTACGACTTACCCAACGCAATTGTAACGCTCAATATTAGAATGATGAGCATTTTATCATGGCTCTCCAGTAGTTTTTCGACAGTCATTGATGTCATAGAACGTGCGCATCAACGACCTTTGGCCCAACGCTGAAGGCTATATATACTCCTCTCGCAGAGAGGAGTCAAATACATTTTATCTATCTCTGAAAACTTTTGCTTTAAGCACTTCAGTGACTTGAGCGTCAGAGTACCTGCATGTACACAAGTTCCCCTCTAATTCACAGGAACGGAAAAGGAGCATCACCGACGATATCATCTCTGATAAAGGTAAGATCATCGTCATATATGAACTGTTTAGTTAAGATCAAACGATCTAAATTTTTAACTTAAATTTTATATTTAAAATCAGATCATAAAATCTATACCATTCAATATTGATTAGACGGGTTTAGATGTACTCACTATGTGCAGGCTGCGCACCATTAAATTCCGTATGATTTATTATACTAAAACGTCTAAGTACGTCGGTTTATATATACCTCAAGAATATTGTACCCAAAATAAGAAAAAAAGAACATGTGGGACAAGAGGAGCAGAGAACGGGATCTAGATCCAAAGTGGACCAAACCATAACCCACTTGGCATGCTCTCTTATCCAACACAACACTGCACACTAAAATACAAAACACTGATGACTACTGTACATCTCGGTGAGGTACACCTCTTCTGATTTCAGCCCAGAACGGTATCCCAATTTCTGATTCGCACGAAATCAACTTAACACCAAACTCCTGTTACATTCATTCACACACACACAATTTCTTTTCTCTTCAAAAAAATACAATATATATATATATATATATCTAATAATCTTCAACAACAACATAACCAAAACAGAAGATACAAAGAAAACAGAAAAAAGTGATTCTATCTCTCTCTCCCCCCAAGGTGATTCTAATTATTCAACTAACTATACTCATTTTTATAATCAATTATTCGATCCAATTCGCTGTTATATATTTCTCAACTTTCCACTTTAATTTTTCATGCGTTAATTCAATTTCAGTTATCTATGTTTTGTTTCAGGATTTTAGACCTTACTTTAGTGTATATTATGAATTCAATTCATCAATAGGATTGGAATTTATGAATTATTACTACCGAATTCTGATTTATTTTACGATTTACTATCCCTAGCTTCATCAACAAGATTTCAGATTCAAAACGTGATTTACATGTGCTTTTTATTTTCTCATATTTGATTCAATTTTGAGGTGTAATTCACATGATAGAATTGTTCTGAAGCATTTATTTAGTTAGTTAATGCATTTTGTGTTTCTAGCTCAAAGCATCAACGTTTTTCACTACTGTTAGCAATACGAAGCACGGACACCGGACACGACAGACACCGATAATAATTTGCAAAAATGACATAATTCCGTGTAATCATAAGTGTCGGTGTCCGACACCGGGATATGCCTAATCTGAGGAGTGTCTTTGTTTCATATAACATTCATACGGTTCTTGGATCTGTATTTTATTTTATTTTAAACGACTTCATTAATTTTCCTATTTTCTGTTTATGTTAGTCTTAACTGGTACTGCATTTTGTATTTTTTTTTTCAAGGAGGATAAATTCGTAAGCGGGGATTTTAGGCATTTAATTTAATAATTTACAGCATTTTTGTCTACTTGGAAACTTTCGGATTTGAATAATCTGTAGCCACGTATAATGAAGTCGTAGATCTTGTCTGTTTGATGAAGATCAGATGGTTTGTGTTCTGAATTTTATTTTATTTTATTTTAAAGCGATTTAATGCAGTAAGAATACAAGCCATCTAATAATCATTCCCACGGTTAAAATCCCTTCGCGAGTGAATGCAGCAATTATGTTTGCTTGGAAAATTTAGGATTTGAATTGTCTGTAGCTGGTAGCCACGTGACATGCAGTCGTAGGAATTTGGATTCCCTACATTCACCTATGTTTAGTTTATTTTTAAGGCCAATTTTGTCATTACCGTCTACCATACTATCTCTCTCCATTCTCCCTCCTAGCATTTTTGCACTAAATACAAGTGAATGTAGGTGAGTTTAAGATTTTTGAATGTAGAGAATCCGAATTTCAGTCGTAGATCTTGGTTGTTTAATAGAGATTAGATGGTTTGTATTTTGAGTTTTATTTTAAAGTTGATTTAATGAAGTAAGAATACAAGCCATCTAATTGTCATTGCACAGTCGAGATCACTTGACACGTTCTGTGAATGCAGTTTTTCCATGTGTGACTGCAGAGTCCGTGTTCGAAATTTTTCTTTGTTGATCATTGATACTTTGATATGTCAACCTTGCTGTCAAATTTCTGTTTAATCTAATAAGTTGGAATTTTTTGTTTTCGGTACTTAGTACTCTTACTGTCTTGAAAGAGCATGTTCTGTGAACTCAGAGGGCATTTGAAACTATGAAGTAAGAACTGACTTAATATCCTATTCTCCCCCTCAGTGCCAAAACATGAAAACTCATTTAAATTGTGAATTGCTTAGTTTTAAGATTTAATTTTGTCTTTTTTTTCTTTTCTATATAAGTTAGTGTGTGATTTTACGAAACTTATATAGCAATGCATTTACAAATTACAACCCGAGGCTCTCTTATTATATTAGATTCCTCACCTCCCGCTTAGCTTATTGTAAGTAAATGAGGACTTATGCTAATACTATTATACTTGTCCACAACTTTGGGAATAACCAAATAACATTAAAGTACCTTATTGCAGAAGGGAGGTTTTCCAACCGTTCGTTGAAGATGGAAGAAGTTTGCACACCTCTCAAATCTGATAGTAGATTGAAGCACCGTCCTTTGACCCCTCTTAGGCTTTTAAGGGGTGTGATATGTTTGGTTGTGTTTCTTTCTACAGCTTTCATTTGTATAGTATATCTTTCGCCTCTGGCAGTTGTAGGATTGCGACTGATCAGCGTCCGTTATAGTAGGAAGGCAGTATCGTTCTTCTTTGGTCTTTGGCTATCTATGTGGCCCTTTCTATTTGAAAAGATAAACAGAACTAAAGTTGTCTTTTCTGGGGATAGTATTCCGATGAGGGAACGTGTGTTACTTATCGCCAATCACAGAACTGAGGTCGATTGGATGTACTTGTGGGATCTTGCTCTTCGAAAGGGAAGACTAGGAAGTATAAAATATATCCTTAAGAGCAGCTTAATGAAACTACCGATTTTCGGTTGGGGATTTCACCTTCTGGAATTCATTGCAGTGGAGAGGAAGTGGGAGATAGATGAGCAAATAATGCAACAAAATCTTTCAACATTTCAGGATCCGAAAGATCCATTGTGGTTATCTCTTTTTCCTGAAGGAACCGATTATACGTACTACCCGATATCCCTCTCACCTCAAATCTAATATTTTCCTTTCTAAGTGTGATTACTAATATTATTATTGATAACATATTAAATTCATTTCAATTCCACAAATTATTTTATTTGTATGTATTATATAAGCAATGTTTGGACTAGCTTTTTAAAATATGGGAATCATGTTTGACATAAGATTTGCTTTTTATGCAGTGAACAGAAGTGTAAAAGTAGTAAAAAATTTGCTGTTGAAGCTGGGCTTCCTGTGCTGTCAAATGTATTACTTCCAAAAACAAAGGGGTTTCACACTTGCTTGGAAACTCTACGAGACTCATTGGATGCAGGTTTATTTTATAACTCATATTCCTTTTATTTTCTATTACAGTCAGCTAATTCATAATAACTTTATAGTGGATATTTATGAAACTATGCATTCTATGTTAAATGTATCTGACTCAGCTTTTGAAAATTATGATAAAGGTATGTTTGAATTACCGTTGCAAACGGATGTTCGGATCCAATTGTTTGTTTGCGCTTCTCAATTGTAGACAAACATACAAATATTTCACACTTTTCCCTTGCTGGGAGTTTATCCTTTAGCATGTGTGAATTTTTTGGGTGTATATATATATATATATATATATATATATATATATATAGTATACATTATCTGTAGGTTTCATCAAGATTACCAGCAGTCAGCACATCAGTGGTTGTTAGATCAAGATCAGACGGTCTAGATTTCAAATTTGGTATTTTATTTTTTTAAAAATCAAATCTGCATTGAAATATGGATTGTTCGATCTCAATCCTATGACCATCGATGTGCAAACTGCGTGAAATTGCTGACTCCGAACAATCCAAATTTTTGTATGTTTCCCTAGGGAAATAGAATGCTAGTTAACAAAATCAAATTTTCTAGTACTAGGTGTTCAATTATTTTTGACATGGCAGTTTGCATAGTGTTCCAACTTTCTCCTCGTCTCTTTCCTTTAAAAGATTTGTATGTTAAACTTTATCTCTCAATCAAATGCAGTTTATGACCTGACAATTGCATACAAGAATCAATGTCCTTCATTTCTAGACAATGTTTTTGGCCTTGATCCTTCAGAAGTACACCTGCATATTCGGCGTATTCCTATAGAGGAGATTCCAATTTCTGAAACTAAAGCTGCTTCTTGGTTAATGGATGCATTTCAAATCAAGGACCAATTGCTTTCTGATTTCAAGGTTCAAGGCCATTTCCCTAGCCAACTAAATGAAGAGGAAATCTCAACCTTCAAGTGCCTAGTCACTTTTATCGTGATAATTTCTTTTACTGCCTTGTTTACTTATTTTACCTTGTTTTCTCACATCGGATTCAAGTTATATGTAGGTCTATCTTGTGCATATCTTTCTATTGCAACGCGCTTCAAAATTCAATTGAAGCCTTTAGCAAATTATGTCCACGCATTCTATAACAACAAGAAACAAAAGAATGCATAGAATAGGGTTCTCAATTTTAAAGGTCAAATCTACAATTTTGGTCTTGAATTTGATATTGAAATGTACATTATTTGTTTAATTTGATTCTTTTCGTAGCGTTGTTCAGACAGTACAGAAAATTAAATGTACAATATTACAAACTGGGATTTATGTTGGAAATTGGTATTTGATAGACTTATTTTCCAAAGCCATATTTTGTGCATATTTGCAAGTGGTATTTGTAATTTTGTATTTACTTGTACCAACATAACATGGTTCTATCTAATGTAAACAAGAGTGTCAAATGAGACCTAACAAGTTCAAAATTTGAAGTATTCATCAGTTAAATAGAGACTACTTGCTTGACAAAAAACAAGGGAAATAAAATAGAAACTACTTGAATTGTTTTCATCATAGTGTTTATTAAAACATATGCATTGCCTTTTCTTACTGGTGTTCATTGTGAATTGGAGTTAGCAACTCTATCTAGACTTGGTCATGAGGATTCCCTTCTCATTTCTCGGTGTAAAGCTTGCTCGATTTCATGTGCTTCGTTAATTTCAATTTTAGTTGGTATTGTTGTGAATTCGTGATAATCACATCATTTGATGCGTGGAGCAAAATTAATGGCAACCAAAATCAACGGAATAACAATAATAATCACAAGCAAAATAAGCAAGATAAAGGAGAAGAAAGAACACACGATATTTGTTTCCACTAGACCCAAAGCTTTACACCAATAGTAAATAAGGTTATTATCACGTTTTTTTTATAACATTGTATTTCTATGTTGTTTTTTAGATGTCATGGTTTAGGATTTTAACTAGCACATGCATCATCTAACCTCATACCCTGAAATAAGTATGTAAATAAGGTTATTATCATGTTTTTTGACAATATCATTACATTTCTATGTTGTTTTTAGAGGTTGGGATTTAGGGTTTAAACTAGCACATGCATGATGCATCATTAAACCTCATACCCCGAGATAACATCATTGTATTTCTTAATAGTATGTGTATAAAACTTTAAACCATAGACACAATGCCCTATGATAGACACAATAAAAGAATAATACTCCCTCCGGTCACATTTATAAGCAAAAAAACACTTCAGATTTTGGTCACTATTATAAGCAAAAGTTAACTACTTTTAAACTAATTAATACTGTTATTCCTAATATACCCTTACTTTTTAAAAGGTGTATGTGATTTCCAAGGAAAAATTCTTACTTCTAAAAGGCAATATAGTAAAATTATTCATGTTTAAATTCAATCAAAAAAATTAATTGCACTTGACTAAATTCCTTAAACACCGCGGATATAATTATTTTTGCTTATATATGTGATCGGAGGGAGTATGAGAGAGAGAGAGAGAGAATTAAGCCGATTACAAGGGTGACAATTAAGTGAATTAAAGATTTAGACATGTGATGTTAAGTGAAATTAAATTTATAATTATAGTACCATTAATATTACCTTCAACAATATCAATCATTACAAATTACAAATCAATTACAGGTCCTAACAAGGCAAGCAATAAACAAGTTTCCAAACAAGGCATGCCATCGTGACTTATGAATATAAACACGACACATCAAAAGATGACCCACATACTTAAATTTCTCACGTAAAGATAGGCCACATTTATTTAACCAAATTTACTGGTATAAATTCAGTACCATGTAGCACCATATTTTTCATCCCATCATCACAATCATATTCATTTTCTACTCTTTGTTTCATCCCCAACTTCCTAACCATTCTTCTTCCCTTGCTACTCTTATCTCAAATCTCATGATGGCCTTCGATCTAAACTCAAAAACCTCTCTTCTCTTCAACATGTTCCTCCTATTATTAGGTAAGTAAACAACATTTCGCTAGTTCTTTTATAAAAAATAAAATTGTAATGTTTTATTTTTATTTTCATTTTTCTTTTCATAATTTAAATAATTTATGTGTCGATGTAATTTTTTTGCAGGTAATTTAGCATATGCTACAAAGTTTACCATACAAAACCAATGTAGTTACACAATTTGGCCAGGAACTCTTTCCGGCAACGGCGCTGCAGTTCTAGGTCAAGGTGGTTTTTCGCTAGCCCCTGGTGCATCGGTTGACTTAACTGCGCCGTCAGGCTGGTCAGGACGCTTTTGGGCCCGGACTGGCTGCAACTTTGATGGTGCGGGCATTGGAAAATGCATCACCGGAGATTGTCCCGGTGGACTAAATTGTATCGGAGGAGGTACTCCACCGGTAACATTGGCAGAATTCACTATCGGATCAGCTAGTAACGGCAACAAGGATTTCTACGATGTGAGCTTGGTCGACGGTTACAACGTGGGAATGGGTGTATCGGCTACCGGAGGAACTGGTGATTGCCAATATGCGGGATGCGTTGCGGACTTGAACGGTGCTTGTCCGGCGGAGCTTAGGGTGAACGATGGTAGTTCGGTGGTGGCATGTAAAAGTGCTTGTTTGGCGTTTAATACGGAGGAGTTTTGTTGCACCGGTGCACATGCCACGCCACAGACATGTTCGCCTACACATTATTCTGAGATATTTAAGACAGCGTGTCCAAGTGCTTACAGTTATGCTTATGATGATGCTTCAAGCACTTGCACATGTTCTGGTTCTGATTACCGTATCACGTTTTGCCCCAAAGGATCATCCTGATTATAGTCGTTAGTTAATGTGTCACATGTTTAATTATTTGATGAAACGTCTAACAAATTTACTTTATGATTATTACTTCATTGACTATTATGGAATTAAGGAGTGGATTATGTATTCAGGATTCATACTCTATATTTTATGTTGTGTTGTTTTGTTTTATTCTATTTGTTACTCTTTTGAAAGAAAAAAAAAACATACATAAGTTGAATTTCAGAAGCTCATCAAAGTTAGAAAAAATCTCAAAGTTGAAAGATCACTTACAGATGTACAACTCACGTTGTCGCAAAATTAGTCAACTCATTACTAAGTGAATCAACCTTCATCAGCATTCTCAATTCCATTTTATCATATGATATTTTTCATAATTTTATATTTGTTATCTATTCATTCATTTATTTATGTATAGAATTTTTCTGTTAATAGGACCAAATTGATTAGGCTGGATTTAGTGCATCACTTTTTGTAAAATTTTCCGATCAACTCGCAACTGATTTTTTTTAACATTTCAATCTTCTGAGACAAATTATCGTAATTTCTCTATTTTTCAACATTTCATGATGATAGTAAGAAAAAGGCAGATCAAAACATGAACAAAATAACAAATTAAAACACTAAACTAAAGGAAAATAAGAAAAATGTCTATCATATATACATATGTAAAGGAATGAAGCATAGAAATATTCCTTTCCTCTATATGGCCTTCGGCCAAAGCTCTAAGCTCTAAATAAGTGACAACCATGTCAACTTCCAATTTTCTTTCATTTTTCTTCCTTCCTCTCAATTACCAACCACTTCCAAATACCCTACTTTTTCTCTACAAAAGGCTCTCTTTGAAAGCCAAATATGTAACTTTCTCATACCAATTTTCGCTACGAATTTTGGATGAGTAAGCAATCCCTAAATCTAAGATGATATATGCCTCTTTTTTTTCCTATAGTAACTCTGAAAATTACATCCCAACCCCTACCACCCAAAAGAGAAAAAATAATTGAAGCTAAAGCTACCTATTTGTTACAAGCATTTCTTTTGAGGAACTATTTCGCAAAGAAAAACTTCTTCTCAATCGATTAAACCATGACAATTTCATCTCACCAAAACCAGTACATTTACCCTCACCCTCCTCCTGGCTGCTGAAAAGGGTTTGTTCACTGCAGTCCAGTGAAACTCCACACGCAAGATTGTAAGACTCACACGCAGAATGACATACTAGTAGCCTGTTGTCTCCATCCTTGTCACACTTCTGAATTGAGATCTGAAAATTAAGAACCAAGTTCTTCAGACAAATTGGCAGAATTACCCTTATGCTCAAATTTCTAGATAAACCAAGTTACCTAGCATGCACTCAATTCTCCTGAGTTCGCTTAAACATTCCATACACGTCATTTCTATTTGGTAAAAGACATTTACCCCCTTTCAATTATAGACCACCTCAATTGTATAAAATGGAGGGGAAGTCATTTAAACAAAACTAAGGACAGGTGTATGCGATTGGAACGAATTAGGGGGTGAGTGTTAGTGTGTGCTAGATTTGTGCAATTTCCCCTCAAAAATATAATTGTAGTTTTATGTGTTTAGCATCCTCAAGTGACAGTGATAGGAACCAGCAATATCATCATCTTGAGAAATCGGGATTTTCTTGGGTTAAAGGAATAATCATGTTATATGTTATCTTAAAACCATGTGTCAAAAAAATGTTATCTTAAAACCAACTAAATTTGATTTGCACTATTGTTTTATCAGAATAGAATGCAATGAATAAAAATTTCAATTAGAGTATGAATAAAAGAAATATAATAAATAAAAGAAAAAGAAAAATCTAAAAAATAATTGACATGGAAAGATAAGACTTACCCAGCAAGCAAGCCGTTTAGCTGCCTCATCACAGTAGGTGCTACCAAATATATTAAATAATTTCCTAGCGCCAACTGGGAATAAATGGTTGTAGTTGGGCATGACAACCACTTCTTCTAGCTGCTGCAGTATGCTAGGTTCTCTGGGTGCACAATGTTGCCCAGAAATATCACTTCCTAGCACATTTTTGCAAACTGACAGAGTTGAGAGGAGCACGGAGCTGTTCTGGCAACTGTATGCCCCATAATCAGAACAGCGGAATTCGCAAACTCCATTATCACAAACCCCGCCATGAAGGCTGCATTGCTCATCACAGATAGCTGTGTGTCATATCAAAATAAACCAATAAATAATTATCAAGAGCTGTGTTATTTATAACTACAGTATATTTTAGAAGTATAATTCAAAGTTAAGAAATTAATGACACCCTCCCACCAGGATCCCACAAAGAATGTAAGAACACAAATTAATGGGGGATAGATCAGGACCAGTAAATGAACTTTACCAGTGGAACAGTCAATGCCAGTGTAACCAGGTTTACATTCACATATTCCATTGTTGAGACACAAGCCATTACCAGTGCAATTTCTGGGGCAGGAACCTGGAATAAGTCAAGAGAACAAACAATGATTAAAGGAAAACTATAATCTGCTGAAAAACGTATGCAAAATGAACTCTTAAGTTAAAATATAGAGTGGAATAAGAGAACTCACGTCTACTGCAATCATGACCATGAAATCCAAGAAAGCAGTGGCACCTTCCATCAACACAATCTCCATTAAAATTACATGCACTGGGACATTTCCCTGAGTCAACCACCGTGTCTGTGTTACAGAGCTCATGATATGCAGGGCAGATCAATTCACCTATTGAAAACATTAGAGAAGAGAAAAGTAAGCTTTCCATTAATTGGGAATTTAACTTCAATGTGAAAACAAACAAAATAACAATATATTAACCATTAAAGCCGGGAAAATGAATGGACCCGCCAGCCTGAGGACACTGTCTCCACATACCATCCACGGCAACCTGTATGTAGCATGGAGCTTCTTCAGCGACTTTCATGATAGAGAAAAAGCAAGACGCGTAATAAACAATTCAAATCTAAGCTAAAGAAACAACAATTCAAAGTTGTATCATACATTTCTTTAACATTTAACTCATGTAAGGAGAGGTTGACAAAGGACACTCGTTTAAGCTTTTTAAAAATGTAATCTTATGGTTGTGTAATAAAGTACTTTTCAGAAATTTTATGTATGGAAGTTTATTTGTTTTTGTTTGATTAGTTATAAAATGGACTTTTGTTTTACACAGTAGAGACAATCTTTTCACATTTTGTTATTTTTTTTCAAAAACAAAACATACACGCTATAAATTTCCAAAAGTGGTTTAAATAAAAACCCTTAAACAAATGCTCTATAAACCTGTTTCCTGCTTAGTTTCAATTAAGTTCAATTTCAAATCCTTGGTGTCAATTGCAATTATAGTTCCATTAGACTGCCATTCAACAACAATCTTCGAGGAGATAGAATTGTGTCATGCTACATTCCAGGCGAAAAAAGCATTTTATATAAACATTTCACTTATATTGGCACTCTAAATCTAAACTATACCTCTAAAGTGTTGTTGATACACCTGTGCTGATAACAACCATTTCCATTGGTTGGAGAACCTCGTACGAATCCTGTGCGCACTAATGATGATGCCATACACCTGCAGTGAATGAGAATAGTTAGCAATTCTACACTTTCATGTTTTATATAAAACATACAACATGGAATAGATTATAAGTAGGAACTAGGTAGTCAAGACTGACCTAGAGTTACTTCCTCGGACTTCGCCTAGCATTCTATCAGGTGCACGTGCACTGGAGGTGTCTGTACATGATCCATCAGAGTATGCAATAAAATAAGCGCAATAATCAGCTAATGCAGATTGTCCACCTGAAACAACCAGCTAAAGGTGAGATTTGAAAACCAACCCATCAAACAAGAAGAAAAATGAATTGTCTGTGGTAAGCCAATAATATAAGTTACAAACCAACCAGAACGCAACAGCTTAGAAACTACAATTACTTGACAGTCAAGCATCATTATAACAAATAATCTGGTCAAAGCAACATTATCATTGCCTTAAATATGGGAAACGAAGACATGAAAGTACGTACCTTTATTAGCTTGTGGAAAATATCGAGCCCACTGAGGAAGGTCTCCGCTATAAGTTACAATGGGACAGTAACCCTCTGCCTCTCTGTTATATGTACAACCTGAATACTGTGTGGTTTTGCAATGATAGGCTCCCTTCCAGAGATTGCAAGGGGAAGTAACAAACTCAGTACCTTGGTTGCGACCCCAATCAAGTCTGTCTGCCATGCTATAATTGGCTTTGTACCACCCGCTATCTTCTAAGAGAGCTAGTGTCATGTTTGAAACTACGGATCTTGTATCCACCGAACCGGTCATGATCTCATTCATCAGAAGCCTTTTTTCCCAATGAGACCCTACAAGCCATTTAACAAACTTAGTTTGATCATTTATGTTGGTTGGTAGCAAAAGTACGTGACTAACCATCTTCCAGCTCATTTGTTTGTATCATTTGTTTGTATTAAGAAAGAAACTTTATGAAATAAAAAACCTGATGTGCCACGTCCTCCACCATCTTCCAGCTCCAAACCAGTAAAATTTCCTGAGAACGCCTGCCAATAAACCACTCGTCAATCATTTGTCGAAGCTTCTGATGAAGTACATTGCAAATATGAACAAGAAAAATTATTGGAATTATACAAAAAATGTTCCCGAGGAAATACCGCATAATGATGTCGTGAATGCATGACAACACGTGGAAGCACCACACGTGTTACTGTTCGCCCAATCTTTTCATCCATAACTTGTTCAGTAACCTGCAAAGACAAGATCCTAAATGTGAGCACATAGATGCCGTATAAGAAAAAGACTGGTTAAAAAGAGAAGTTTACAATACTCATACTGAGAAGGAAAGCACATGTAATAGTAATACTAATAATACAAATAGGATAAGATATAATACAAATGTGCCACTCAGTTAAATGCCTGGACATTTTGCAATTTTCTCTCAAATGTCCTACATTATTGATAATTCTCAAAACACAATTTGTCTCCACGGATACAAACAGGAATTTGTAACTTTGAAGTATTTCAAACTTCATATCTAATAAAATAACCTATAATTATCACTATAATAATGAGAACAACGACAAACAAGAAGTTCATATATCTCAATGAGAGACAAAGTAGTCATGAATTAGTAAGTTCAAAATCCTAAACACACAGAAATACAGTTTATGACTTTATGCAGCTATAAAAAGAAATCTTACAACACGAAAGACAACCCTTACCTTATTACGACGTCTTTTCCTTTCGTCTCTAAAATGAACAAAGGCATGAGGGTCGAAACCAAGAACATGCATAACCTGAAAAGGATCACATATGATGAAGAACGCCACAAATAGCTGCCCATGTTTCCAATCTCAATTCCTCTATAGAGATATAACATAAACAACACTAACCTCATGTATCAGAGTAGCTGAAAGCAAAGTCTCCGCCTCAGCTGTCAAATGACGAGGAGCAACATTAACATGTCCTGCACACAAAATAAATAAGTAAATTACTGAAGTGTTCCAAATGCTAGATAAAGAAAAACATTAGAACAACACATTTATCGGACAACCAACCAGCTATAGCACGACCCCATTGATCTCGTTCACATGCCACTGCCCAAGCAAGTGTATTCCCAGTTGTAGGTCTTGTAGTCACCAAAAGAACTAAGTCAGCATCAGAGACTCCCTCTGAGGATGTGGTGAACAAAGCAGTTAGAACTCTGACCATATTTTGTTAAGAGCTACGTTTTCCAGTAAAAGGAATGTAACAAATGAATCATACCTTCAACATATTCCCGAGGAAGCTGCACACCTCCATCTTGTCCACATGCAGAATATCCACTCAATCGCAAATTCCCCTTGACAGGCTCAACAGCCAATGCTCTCCTAAACCAGTCAGCTGTCTGACCTAATGCCTGCATTAAGTTTCTACCAAAAGTAAGTATCTCTGCCACCTTTAGGCAAATAGTAATACAGTAAATACAATTATAGTATTAAAGCACCAATCCTGGAGAGAAATAAAATGCTGGCATAAATAATACACCATTACATGAAATTATTGGCCAAATCAATTGGAGACTTGATACAATAGATGGAGATGTCTCGACCGACTCAATTTATAGGTTCGAGTCATGGAACCAAGCCTAATGCAAGGGTAAGATAAACTACCTACCTACTATAGGCTATAGACGCACATTACATGGCGAGTCCAAATGGACTCAACACACAGGCAGATCTTTATAGCACTATGCAGCCCTGTTTTTATGTTATTAGCCTAATGAAACAAATCAAAATTAAAGGGAAAGATAACACAAATTCACCTTACGAAGGCGGTGCTTTTTATCATCTCTCGATATATCTTCAGAAGTGCAGTTATACCAACAACCACCGAGGGTTGGATGATTAAAAAGAGGATTACAAGGCGGCAAACCAGGAAGAGAAGTAATCGGGGGATCCCCAAGCTGTTAACACAAGTTTGATGATTAACTATAGTACATATATATGAAAGAGAATAACAATGTTATGGTTAGACTTATAAACTCTAGATTCTTTTTCCATTCATACTAAACACCCACCTTAACAATGTCACCAACTTTTTTACAATCCCTGTCAGGGGAGTGATCAACAGCATCATAATTTAGATATATCCTAATAGGTTGTTTTTCATCCTTTTCGGGCTTTGATGATGTTGATATACCAAGCAATGCCCTACCTTTATGCTGAAGGGGCTTCGATCTACCAGGCTCGTAAACTTGTGGGGTAACTGAATACACCTTATGACCAGGTCGCTTTCTCTGTTCAAGTATCTGGTCATGTATGCAAGAGTGTGAGTCAATTTTCTCAACCTTCTCTTCCAATCCTCCCCATTGAAATTGTTGTTCTTGGGCTGTTACATTATATGCTTCCAACCATGCCAATATCAATACAATCTGAAGCAAAATTTAACAAATGGATATCCAACATAAGAAACCATACTGCCTAGCTGCTATACTCTTACATGCAATGCACTATCATACCAAACTACGAAACAAATTTTCTCAAATTTTTCTTTCAATTAATGAATGGATATCAAAATAGTAACTTCTTAGTTTGTACTAATCAAAATAGTAACTTTTTAGTTTGTACTAGTGCCCCATAAACTAAACCAAACTTATTAAGAAGCTATGAAATCCTTAATCATTATGACTGACAGTTTCCTATTTTTAGCTCATGAATGAACAGTCGTCAGTCAAATCATGAAATGAAATATTCTAAAACAAATTTTCCGCTATGAAAACTAATGAGCAGCTTCCTTATTTTTCCTTATTTTCCTCAAGTTATCCCCACGGCATAGGCCCATTGGGCCCGCTGGGCTACCGCCCGAATGCCCAGTAACCAGAACCAAGTTATTTACTGCGGGGGAAATCATGTTGTCAACTCTCCTAACATATATACATGTAGATTGTGTATACAGCAAAAATATATCAACGGTGGAAATCAAAGAGAACAAAATCTTAGCACCAAAAACGGAAGAGAAAAATAAATACTCCTATAACATTGCATATTCAAAAATAGAATATTAAAATTCTTAAATTCTAACAAAAAAACACATAGAATTTATTTTATATTTTTTTTACTGAATAAACTTCTTAATATACCAAAAAAAACTAAAAATAGAATGTTAATAATTTTACAATCTTAAACTACAAATTATAACCTAAAAAAGATATCTTTCAGCAGATTACACAGGAAAAAAAAATTCCTAAGCCCTAATAGCTAGAAACAGCGTTGAACTAAAAAAAAAAAATCAACAAAAAAAAAAAAATCGAAAAACAGAAAAAGTTGAAGTAGCAGAATTTATTATACCTGGAAAACGACGATGGCGAGTGAAAGCTTAGAACGAAATCTGAACGGCATGCATGAACTAAAGCGAAGAAAAACGAAGTCCATTGAATGGCGAAGACTGAGTCAGAAACAGCGGTGATTCCATAAAACCGACGGCGAGTTTCCGATCGGTTTTGGAATCCGATGCATTTAGAGAAAACAGAGCAAAGGTTTTGATTCTAACGGTAATGATAATTAAGAGTTAAGTTTGGAATTTGAAAGAATGAAGAATGTTTGAAGAAGAAGGTTTGTGTGATTAATAATACTAATGAGTTGATGAATATGATTAAATTTAATGAAATAGACGTTGTTGGAAATAGTTAAAGGTTGATTAGTGGTACTAATTAATCTGTTGTAGGTTGTAACTAAATGGGGGAAAAATAAGATAGTGACAGACAGAGAGGAGAAGAGAAAATAAGAGAATTGAAGAAAGAGACGAAGGAAGGAAGGTGAGAAAGAAATAAATTTTTATTTATATATATATAATTGGGTACAGAGTGGTTGGATTTTTTGTTTATTAATATTTGGATTTGTTTGTTTTTCTGGATAAAGAATTTTTATGCTAAATTTGTATTTATTTTTGGGAAGTATTTATTGATTCAAAAAAAAAAAAGGATGATACTTTTTCTTTTCTTTTCTTTTTTGACTAAAGAAAAAGTATGAATTTTGTTATCCAAAAAAGTGCTATTTTTTTGTCTTGCTAAAGAGTGCCCCGAACACCCGAACACTCTTTAAGTCATCTGTTTAAAGAAATAATTTGTTCAAAAAATGAATCATTTCGATTTTCAATGTGTTGACTACACATATTTCCATAAAATTTTAACAAAAACTTATTATTTATTATGCTTAAAGAGTGTCCGGGTCACTATTTAGTTTTTTTTTATAATAAATAAATTTAGGATGAGGAGGGAATGATGCTTCAGTTTAAGGTAAAGAAGATATTAGGGCTATTATAAAAATAAAAAAAAAAAGAGAAATAAGACCTTAGGGCTATTGTACTTTTAAAAAATATTTTGATTTTCTAAAAGTATAATAACTTGTTAATGCATTGGTACGGGAATATATCGAAATTACAAATATATTTAGAGATTTATTTTTTATTAGTCATTTTAGTTACGAATATGTTTTTTTTTTTTTGTCAAGTAGCCTAATGGTTAGAAATTCCACCATTTTAAGGTAGATAAGTGGGATGACCAGGGTTCGAACCATGTCCCTCTGCATATATAATGCAACGTCCTACCAACTGAGCTAAGCTCACGGGACAGTTACGAATATGTTTTAATTCTATAAAACAATATCAAATTTTTAATTAAAGTGGAATATTTATATATGTTAGTGAGTTACTTTGATACGAAGAGATGTTCTTCGCTTGAACGGTTTTAGGGTTCAATAAATTGAAGATGTTGTTCTTGAAATTTATTCATCTCGAGTATATCTTGAAGGAATGAAATCGACAGTTTATAATTCACCTTGTGTATCTTGTAATCGTTCGATAACAATTGTTAAAGGAATAACTTTCATACATTTTTGCAAGGCTACATGCCTACATGTGAAGACAAAGCAGTGGAGTCAATATAATTTTTCGTGTCTTTTCTTATTATCACTACTCTTTAATGTGGTGTATGTGAGTTTCACCATAAGGTTCTCCAAAAAGATGATTATTTTCAAAAATACCTTTACACAATTAAAATTACAATGTAGTATAACATAATTTACACATTTTTTGTCCTTCCTTTTTTTTTGTCAAATAGTCATTACGCTGAAAATTCACCTCTTGAGACGAACATCTCAAGTTTAAACTTCAGCCTTGGATATAAAATGCATTATATCTCAATTTTATTAGGCTCACAAAAGTAGTTTCGCTTTTATAAATTTGATTATGTTGGTCTCTCAATCACATTTTTCCAAACTGATTATGTAATTACAACAAATATAGTAATAATTAATGAAAAAAATTAAAAAGAGGCACCAATTTTATTGCCATGATAAAATTTGAGACTACAGTACCGTGAGCTTAACTAAGTTGGCAGGACATTGCATTATATATGTAGGGGTTGAGATTTGAATCCCGATTATGCCACTTATCCACCCTTAAGGTAGAATTTATAGCCACTAAATTACTTAATAAAAAAAATAAAAATTGACACTACAAATAAAATTATACATAAATTTGTCATATTTTTTTTGTTTACAATGAAGTTGGAGATCGAACTCAATATCTCTAGTATACTACTAAGTTTTTCATCACTGGAACAAACCTAGTGGCTTATAAATTTGTCATGCTTAGTTTATATAACTAAACATTTAAAGTCCGCTAAAAGAAAACTAAACATTTAAGTGTAACAAACTTTAACTTCATTGGGTTGATTGGGACCCATTTGAATTTGACTTATTTTATATTTTATGAAAATAACTTATACAAATAAATAGTAAGTTTTATGTTAATTCATAAGTTTTTATTAGTAAAAATTATATCTTTAGAAGTTATTTTCTCATAAGCTATATTGAAAAGCTTATAATAATGCATAAAATTGATAAAAGCTTATTTATTTGTATGAGTTGTTTCACATAAACTCAAAAATAATATCCAAATGGGTCATTAGTAGGATAAAAACATGTTTTTTTATTAATTCTACGATTTTTAGAAGAAAATGATCCCGATAATCAAAAGTTTAAATCATCATTTTCTCACCATAATTTTTTCATAAAAGATAAATAAATCTAAAAAAATTAAAATTCCCATTAAAACACTATTTTTTTTTGTTGACCAAAAATTAAAACACTTGTTATTGGACCTTTTTGAATGTGAACTCCCCTAAAATATAAATTTATAAAAGATAAGAGTCCTATTGTTTTTGAAAACAACTAAAAGTGAAAACTCAAAAGTGACATTCCTCCTTATTCCTTTATTCCTTCCTTTTTCTTCCTACGTTTTTTCTTTACCTCTTAATAAAGTGGCTTTTTCTTCTATCCCATATATTATCTATATGTTGGAGTAACGTGAACTAGTGTTCTTAACTTCTTTGTTCTCTTTGTGAGTTGGTGGGAAGATGAGATAAGACAAATAGTAATAAAGGAAGGATGACCTATTTACCAAAACCTAACAACTACTTGAAATTTAATTTTCACTCTTTGTTTCCAATGAAGTCTCATACAGCTAGGAAAATTAAAAATAAAACAGAAAAATCAATTGTTAGTTGATTTAGTAATAATTGACGTTGAATTTGGTAGGGATGATCACAATTCGATTCCCGTAACTGCGTTCGATAGAAAATTGAAATAATTTGATGTCAGAACGGACCTCCGAATTAGATTAAACAGTTAAGTGAATCAAATACTAACAGTAAAAAAAAAAAAAAAGAGAGAGAAAACAATGCATATGACACTTTTTCACAAGTGTTATCTATTTCTATTTTCTACTTGGAACAAATTATAGTTGGATAGATTTTTTATATACTCGAGCACAAATTCGAATTTAAGATTTTTTCGCTTCTCAACTTTTTTTTGAGTCTTTTGAGTCTATAAACGAAGTAATAAGCATCATCTGAAATTCACGATAATAGGTCAAGTCAGGTCAGACCGGCCTATATAAGCCTACAGTTTAGCCTACATAGGCTCAGGTCTGGTCAACCTAATTCTTTAAATAGAGCAGACCAAGATTTTTTTATAAGTTTGTTTAGCTAAAAGGTCAGACTCTAGGCCAATAAAAAAACTTTTTAAGTCTACTAAGCCGGTCTATTTAAGTAAATATGAATAATATTTTTACATCGATTGTTATTATATATATATATATATATGGGAGGGATCCGTTGACTCCAGGAGTAAGTCTCCATTGATTTACTCCGCTTAATAACTCGATATCGACATTATATTACTTAAATCCAACCGTTGAATTCAAAGATCTCATTGAGTAGATCAACTCCACAATTTTTTATAAAAATTCAAAAAATGTAGTTATGTATTCAGACTATTGAAATTCAACGGTTTTTTTAAAAGTTTGTCGTACGTTCAATTGAAGTTATCAGAAAAAGTATCAAACGATTTTGATTTTTTATAAAAATTTGTGGAATTGATCTACTAAATGAGATATTTGAATTCAACGGTTGGATTGAAGAAATATAATGCCGATATCGAGTTATTAAGCGGAGTAAGTCAATGGAGACTTACTGCTGGAGTCAACGGATCCCTCCTCATATATATATATATATATATTGAAATGTGTAATTTGATTAAATTATAAATCTAGTTACTTTTTCGGTAATTCAAGTTTATCAATCCACATTCATTTTTCACATATATAAATGTATTATTATAAACTAAAATCGAAATATGATGTCCTATATAGTCAAATTCTCCAAAGTATCATGTTAAATATCAAAAGAAAGTTTAATATCACTGGTTTATTTATTCATTAGTATATTTAAAAATAAATATAATTATTTATTTAAATATGTTTATGTGAAATATGTTTTTAAACAGGCTAATAGGTTAGACTCATGCCTAAAAAATAAGTTTATGATAGACCATAGACTAGATTCTTTTTTTTTTTGAACAAGGCAAAATGAGATATATATTAACAAAACCACAAATCTCCTCCGCACAAGATATACCAAGGAAGATTGAGGAAAATTACAGAAACGTCAGAGATACAAAAATACAAAGAATGATTATACAAGACCCAAACAAAGTAGAGGACTAGACCACCAACTATGATGATTTAAAGCTAAAGTGCTACTACTCGCCTTCAACCACCGATAAGAGAAAGTCTTGATCTTGTCCAACATATGCTGCAATGAGTTTGTTGAGCCGCTGAACAGTCTAGAGTTTCGCTCGTTCCACACAACCCAAACACTAACAAGCCAAATGAGTTGCATAAAAGAGCGTCGTCCCCGAGTACCACCTGCTGACTGAGTGAACTGAACAAAGTGATCCGAAATAGTAAGAGTGTCCACCAAAAGAGATCCAACCCACGAACTGACGAGTGGCCAAATAGAACTAAAAGTGCTGCAAGAAAGGAATAAGTGTTGAGCTGATTCAACCGCCCCGCAACCAGAGACACAGAAGTGAGCTTCCGAAGATAAGATACCTCGCGTAACCAAGTTTTCTTTTGTGGGTAACCTGTCACGCAAGAGACGCCATGCAAGAATGGACACCTTCAAGGGAACCTGAGGATGCCAAATGAGACTCTCCGCTGCATGAATCGTAACTGAATCCTGCGAAGTCAAAAGATGATATTAACTACGAACAGAGTATCCTGTAACAGGATCAGGCTGCCACTACCATCTGTCCAAAGAATGTACCTGCAAGGATATGGTAAGAAGTAAGGTCTGACAGTCCCTCAACATCTCCTCCTCCCACCCTCTCAAATGCCTCCGCCACACCCACGCCTCCCCACCAGCCCCCCAGCCTAACGTTGTCATCTCGGCCACCGAGCGTGACTGGGTCTCCGCCAAATCAAACAAGCTCCCAAACCTCTCACATAAAGAAATCCCATCCACCCAAGGATCGGTCCAGAACAAAGTATCTGACCCGTCCCCCACCTTTTTTGAAATATTCTCCCCAAACCACGCACCCCCCATCCCGCCTCCACTATCCCTAATCCGCACAATCTCCCTCCACCACGAGGACCCTCTCCTACCCCTAGCTGTCAATCTCCCTCTCTCCTCCTCGTAACGTGCTGCCAGAACTCTATACCACAGTCCCTCTCTATCCAATAACATCCTCCAACACCATTTTCCTAACAGAGCTAAGTTAAACTCCCTCAACCGCCTAACCCCCAAACCTCCATACTCCTTACGAAGACAAATGGAATTCCAACTAATCCAAGAAGTTTTCCTATTATCCTCACTCCCCCCCCAAAAAAATTTAATCAAAAGAGATTCAATAGAAGATATGGTACCTGAGGGAGCTTTGAAGAAGGAAAGAGCATAGACAGGCAAAGAGGTCAAAACAGACTTAAGCAGAATCAGACGACCACCAAAAGACAGGAAACGACTCTTCCACCCAGATAATCGATTCTTTAAACGAGCCAACATAGGTTCCCAGAAAACCAGACGCCTCGGATCACCCCCAATAGACAGGCTCAAGTAAAGGAAAGGAAATCTTACCCAGTTTACAACACAGAGCAGCCGCGGCCTCACCTAACCAGGAATCAGGAATATTAACCCCTACCACCATGCTTTTATTAAAATTAACTTTCAAGCCCGACATAGATTAGATTCTGACTTGACAAAGCCTAACTCGGCCTAACCTATTTTCACCTCTAATTCATGACAAATACACAACTAATTAAAAAAAAACTTGGAAAGGAAATCAAATTGCAAATTGATGCTTACTTGATTAGGATATAGTATACATATAAATGTAAACTATGTTTATTTTGAATCCCGCAAATTGGGGAATGGATTTAAATTCATTTACAAGCAAAAGACCAAATCATAGGCATATCTGAAGAGGACGACTTCAAACAACGTTGGATAGGTTTTGTACTTAGATTGCATACAATACAAGCTTTCCATTATTATATTTTAAGCCATTTTGACCTCCCAACGCAACCTACTTGTGCTGTTAACCACTAAACTTAATTAGATATAAGTTGTGTTGCCTAGGTGCGGGTACAGTACCAGTACTCGATACGGGTACTGGTACGAGGTACGACATTTTTAGAAAAACTAATATATGTGTATGAACATAACTTAAAGTACGAATATGTACCCGATAGATCGATACTGGTATAAGTACGTACCGATACCGGTACTTTTTCTCAAACGGAGTACGCGTGCATTATAGGATACAAATATATATATATATATATATATGTATGACTAAATAAATATATTTTGTATTAGTTTTGTTCACGGATGTATATTAGCTCAACGACGTTGATTAGGAATTTGATTACAGCTCATCCACCTAGCTACTTGTTTTGTTTATCACCAACTAGCACAAATATTTTAGTCCCCAAAATTTAGGATAAATGAGCCAATTTTTTTTAGTTTTGTCAGCATGATGATCCATAAATTGGTCAAAAAAAATAAAAATTATGACGCAATTGACCGTTAGACCAAAAATAAATAAATAGTAATTATTTTTTTGGTACTAAAAATATTTTTTAAGCACTTAGGCTCTATTTGGTAAAAATAGCGGTTAACTTATAACTTATAAGCTAAAAGCTATAAGCTACTTAAAATATCATTTGAAAATAAGCTATAAGCTAGTAAAATAAGTTACGTGTGTGTATTTTATTAATTTTAACTAATAATTTGTTGCATGTATTTGAAAGTGACCCCATAGACATTAGTCGTGGTCCTAAGTCCTATCACTAGTGAAGATTGGGGGCCTCCCTACCCAATTCAAGGTAACTCCCAAGGGACTTTGGCCGTTATTAATTGTAATTATTAATTAAAAAATGAGAAAAAAGAATATGTACTATATAATTTTACACTATCAACCATATCAACATGTTTTCCGTCATTTCACCTCACTTTTTTGATATGATATGGCAAAATAATAATTATTTATTGGACGATCGTATAAAACTATTTTACATCATCGGTGCATATCCATATTAAACTCTTTTATAATATTGTTTAAGATAACTTAAATTTAGTTGTTGTGATGAATAATTTTTTGTCAAATTTTATTTATTTTTTAGAAGAACTTTAAATCACTAGAGTCTTATTCTAAAAATGGTTAATACAATTTGTTAAAAAAAAAATGGTTACAAAAAAAAAACTAATTTCATAGCAACATACAATAATAATTGAGCATTTGGTAGTTATTTTTTAAAGAATTTAATTTATATGCACTGTCAGTGTAAAGTTATTTTACACATGCGTCCAATAATATATCGGCACATCATGTATGGTGATTAAAAATACATGATGTGTCACATTCATTAAATGACGTGGCAACATATCATTGGATGTAGGTGAAAGAAACTTTACACCGACGGTGCACAACAATTAATAAACTCTTTTTTAAAATAGTTATAAAATAGGCATACATAACAATATGCTTATTTATTATCGAACAATTATATTGTTGGTTGGAGATTTATTTTATAGTTAACTTTCAGCATATAGACTTTTTATTCTATTCTCCACGTCTATTAACAATACATATTTAATCTCACTATAAGGTTTATATATTTGCGTTTATCCAAATGAATAAATAAAAATGTCTTTTAATTTTATAGCTAGTTCTTTTTAAAAAATAAATAATTTATAGTTAGTTTATTGTTCTTCCTCTTTCTTAGTTTAGAATTTCATAATTTTCTTCCATAGTTTTTATAGTTGTAGCTCAAGGGAGCACACGGGCAAAAACTAATCCTTTCATTGCAAGATGTTTAGGTCCACATGCCAATGGATTTGCAACACTCTCTTTTTAACTTTGTTCAAAAAAACACTCTTTTAAGCACTTTTTTAGTACTTATTTTTTAATTAGATGAAATTCATGCGTAGATCTTACCACTTAATCTGCAACCTATTTTAAAAGTGAATGTGACCCACATTAATTTTAATCAATTAGAAAATAAATGTTAAAAAAACTACTAAAAGGAGAGCGTTAACCTTTCTCATGAGATATTTCTTCTAGTTTGTAACTTACACAATATGTAGGGTAGCCACAAAAGTCAGTAGTTAAGTGCAAAAAAGAGAGAAGCAACAATGTAGAGTTTTATTACTCAACAACAATCTACATCATCAATTTGTTCATTTCTACAATTTTAATGCTAATTTGGATTTCAACCATTACTTTTTGGTCCAGCAAAATTAAACAATAAGGTTAGTTTCACACCACCAATTCACTTGTTTGTATATCTTCAAATGCAATGCAACCCAATTAGGTTTACTTGCTTGCTTTTAACTCTGAGGAGATTGAAATAGCAAAGTTAGGTGGTCCAAAATGGCATTCCAATGGCTTGTAAGTTGTAACTGTATGATCTAAAATTTGGCTGTCCAAAAATATTTTTTCGCATAAAATTAACTATATTTCTTATTTCGCAAGTTATGCATTAACGTGACACAAAAAATATATATTTTGAGACAAAAAAATAGCCTACACACTCCAAACTAGTTAGAGCTTCTAAGTCAAAGAAATAAAAATGGTAAGACCACATAATTAATACTCTGAATGATAATAGACTAGACTAATAATATGTTCAAGAAGTTCAAGAAATTAATACAAGTACCACACATTAATAAAAATAGTAGATAGCAAAGGTTCAAGAAGTTGTTGATATATGTTCATGTTTGATGTTTATTTGAAATCAATCTATCTAGATAGACATCCCAATTGCTTCTCCTAGATGTGGTTGTTAGTTATGAATATGTTATATGTGCCTTCACTTGAAGAAAAAATAAATGGAAAAAGAGAATGATATTGAGTAGCATGACCCCAAGTTAGGACATGTCCAACAACTTGCCACATGGAAAGGGACCTAATTCAAAATATGTGGTACATGGTGGGGTTGCAAACTGACCTGGTATGTTTCTATATAATAATAATAATGTATTTAGATGTATTATTAGTTTGTTATCAAAAAAAGACTTTGTGGCATTATTATTTGGTACTTGGTATCGCAGTAATCATATATAGGAGGAAATGAGTTTCACCAAAAAAGAAAAGAATATGGTTGTTCACTACTACTACTATGAGATATCATTTGACAAGAAGGTAGCTATAACAACCTTTATATTTCAAACTTCTAATCTATACCTTAGGAATGTTGAGGATGTAGCATACATTTTGCAAAAGTGTTTATTTGGTATGAAGGCGAGTTTGACAAAATCATGGAAATTTAATAAAAGTCTATAACTTTAATTTATAATTTTGTTCAACTCGCCATAATACTAAATATACGGTTAATTAAAATTAAAGGTAACTTCAAAATTACATTTGGCGAAATACACAATGATTCAACTGGATTGTGTTAAAATTAATGTTGATGGTTCTCATTTATGCATTGCATGCAACTCAACTTGTGGTGGTCTTGCTACAACCTCAACTGGTCATTTTATCCAAAGTTGGGTCATGTAATCCGGTTTGGGTAGAGTTTAGACTCTCCGCTTGAGTATTAAACTTGCTCAAGCTTTATCACTTTCTTGGGTAATTTTTGAGATTGATTCTAAGGTGGTAGTTGATATGTTGAATTCAAAAAGGACTCACTATGTTTCTTTTAAAAGTGTTTGTAGCTCTCAATTAATTTTGTAGTTTTTCTTTGGTTGTTTATTGCAAGTCACGATGTCAAAAATATTTGTAGCTCTCAATAAATTTTGTAGTTTGTTACTCTCCTCTGATTTTCAAGAGAAGGTGTCCTGATAATCTAGAGATCGGCCCTGCGAGATTAAGAAAGTCTAGTTAAGAATTGTTCCCGTTATGAATTGAACTTGGATTCTCCTAAATGATCTATTCTAAAGAGAGCTTGTTAACCACATGAGTCCGATATTTTGGTTAAAAAAATATTACATTTTGTGAAAGAAAAAATGAGAAGAAAGTTTTAGACAACAAATCACCACACCTAACTTATCTCCATATTTATGGTTAGGGCCTAACTCAATTGAAGGCCCAAAATGTTGAAACAAAATAATTTTTTTTTTGGAAAAGTAGATTAATTTTTATTCTGCTCATCTCACCTAAAAAATTACCGTGAATTCTTCTGCTTTATCATATGTAGGAACCTACCGTCATTTCTCTACTCTTCTCGGGGACCAACATTGACACATTCTATGAGCGACTTTGGAGCTAGATAGATTTAGAGTATGCATGGAAATTCATAGGTATCCGCTCGAACACGTCTCGACTTTGATTGAGATAACTTAAATAGATTATTTTTAGATTTATGTTTCCTTTTATTTCAAAAGAAAGGTGTAGAGTGGGTAATGGAGACAATAATACTCATCTTCAACATGTTTCCGAACTCGCCCCACTTATACCAAAATTATATTTTTACTTCTTTTAAAATAAAAAACTTTAAACAAACTCTTAAATTAAACTCATTTGTTTATTTTATTTTTAAGGTGCGCCTTAAACAAATCATTTCATTTATGTTTTTTATATGAAAAAAAATTCAACTTGTTGAAATTTCCTAATTCCGAATTATTTTTTCATAAAAAGTATTAAAATGAGATGAGGTGGGTAACTCAACTGGTTTGAGCTACAAGTTAAAGTTGTTAAGGTGGGACCTGAGTTCAAGTGCCGCTGAAGGACAAAAATACTAACATTAACGGTTAATTATTGATTTTGGCCATTTAAAAAAGTATCAAAATTTTGTTAAAAAAAAGTATCAAAATGCAGTACAAATTCATGTGAGAATGAGACAGAGATATCCAAACTAGACCGGACATGAGATTAGGCTCTATTTCTCACTTGATTGGTGATCAGAGCGAATCCGAAATATATGAATTCTATCGAGTTCGAATGTGAAGAAAATAAAATCAGTCTCTTCTCAGCTTTGTTGCCAAGCCTAATTTAGAGTGAGGGTTAGACATTTGACATGATAAAGCAGGTTTTAAATTTTTTGACATGGGATTTGGATTTGTTGCAAATCCGGCAAGTTCAACCTGTTTAGATAAAGAGACTATTATCCAAAATGTTACTGAAAAAGGGAAATTGGGTTTGCTCTAAAAAACAGAACAACGATCCAATAACTATTGAGGAAAATGTTATCCCCATCTTCTCATTTTAGTTTGTTTGAAAGTATATTTTTAAACAAATCCCATTCATAATTCCTGTTCACAATTTTTGTTTTTGTTTTTGTTTTAACCATTTGATTTTCAGACCAGTGAGATTATGCTAATTTAGAGTTTGGCCGGGAGGCCCGTAAAATATAACAAAAAATCATTTGAGCCACACAAATATTAATGTTTGCACATCCTTGGAGATTAGTTCATACATGAGTGGCTATTGTGATCTCTAATCTCATTTACAACTTCCCAAGTTACACGCCTATCTACCGTTTATCGACACAAAATTTAACGCCTACAACTAATTGAGTCACACAACTATGTTTAAATATATACTCTCCTCTTATGTTAAGATATACACTCCTCTCCCCTCTTAGACGAAACATTTTGGAGAAAATTGCATTTATCTTCCTTTATATGTAGAAGCTTGAATTTCATTCTCTTTCCCCTTATATTAAAACCTACATTTTTGTCCTTTAATAATATAATTTTTTTTAAAAATGGAAATTAATTTCTTAAATGATAACTCGAAATTATTTTGACATAAAATAATGATTTAAAGTTAATTGTTATCACAAAAATATTTATTTTTACTAAATTAGATTAAAGTGTATATTTTAACATAAGAGGGAATGAGAATGTAATTCAAATTTCTATCAAAAAAGAAAGTGTAATTTACTCAAAAACTATTTATATTTATTTTTCTTTAAAGATATTAGGGAACTCGACCAGGAACATTACTACTATATCAAGCTGTTCAAGTTTTTTCCTCTGGTACTAAGTTAGAAGAAAGATGCAAACATTGTTAGTAAAGTAAAAAATAATGGGAATGTCACTCAAAATGAAATTATAAGAACATACTCACAACATCATGAGGAATAAACTTACCAGTTCAATCATCAAGAACAGAAATGGCATACTTAAAACATTTCCGCATTAAGTGTTAAAGATATCAAAGGACCTTATACTACCGATCGTAAGTTGGTTCAGTGGTGATTGACGCTGAACTTGGTAGGGAGGACCACGGTTCGATCCCCCGCAACTGCGATCGGGAGGGGACTGGAACCACTTGATGCTAGAACTGACCTCCGAACCAGATTAAACTGGTGGTGAAAAAAAAAAAAAAAAAAGGACTCTATACTAGATTGGATGGAATGAAAACAAAATTTCTTTTTGGGAGAAACATTTCCAACCTATGCTCTAAAAATGTCTATTTTCAATTTTCTTGAAGAAATCTCCCCTAAGAACATATGTTTTTTAGGGCATATATAATTTCATTCTCTTGAAAAAACACATTCACAACTAATAATAAAAGTTAGAAATAATAGTAAATATTCTTTTGCTAAATAGTCCAAAGCAAAGTTTGAAACACCTTATGGTGAGACTTTATCTTTTGATGCTCACAATTCACAAATAAACATATCTTTGATTGAAACAAATATAACTCTATAGAAATGGGGGGTGTAAAATGATCAAAGAAAACAATATAAAAAGAAAATTTTCATGAAACTACTCTTATATGAAAATCGATAAGTGGTGTGGAAGAGAAAACCACATTATGGGGATCATCTCAACTCTCAAGAGAGGTCCAAAGTTAGTAAAGTCTCTAATTATTGTACGTAACGTAACGATTCACAATGATTAACTTCTCTATTAACACCATCTATAAACGTGTATAATTGGTAATTAACGTTGGTTGTGTTCCTCTTTTAACAAAAGAAGACCGAAAAGATGCTATAAAAAAAAGACCGAAAAGAGTAATTATTAGTTAGTTAAACACCGCTTAAAAATCCAAACATAGGTTACCTACTTATGTACATGAACCAAAATGTTTAGAAAAAAAGGGTTGCATTTGGCTCTACATTTCTCAACACATGATTCTTCAACGATGTAAGGCTCTTAGAAGTGTCTCTTCAGCACGGGGAATAGTTGGAGAGAAAGTTTCAGCTTTTGCATTTGCACCATCATGATTACTTGGATAACAAGCTTTACATAGCTCATTATACCTATGAACATCAAAGTTATATGTCTTCATGAGACGATCTTGTTTAACCATGAATCTACGATGGAAATAGCCTTGAAATGTTGGTTCAGTTGAAGTCCTTATGAAGAATAGGTATGCAAAAGCAAAGTGTAGGGAAGTAACAAAGAAACATATAGGTTCCATAACATCCCAACTTAGCTCCCAAAATGTGAGTCTCATGAATCCAAGTGTTTGAATTGTTAAAAAGCCCAATCCACAATATAGCTCAGTTTGGACTTGGGCTTTTGCCTTTCCATCAATTATTGCTTTTTGTTTCTCCATATTCTCTAGCTCCTTCCTTCTTGGGTCATTTGGGCTTGCTATTGATTGATACATTATGCTCTCAATTGATTTTGCCACCTATAATCCAAAAAAAACTAATTAATAAACAACTCTATAAATCACCAAAAAGAAAGTTATAGAAAAAATAAGTGCACATTGGAAATCACAATGAGCTAGACAAAATAATATTAAAATATATAAGAGGGAGTATAATATTTTCTTTTTAGTTTGCATGAAATGAATTAGTAGTATTAAAATATTTTAATGAACTAGTTTGGTTTTGTATCTATGGTCCCCATAAGATATTTAAAATATGTTTTCTTGGGCTTTTGATGAAAATTAGAGGTCATGGTCCAAAAAACTAGTTAAAGAGGTGTGCAGCCAGCCAGACAAGGTCCAAAGTAAGGATGAGCATCAACAATGGAGCTCCCCAAGTTTGGGATCTTAACTGGGTCCCACATGTACACATCATTCATTTATTATTTTTTAATAATAGTTTTTAATAAGCACTCAATCTCTCCAACCCAGCACCTCTTCAAAAGTTCTAAATGGGTCCCGTCAATAACTCCACATCACAATAACTTATTATTTAATAATTCATATTTTATACTATTGAATTAATTGAATTATAAAATTACAAAATTAATATTAATATGTACTATTTTTTTATAATTCAAAATAATAATTAAAATTCGAAAATTAATTTAAAATAATATTGCCAAATTTAAGAATTACATAATTAAAAAATAATTTAAAATAACATTACATAATTTTAAAAATAACCATACTTTTATTAATAATATATAAAAGTAAGCGGGTCCCATAAAAAAATATTTTAATGAAAATTAAGGTGGGCCCCAGAGAAGAGAGAGAACTCTTATATAAGAATCGGTTCTTATTAAGAATTCAAAATTGTACTTAGATCTTATTAAGAACCGATTCTTAAAAATTTAAGATCCACCATTGTTGATGCTCTAAGCATAATAGCAGAAGCAGAAGCAGAACCCTTTAACGAACGTTACTTGCAGGCAGTGCAGAGGGAAAGGGTGGGTAGGTAAGGCAGGTGTCACACATACTTAGGGTGTATGAAAGACAACACAAAAAACCATGGAATATAGCACAAACACAAAGGATAACAAGGGAGAATCATCATCACTCAGATAAGTCCCTCCCCAGAGGAGTACTAAATTTATGCTAGGAGCCTAGGACTAACTCACTCACGTCAACTTCCTTAAAATAAGTGCCACCGATAATCACTTCCTTCCCGGAGACATGGCCATAATATGTGTAAATGAGTAGTAGGTTTAAGTTTGGAATTTAGTATCAGAAAATGTAGGCCATTTTATAAACATAAACATTTAGTTGACGATTTTGTGTTTAAATTTGTCTTCATAAATATTCAAGTTTTCTATATAAACAAAAAAAAAATGGAAAAATTAAATTAGTACTACATCTTAATTGAAAGAGTTCCATTTAGCAATAACTTATTTGGTCGTTTTTAATAATTTGATTTTCTTTTTATACTTTGATAATTAGTTAGAAACAAAACAATAGATTTAATGCAAGTTTCGTACCCAAAACCTTATGGTTGAAGAATAATCTTCAAACCGAAAAGCAATTCTAAAAACTAGCAAAAGATATTTGATATTAAGTTTTTTTTTATACTAAAAATACCAAGTCATTAAATATTATACTTTTGCTTGCATGTTTGATTTATGTCAGAAAATACAAAAATATATATTTTTTAATTGAATCAAAAGAATTGTCAAAACTCTATAAAAAAAAATTCAATCAAAAAAGATATTTAAATCCAAATCATCAAAAGATGCTCTAACAATTAAAAATGCACACCAAATCAACAACAATTTTTACCATAGTAACTAGTAAGTATGAGTTAAAAATTAAATAAACAATTTATTCAAGAATAAAAATTTAAAAATTAATAAAAGAAAAATCTTGTTTGTTTAGCTCAGTTAATATCTACTAAAACTAATATTCTATAAATATTATTGAAGAGATCAAAATTCGAAGTTTAAATTTCCTATTTAAAATGCGAGTCTAGTGAGTAAACTATTTGATTAAAAGGATACTGTTAATAGTTGTGTGAGTCTGGTCAATAGCCTGTTTAATTAAAAGGATAAGGTTAATAGATGTTTTTGTCTCGTCATTTGAAAGAGTTATGTTTTACTCCTTAAATTTTTGGTTCCTTCTATTTTAAAGACGAGTCATACTAACTAGTGTCTTCGGACATTAGTTAAAGATATAAAAATAAATAATTTTTATATTGTAAACAGTGTTATTTATACTTTTAAAAGGCTAATTCCACAAATTTCAATGTTATTTTACTATATTTAATTCCATAATTAATGCTCCAGAGAGACTAGTTAACATTTTCCTTTAAAGATTTCATTTTTCTAACTTATGAGTTGTGACTACATACATACCATATGACGGTATATTTTGATGACTCCTCTTTATATTTTTTTTATTTACTTTTAATTCCACCTAGCATGTCACCCATTTGATTTATTCTCCAATTAAAAGTAAATAAAAAATCACATTTTCAAAATTTATAATCATATGCTTACGTGTGTGGTCAGGTGTTAAAAACTTGTGATCTTTAAATTATAGGGATTAAACCAAAAAAATATCATAAAGTTAAAACAAAATTAGCCTAAATGGTATAGAGAGCAAATCACATGTTAACCCAAAAAATTAATAAAGGAGAATATTCTACTTTTACATGCATGCTTGATTTGTGTGACAAAATAAATAAATAAAAATTACTTTAACTCAATAAAAAAACAAATATTGAAATCCAAAGCATCTATATATATTTAGACCAAAAGATAACTCTTAGAACTGAAGTAAATATACACACCAAGTCAACAACAATTATTACCATAAGTGAGTATAAGTTAAAATTAAATGACTAATTAATAAAATTAAACCATTCAAAAAATAGTAAAATAATCAAAAGGAGAATATTCAGTTAGTGACATAATAATAAAAAAAAAAAACGAATATTCAGGTAGTGATTAAAGAGTGGCCGGTGAGAAGAAAATATACCTGCTCCGGCCGGAGATAAACTACGTTCCCCAAAACGATGACGTTTCCAGATTCATCCAATATCTTCGCAAATCCAACACCTTGTTCATGATTCTCACACGATTCAACACAGATCCGCAAAAACTCGCTATAAGAAACCGAATTCTCTTCAATGTTTCTTAGTTTCGCTTTCAATTTCTCCATTTGTGATGCTCTAAGAATCTTCCTAGCATCCTCAACTGTAATTTCACTTCCGGTGATCGTCGCCGTCGCCGGCGACGGTGAAAGGTTGAGATCACGGAAACGTTCTCCAGTAATGTTGTTAAGTTTTTCTCTGAGTTTTTCTCCGACAGGAAGAGAGAGAAACTCCGGGAACTTCGCCGTGCCGGAGTGATGCACGGTTCTCCTAGGAAGAAATCGACGGAAAACGCCACTGTTTTTGGAAGAATCAGGCGAGGAGAGATATTCGCGGTGGAAGCTTGTGTTGGAAGTGTTTGGAGTAACTATAGTTTGTTCTGATGATGTTACCGCCAGCATCGGTGTTTTGACGCCGTCGAAAAGACGCTTTGTTAAGAGTTTTCGAAGCGCCATTGATGGAATAGTGTACTAAGGTTGAAGAGGTTTTTGAAGGCTCTTGAGATATATGGAGGTAGTTTTCGTCATTTATATACACGTCCAACGTTTGAGGAAGATATTGAAATTTGTAACAAAAAAATTGGGAATATTAAAATTTAGTTTTAATTTGTAATACAAACTGTTTAGGTAATGTATTGGATTGAGATTTTGAAATACTATTTTCAGACATATTATTTTGATATATAAAGATTTTAAAAGATTTTGTAGGAATTTATTGACATTTAAGATTTTCTTTAAAGACTTTGAATAAAGGATGAATTTCATTTATGGAAAATCCTATTTAATAAGAATTTTTTTATGCAAGAAGAATTTTATGTGGCAACTTTTGATTGGTCAAATTCTAATCACTCTCTCCCATGTATGGTTAACCAATTTTTGATTGGTCAAATTCCCTAATTTTGTGGATTCTTCTCTTTCTTGTGCAATTTTTTCTTACTAAATAGCAATGCTCTTTCATTTATATATGTGTCTTAGTCGAATAACATAAGATTCATTTTGATTTTATAAAAGTCTTAAATGAATATCAGATGATTTTTTATCATTAAAAAGATTCTTTTATAGCACCTGAATAGACAAAAATTAATTTTTTTTTATCTCTTACTAAATTATAAGAAACAAAATAATATTTATTTTACTAAATATTTTTTTAGCACTAGTCAACAAGACCTTATAAATTAATCTCTTTTTATAATTTTTGATTCAATATAATTGTGGTGTTATAGAAAAATATAGGTAACAGACATTTAATTTTTCTGATACGAATAAAATATAACATTTTAGTTCTGCTTAAAAAAGAAAAAACATTTTATTTGGCCAGGAGGAGATGCATATGTCATGAGAATCGTATCGACTATCAACTACTCTTTTACCTTTTGGGCAGCACAAATATTGTGCCAACGTACAATCAAATTGTCAATTTATTTTTGTTCAAAGGCAAATAGAATTTTTCTTTAATCAACTTGGCAATTAGAGTGTTTTTTATGCATAAATTGGCAATCAATCAACATTTCTCGAATGAGAAAAATGGTATTTACATTTTTTAAAATATTTGCCGTCCCAATTTATTTTTTTGGTATATAGACGAAATGACAAAATACAAATAATTATATTATTTTTTGTCAAAAGTTTATTTTTTTATATCTTTCCATAAAACTTATTTTAAAAAAAATACAAATGATCATATTTAAAATTATTATATTTTACTTTAATTAAATGTGAATTTTTGTTATTTTTTCCTTATAATTTAGTAACAATTTAGAACGGAGTAGTGCATATATACAGTGGTATACGGTATGCTGCTATCAAACATATGCATGTATTTTAGGGATGGCAATGGATGTCCATGGGTGAGGGTTTTGCAATACTCAAACCCACGCCCAAAACAAACACCCAAACCCAAAGGTTGTTTGGGTGGCAAATCAAAACCCACGCCCACGCCCATTGGGTTCGGGTTTTTTCACCCAAACCCAAAACCCATAGCTAACATGCATAATTAATTAATTATCTACCAAAACTCGGCCCAATTCTTTTTGATAAAATGACAAAGTACAAAAACAAGCAAATGACAAAATAACATAGTTTAACATAGTTTGTAAATGACAAAATACAATACAATAATATCAAAGTTCAACATAATATATATACTTAGGGTTAATTAGATAATTTCACATATATTCGGGTGGGTGTATGGGTTTCGGGTGTCGGTTTGAGTGATCTCAAACCCACACCCATAGTTTCGGGTGTCACCCAAACCCACACCCAAACTCAGTCAACTCAGGTTTCGCCCGTTGACTTGGATTTAAGTTCGGGTGGGTCTTCTGGATTTGGGTTTTCCTGTCATCTCTAATGTATTTCTTCATAGAACATTTATTTTGACAATACTCACTTTTATACCGTACGGGGTACTATTATGTAAAGTGATAGGATTTAGACCAGGAAAAAACACACCATGCAGTATGTAAACTGAATGCATTATTCATTGTAAAATAGTAGTGTCTTTATTCTTCGTCAAATAAAGTATATCGTTATTCTTGTAAAAAAGAGTAATATATTTTTCTATTTATAAGTTGTTGGTAAGAATCGAATTTATTATTTCATACATACTACATTATCAATAGATCAAACATAGTTGTTAAGATAATAAAATATTAGATTTATGTTATCGGACCCATTAGATTTATAGTCATTTAGATTTTACTAATACTCTCTTATAACTATATTTTATTAAAAAAGAAGTTACACTTGTTTTCATCCCTACAATCCGCTAACCGTGCATACTTTACTACTTTGTATTTAAACTAGCTAGTTCAAGTTATTGTGTACACCTTAAAATCTCAAAATTTTATGCCAAATAGAGTTCAGGTTATGCCAAACTAATATTGAGAGTATCGATTATGCCAAACTAATTAATTAACCGAGTAATTTCCGTTATCATTATGTTTCTATGATAAAAAGATCTTTAGTAAAAGAGAGACTGATTTGTTTAGGGTTGTGACCAGGTTGGTCAGCAAATCATACTTCAAAATAAACTAATTTCTCTTCGACCTAAGGTCCTTAACGCATGCATCTTCAATCCAATGACCCGTGTTATCATCTTTAACTTTTGCTAGTCCAAAACCTAAAAATGTCTATGAAATTAAATTCTCATAGGTATCGTCCCGATGCAAGGGTCATTAGAAAAAAAGTTGTTAGACCATTACAAGACACCTTGAAAACTCCCTCCAAGAAGTATAACGTGAAATTCAAACTTGTCCTAAGTAACGAGATACATTTTCATCGAGGAGAGTCAAACAAAAAACCCTCACGACAACCACGAAAATGAGGCAAAGTCAATTAAAATCCATACTTAGCAACGAGAATATCACGCCACAAGGCCGGTGCCCCCTAAAATGATACTTCAACGTCACAAGGCTGGTGCCTCATGTTCTACTTTACAAATGTATGTTTAGCAAATCTACTCGATCAATATCTAGAAGGTAGTTCAAAGTAATGGTCCAAGATTATGATAAAGGATTCAATTAATAAATAATTTCAAAATTAAGTTAACTTAAAATTTATATTACTTAGTCTTTTATTTGAATTATTATTTAGATGCGGTTTTGTCCTTTGGATCTTTGTAGATCATTATTCATTATGAACAATACAGTGTCTTTGTAACACTTTGTAAGACAGCCAAAATGAATAAATATATCTTAATTATTTTAGTTTATTTCTTTTATGTTTTATTTATATTTTTTTTATCTTTAGAGCAAAGTAGCTATATCTTTTCAACATGTGAATCACCAATCAGATCCATTAGCAATTTTTATCTACGATCCAACTCGCTATGAGGTTTTTCAACTCATTTATCTAAATTCAGATTATAGGCATTTCAATCTTGACATATTTGGTGGCAGTGAGAATTGAGACTCGTTTTATTCACGTGAAGGTTGCAAAGAGTAGTTCTGCATTAAATAGTGCAGCTTGCAAAGAGTATACAACTTTCAAAAAAATTAAAATGTTCTCTTACAAAATTCACAGCTTCTAGTTCTTTCTAGTTCTTGTGTAGTTGTGTTAGGCGTGACAATAAAATCCGTATCATAGGCAACCGTTTCAATTTGATCGATGGAGAAAATATGAATTGATTAAGTTTGAGTTTGGATTTTTTCCCGATTTTAAAAGACGGGGTGGAACATATAATCAGTGTATTGATACGAATCCGCCCCATATATATAAGAATTATATTTTAAATTTCTTAGATTAAAAATTCTTAACAAAATCTTAAATTACATTCATCTGTTTATTTTTATTTTTAAGTTGAGTATTAAATAAGCTCTTTTTTCCTATTTTTCTTGTTTAAAAAATTTATATTATTGAAAAAAAATAGTTTTAAATTTTTCTGATAAAAGAATCAAAATACAACTCAATTTCACGTCGATCGGAGGGAAACAAGATATCACAAACCCCTTTAAATATGAGTTTGAAGTTCTACTTTTTATCTCCATTGAAAATTGAAACGTATAGAAATACCCGAACATTATGAATTTGAGTTTGAAAGACCAAAAATCGTCCATGTCCCACCCACCCAATTTTCATGCCTATCTTGGGTTGGTAATGAAATGTATGTTTTCCTAATCTATTTGCATAAAATAAAAAATAACCGATCACTTGTCATTAATGTATGTCTTCCTACTCAAAATATGTATGAGTTGCCTAAGTATTGGACGACATCGTAGGAACCATGCATCCTAATAATAGTATCATTGCATGGTGACACTTGGCCTTCATACTTAATTGGCTGACACGTGTAGGTTACCAAAAAATAAGGTTACCAAAACAGACTTTTTTTTTTTGTGCAAATTACCAAAAAAGACTTGAATTCACATGCACACCAGTAGTCACCCAACACCTAACAAACGTGTAGACAAGCCTGTTCACATGTATATGTTGGAACATTGAGCACAGGACACAACAGTATATGTCACAAATCCTTAATAACAGTCAAAAAAATAAAATAAAAATTGCGTATCACACCTATAATCAAGGACGGATGCAGAAGCTTAGACTCTGGGAAAGTCAAAAGACTAGTTTATAATTTTTTTTGAAACAGTTTTTAAAAAAAGAGTTTATAGTTTATTAATTTAAAATCTATGTTATAACAGTTTTTTAAAAAGAGTTTATAGTTTATTTTACTCTTGTAACTTATTTTTCAAACGCTATTTTAAGTAGTTTATGTGTTTATAGCTTATCATATTTTTTTTCCAATTTTATTCCTATCATTTTCCTTAAAAAAATTAAATATTAATTAAACATATTTTTTTATGTCATTTTATATTTATAAGCTAGTTAAACAACTAATTTTACGAAACACTACAAATTTAATCAGCTAGTTGCCTAGTTTATTCGCTATAAGCAAAAAGTTACCTTGTAAGCTCATCCGCTATAAGATAGCTTATCAGTTATCCGCTATTTTTTACCAAACAGAGCCTTAATATATAAAGGTTGCATTGAACATTTTTTTCACTTACTTACTATATGTGATAATCCTAAAAAAATGTTACTTTAATATATATGTGAGAACTTTCAAGTACCAAGGATTTTAAAATGAGAGAGTGAGAGGACTTAATGGGGCTAGTGTGTTACTTACTGATATTGATGAGATTTAAATATTTTCCATTATAATTATAAACAAAATTTTTGAACAAATATTTTAAATTACCTAGAAAGAGTGCAAAAATATTCTTACAATTACTAATAACTGAAAAATCAATACAATGTGGAAGATGAAAAAAAAAATTGGATACTAGTCATCTAAATTATGAGCCTTGGTAGATTTCTTGGTTTAGAATGATGTTTGTTTGCAGTGGTGGAGTTAGGAAAAAAATTGTATGATCACTAAAGTATATATCTACTAAAGTCTTAATAAGCATAAAGTGTATCATCATAAAATTAAACTGCATATTTTAAAATAGCATTTTACATATTATTGTAAATTAGTTTTATCATATGCAGAACTTGTAATTGCAAAATAAAATTACTACTCCAACACTATTTTATATATAATAAAAAAAACAAATAAAAATACACAAAAATAAAGAACAAAATAAACAAAACAAAAAAAAAGGTCAAAATCAACTATAAAAAATATTATAGTGCAGGAGTGGGTGGTAGGCTCGCGGCCCATCAATTGGCCAACTTCTAGGGTCGCCACATATTGTTTGGAAACACAATGAAATTTAAACTCAGTATGTGTTTGGATGGAAAAATGTTTAAGGTAATTTAATGTTTTAGAGGGAATTTAAATTCTTTTGTCAATTTTTTTTTGTTTGAATGATTAATTTAATAAAAAAAATCAATATAATGAGATTTTAAAAACTATTTTATCCAAGTTAAATTTAAAGAATTTCAAATGACAAGAAAAATGTAGGAATTTTATATTCCTTCCTTCTATGTGTTTCAAAATTTTCAAATTGACCCATAATATTTTAAAAAATTGCAAATGGCCCCTGAAAATTTGCAAATTAGTCCTTTTAAAATTTTGAAAATTGTAAATAGGTCTTTATTTTTCAAATTTATAAAAATGGTCCAAAATATTACTCCCTCCGTTTTTTTATAAGTGTCAATTTAGAATAGTAACAACAAATTAAGAAAGTGTATTTTTGCACCTTATCTTCCTATTATACCCTAATTTTAATCCACCAATAATTTCATATTTTTATGCACACTTTTTGTTTCCAATAAATTTAATATATTATGTAAAAAAAACAAAATATATTTGATATGTTATGTACCAAAAAAAATATTTTTAAAAAAATATTTTGTTTTCCAAATATATAGCATTAATTAGTTTTATTGAAAAAGATAAGAGTAATTGACAAAGGGTACAATTGACAAATCGTAGCCTTAAAACACTAAATTGACAGTTAATTAGAAACGCTAAATTTGACGAAACTGGACAATTAAAAAAGAACGGAGGGAGAAACAACAATGAAATTTCTTATTTCTCTATCCAAACATATATTTAAAAATGATGGTAATTCAATTACAGTTATTTGAATTGCTCCATTGTAATTCTTACTCAAAATTGAATTTCCCCATTGTAGATACTCTTATTGCACTTTCTCCTATAATCACATTCTCTATTTTCACACCAAATACATGGAATTGGACTGTTGGACATTTACAGTGAAATCTCTTTAAATTAATACTCGGTAAATTAATAAACTCTCTAAAATAATAAATTTGTCCGGTCCCGACTTGGGACAATGTAAAAAATTGAAAAAATCGATAATATAATAAGATAATAATTTTTCGGGAGATCCCTTTATAATTTTTGGTCTTAAAAAAATCATAAATTAATAATTCATAGAAATTGAAAAAAATATATTACACTATTGAAATATGATTTAATAGTTGTCTATTTTCCTTTAAAGTTCAAGTCTATTTGGAGCTCATCTCTAACTTTACCTTTTTGTTTGGGCCAATGCATATTACTAACTCTCTAATATTACATTTATTGTACCTTTTTGTTTGGTATGTACGGTATAATTACTTAAAAACTCTTTAAATTAATAATTATTAATTTATCGATAAATTAATAACTCTCTAAATTAATAAATTTCTCTGATCCTGACATTATTAATTTAAAGAGATTTTACTGTATTTTCTTTTAGAAAAAGTAATCTTAAAATAACTGGCTTTCTCTCATGTTCTTTGCTATTCATTTTTTTGGTATGTACTTGTTAATTAATAGTATCTCTTTTTTCTCTTTACATTATATGTTAATCTTTTTAAGTTTTTCTTAATTAACCAATGTTCTTATTAGACTTTATCCATACCAACTCAAAATGGAATTATGACTGCCAAGATTGGGAAACAAACGAGGATTTTGAGAATATTTTCCAAAAAAGAGGATTTATGTAAAAAGATTCTCAGTCGTAAGGGACAAGTTTTCTGCAAAAGAGAATTAATTAGTATAAGTATATAGACACAACTCAAACAGGAATCCCAAAATATTTGGAGTGGTGTCTGACTGAGTGGGAATCGTATTGGTTGTAAATGGTTTCCTAATCATAGATTCTATTGTTGCTTTATATGATGGTGGAAATCTACTAACTACACCCTTATCATGTTCTTTAAAGAGAAAGTTTTATGAATAGAGTTTCTGCATGCAATTGTAGAGACTAATTACTCGAGATAAATAAAATTATAATGAAAAATTAACTTATTTTTACTTAATAGATTTAATACTGCTGCATTTTTAAACTCGAATTCAAATCTAAAACCTCTAATTAAACTGAAAGAGATTCATTATCATCTCATTCAAATGACATTGAGTAAAAATTTAATAGTGTTTAATGTACCACCATTGCCCTCATTGGAATTGTAGTCTAAGTGCGGTGTTCAACAATTTCTTCATTGTTCAAGTGTTCCAACATCTTTTCAAAAAACAATTTCCTAACTACAGTATACTGTACTAATTGAATTACTAATGCTTTGAATGTATAAAAATTTAATATTTTTTTATAAAATAGTTTAATGATTAAATTTGGATACTTTAAATGTAAAAATATATATCTTGCGTTCATGATAATTATCAACTGCATGCGCGCACACATACCAATTAATAAAAAAATATTTTAATGAATATAAATTTAACAAAATTTACTGTAGGATTGGAAATTGGACTGGTATGAGAGATTACACCACATAAACTTTATACATTTTGACCATACGGGTTACCATAAACTCTATCTTTAGCCCAGCTCAACTCGACCATGAGTTTCATTTTCGGCCTAGCTCAACCACATAATGAGCTCAACTCCTACATGCCTAGTTAAACTACATTATGAGGTCTACCTTCATATTCCACCTTCATGTGATATGTACGGACAAGTGACGTGAGCCACGTGTGCTCTAACTCCATGTGTCCTGTACGGACGAGCTGCTTATGGATCTCAATGTCATACTTATTGGGCCTAGACACCCAACCCAAGAAAAGACCCATTATGTCAAGGAATGTTGGGTTATAAAAAAAAAGACACTTAAGAGGAAAAGAAGAAGATTCATTCTAGGTAAAAATTAGTGTATTGTAATAGTCTTTTTTTCAGTGCTCTAAAGTTCTTTAGGGCAGCTCACCCTTTGTATTAACCTAGTGTTTACATACGTGAACAGAAATGTATGTGGTATATATATATCATTCATGTAATATTTCATACAAATTTTTAAAATCATTTCATATGTCAGTGAGACCAAATGTAGATTTTGTAAATTTCATGTAAAATTAGTTTATATTTCTTTTAAATTTTAAATGAATAATTTATATAATATTTCACAAACTTTCAATTTAATGATGAATATGTATTCGTTAAAATGTTATTGAATGATATAATATTACTCAGATGTTACAAATCTTTTCCAATATGGTCCCCTGGAAAAAATTCAAATTCCTTCACAGTCCATTTCAACATTTTAGTCTAACTCAACTATATATCGGAGTTCAATTATATGAATGAAATTTAGTCTTATAGATAAAAGTCTTGTTAACTGGTGCTTCCGAGACATTCTTTAAGCATTTTAAATCGTAAAATTTTATGAAAAACTATGAAGTCAATGAATTGGAAATTAAAATATTTAACTTTTTGAATAAATAATATCTTGAAATGGAATGCTTAAAAACTGTTCCAGAGACACTCGTTAGTATTTTCTCAACAAGTTCACTACATCATATGTTGAACAAGATCGAGACTTTTTTCTAGAGGTGGTTGAACGCGACGGGTAATTTAGCTTTAAACTACCATAGCTGATAGTCTAGTATTTTGCTTTGTTTGGGCATTTCATAACTTTTTTTCATGTTCGTATGTCTTTGACGCTTTTGTAATCTTCCACAACCCCCCTCGACACATCTTGTGCTGAGAAAATTAGTGAATTTGTTTATATATATATGTCTTATTTTGATTTGTTAAAAAGAAGTGTTTTCTTATAAATAATATCAACGGAGAAATATTTATTTGTAAAGTTTGTTTTTTTCAATCTTTAAATAAATGCAGGTGACATCGTTTAATCTAACCTTCCCTAGAAAATGACAACATATATAACTCTTTCTCATCTTTCAAATACACCCATTTTTTGTTTATCCCACATTTTTTGCATTTTTGGCAAGATCTAACATATTTTTGTTGATATCCAGTCAAAAATTGTACAAATAAAACATATCGGTACGGTAACACCTAGTTACGTACCCTACATTTGGGGTAACATTTGACATTAATTAGTGTATATAAGCAGCACTATTGTATATCCCACATTTTTTGCAAGATCTACCGTATAATGTTGACATCCAGTCAAAAAATGTACTAGTAAAATATATTGGTACTGAATTACTCATTAATTAGTTCAGTAACGATTGACGCTGAAACTCGATAAAAAAATCATGGTTCAATACCCATAAATACAATTAGAAGGGCTGACACTTAATACTACAACTGATCCACGAATTTGATTAAATTGTCCGATAAATTAAATACCGATCGTAAAAAAAAAATATGGGTACGGTAACACCTAGTTACGTACCCAACATTTGGGGTAATATTTGACATTAATTTGTGTACACAAACAGCACTATTGTCTATACTCTATACCACATTTTTGGCAAGCTCTAACATATTGTTGACACCGAGTTACGTACCCAACACTTGGGGGTTACATTTGAGATTAGTGTATAATGGACCTATAGTTACGTAGCACAAATAAATCCACTGAGGTAAGCGCACTAATATTGTAGGGTAGTCCCCCCATTGCCGTAACAATAGCAAGAGTGCAAGACAATGCAAAAAGTAAACGAAGCAAAACAAATTCAACGTCACGTTTCAATGGTGCCTTCCACGGCTAGAAGCAGAATCCTCATTTTATATATTTTTTCCGTCTCATTTATAATATTATTTTTTTTTTATGGAATATAATTGTTATTTTAAAATATCCATTGTAAAGTAATATTAATTATTTATTTTAAGTCATTTAGTCATTTTTTAACAATTTATTTTCAATAACCAACCCATATTTATTCATTGTATTTCAATTACTCCACATCTACTGGATTTGAATCTAGTGTGTATTTGATCTGCTAAAGAAAATAAGAAATTAGACATGATAATTTTAGTTTTATTGTGTTTAATTTTAAAACTATTCTTGAAATTGGATAAACTCGGGATCAAGCGATTGAACAAAAACTAAAATTATCGCCCCTATTGAACCACGTTACAATTTTTTGTCTTCTGCGTAAGATGTCTAAATACTAAGAAAATATTTTATCCATCAAACATATTATAGGACAAAATTTGTTCAACCCCTTATGTCATATGTTGTTTTGTCATGTACAGTTTTCTCCGGTATTTATATTTTGCAGATTAAATGCATCCATAATATTTACTTTTGATTTACTAACGGTCCATATTATTTATTTTACACTCTAAATTGAATCATTCACTTTACACTCCAGAAGAGTCGGATCCCCATCTAACTACTTCACTAACTATAATTAATAAAAAAAATTAGTTGGTAAATAAAATTAATTTTATCATTAAAATTAACATAACTAATAATTTTTTAAAGAACCGCATACAATTCAAATATAACATTTTTTATGGGAAGAATGAAGTATATGAGATTGAACTAGTAGTAGGGTTAATTTAAAAAAAAAATGTCCGTATTCTATTATTATTTTTATAAAAAGTTTAATGGATATAAGCATACGGATACGGAGTAAAGAAACCTTACACACTCAACCAATCAGAATGCTTTAACTTTCCAAATCATATTAAGAAAGTGGGATTAAGTGATATGACATGGCGGAAAACATGGTTATGATTAGTTGACAATGTAAAATTATTTTACATTGTCTGTCCATATTCCTTTTTCTCTTAAATTATGACATCATTACTTTATTTAATTATGATAGTGAAAGGCATGCTCATTGTTAAATCAAATAAAAAAAATACTTGATTGTGACTCATGAGGCTCTTCACTTGAAATTAGAGGTCAAGTTTAACAATATACGTCATATATATATATATATATATATATATATATATATATATACACTATATTTTAAGTTTTAACAATACTTTTCTCGTAATTGTTAATTGGCAGAGAATTAGTACTTTTTTCTACCTAAAAAAAGTATTAATACTTTTATTAAAGAAACAAAAAGAGTGACATAAAAAAAGGAAGATGCAATTGGCCATTCCAATTTGTAATCTACACTTGCAGTCTTTGCCTTGAAATATTATGAAAAGGAAAGGTTAAAATAATATTCGTGTGCAAGCAAGTATACTTCTTTTAGCCCATAAAGAACATGCCTTGAATTGATGTAAATTAGTGGATTTTTGTATTGTTCCAATTCTGTTTTGTAGTCCCAAATTTTAACTAATCAGCCACTGAGTTTGTTCTCCTGTAACTTTCTTCTGAATGATTTTTTAAAAATTTGTTTTAATTAAATTAAAAGTTAAAATTAATTCTTGTTGGAAAATCAATTACATATAGTCAAAATAGTATTGCTCATTCTTACGATTTAACCAAAATACGAAAGTCAAGAGATTAATATAATTTTCACCAACAACAAATGTGGTTTCCTTCAAAATTAGAGATTAATATTTTTCTATTCTTTTAAAATTGTATATGTCACACTCTTGCCTTTCTTGTGTAAAGTGCTTCCTAATATTTAACAATGCTCTAGTAAAAAACTTTCAATATCTTTATAACGGTTATATAGAGAATATATATGTGTGGTTTCTTAAAACTCTGGATTCTTTTAATGTTTATGTGGCAGAATTGTGGGATGTACTTGAATGTATGGAGTTTGCTCGTGATTTTCATAGGGTGAAACTTCATGTGAATTCGAGGATGGTTGTCACTACTCACTACGTCTTGGCGCTATTTGCGAGGTGTCATTTGGTGCAGTTGTACAACACATATTGTTCAATTGTTGTAAATGAATTTGGAGGTTCGACTGTGTGTCATTCTTTGTGAAGTTTATTTTTATATGGATTAGTTGTCTAATTAATTTAGGATGGAGGTGTGGTAATTCGTCTTTGATCATTTAAAATTTATGAGATTTATAGCACACTTAAACTATTTCTAATAAAAAATAGAAAATAAATATAATATTTTATTAAAACTTACTTAAAAATATATATTCGCATATTAAATGTTCCATATTCATTAATCCTCTTACAAATATATATTCTTAGTATGTGTTTTCACAGTACACACACATACTACATAATTTTAGTGGTTTAAAATATTCAATTTTCTAGCTAATAATTAAATTACTTTACATGGAACTCGATCATTGACGTTGTTGAGAATGACTATAGCAAAGAGATACCATTTCTACATTTGAATATATGAATTGACATATTATCAATTTGGAGTAGAAAAAGCAGAGAGTGTGTTTGTCACTTTTTCCATGATTTTTGGGGAATAATGTAGTCCAGGCTAAGCCATGCATGACTAAGCTAGCTTCAAGAATAAAGCAATTTGAACATTATATATATTAGAATTGGTATTAGCATATTAGATTTCTACGAATTTGAATCAACATATAAAAATTAAGATCTACGCATTCTTCTATATTGGCCATTTTCCTGCCACATGAATTTGCATATTGTGTACCTTATGTGATTAGGATTCTCTTCTATGAGCATCCATCCATATATATTATGTAGTTAAGTGAGTCTCACTCTCACATATGACGTGTATATATTATTCATTTGTAAATTTTTAATATTATTATATGAGCAGGGATACATCGACTCCAGGAGTAACTTAAAAGAGTTCCTCCAAATCTCTACCCTCCATTTCATTTTAATCTAATGATCTTAATTAGTTATAAATTTATCTCACATGATCACTATTTTTATTTATATCACATAATCACTATCTCTCTCTTTGTCTCTCTCCCTTGCCGTCATCAAGAAGAAATTAGGGTTTATCTCAAAATAGATCCACAAGCCTTTTTTTTTTTTTAGTAAAATCCACAAGCCATTTAATTTATTATTATTCGGCAATTTCATCTTTTTTATAAAAAATTGATTTTTCAAACCTTTCCTTTTGAATCTATATGGTTGGTTGCACTTCAAATTATTGTTTACTTTGCCGGATACACCTATCCTAAAGCACCTATTCTTGAAAGTTTGAATGTTGACACTAAACCATAAATCCAAATAATATAGTCGTGCAACTCCCCACACTAAAACAAATAGTCTATTGTGATATGTTTACAAACAAACATATAAAAGATGAATCACTACACCAATTAATTTGGTGAACACACATATTAAATGGAGATAGAGGCATATACAGCACCTGTATATTGCCGCTGGAGATTTACGGCAATGGAATGATAGGGAAATAATGATCATATAGATGGAGGAAAATAATGATCATGTAGAATAATTTTATAAATAATAAGAGCCATTTGATTAAAATGAAATGGAGGGCAGAGATTTAGAGTAATTCTTTTAAGTTATTCCTGGAGTACCTAAAAAATATTATCAAATAGATTTATCAATAACTCTATAAAAGTACGATGAATGGCATAACTCATGTATTAGGGGATGTTTGTTTTAAGATTGTTAATTTTACGATGAATGGCATAACTCATGTGTAGGGACGGATCCAGAAATTCTAGTAAGTGGGGTCGAAATTATTTACCATAAATATTTTTACAACATATATTATCGGAAATCCCAATTTATGTTTAGTTGACTGTTCGGTTTTTTTCTTAAACAACAAATACTATATTTTTTAATTTATTTTTTGAAAGAAACTAAGAATAGACTAATATAACACTAACTACCTTTTTTGTAGTTCTTGAAATCATTTTTAAATATTTTTTTTGAAATTATTATGAATATTTTAACAAAATACATAGAAATTTTGTAGAGTTCTAATAATTGATTACAAAAATTTATTTACTATATCAAAAATTATTTAAGAGATATGAAAATAGTCATACACAATGCTTAAATGTATTTTTTTATTATTAAATCAATAATTATTATTATATTTTATTTTATTTGTATATATATGATACAAAAAATTATTTTTTAGGTTAATTATAAAATTGATATATCTGACCATTATTATAATCTAAATAAATTAATTTCTAATAAACCTAAAATATAATTTTTGCTTATAATAATAATTGGATGGAGTATAATAGTACAATGCAGGTAGGGGTGCTCAAATCCAATCCAAATGAAAACCGCAACCGATCCAAAAAAATCGAAAACCGCAAAAAACCGAATATTTTTGGATGTGTTTGGATGTCCTTTTGTGAAAACCGCTGGATCGGATTTCGAATTGATTTTTCAAAACCGAACTAAACCGAATACATATATTTTAATACTTATTTATCTTTTTATTAGTATGAATATATATTGTATTAACCTATTTTTTGTTCATTTTAAATTTTATTATACTATTTGTTAGTTTAATTTAATTTATTTTTTACTTTTTGATATGTTTCAAAATATAATTTATAATTGTGATTTCAAAATATTAATTTTTAATATGTTATATGTTATATTTTACATCAAACTTAACATTTATTTTGTAAAAAAATCAAAATATTATTTTATAGTGTTTTTTCTAATATTAATATTTAATAAAAAAACTTTACAATTTATAATTTGGATATCCAAAAACCGATCCAAATTAAACCGCATAAAATTGGATCGGATTTTTTTATTTGTCATCCAAAATCGAAGCAAACCGCAAATAAATTTATTTTCGGATCGAATGAATTTTTGTCACAAAACCGATCCAAACCGAACCGCGAGCACCCCTAAATGCATGTAGTTTAATAGAGGTGTGCAGTGGTGTAATGTGTCTTCACAAAGGGATCGGATGTAGCTAGTGATATGGGGACATTGTCATATTTTAAGAGGGGTCAAAAGGTTAAAATGAGTGATTACTACTTAAGAAAATAATAATGAAGTGGTGTCACCAGCCCCCATTTACTATAACTTAGATCCGTCCATATTCATGTGGCACATGCATTTGAGCCGTCATTGCCTACACTGCACATATTTAAATCCTCATTATACGATATCAAATACGGTATGTGTCGGATTTTACGACTAAATAACACATCTCAATATGAAAATAAGACAAGTTTGTTGGATTACCCACGAATTTGAAATTAGAACGACAACCTAAGACACAAATCACAACGACAAATTAAATTAAATTAATAAAATTAAAGTTGTGAACGATTTTGGCTCTTCTCATTGTCGATTGTGTAAAACTTGATTGATTAAGCGTAAAGAAACCACATTATTCTAAGGGTTCTTTTATAAATTAAATAATGAATCTTTGACTAAGGAAGTTGTCCTCTTGTGTTGTACAAGGTGCTGTTTTAAATTGACATGATAGAGATAGACTATTGATCGTGATTCATGAGAACTTTGTTTGCCACAATAGGTTATGGATTTTTTTTATAATTAAACGAAGAAAATCACTATATTTAACATCTTGTACTGTTGTACATGTTCTTTTTTTGTTATATATAATAGTATGTGTAAAGCATTCTTAAATAAGTTTTCAAAGGAATCCACTTGGGTTGGGTCTTGTGGTATTGGTTTGGGACCGGAGAATATGTTCTTTTTAAAGGTTTTAGATTGATTTTTTTCTGATGTTAATTTAGGTGTACTAATTTAGCTTTTCCAAAAAAAAAGTTCTTATGATTGAATATTTTTTTATTTTTCATTATGTATTATTATAAAACTCTTTTTTTGTCTTACTTTTAGACCATTCTAAAAGTTTGTGTAATTTACACTCCCCTCTCATCATTTGACATTATCATTCACACAAAAAATTGTATCGTTCTAAATGTCTTTTTACGATGTCGATCGAGTATTAATGCTGTTTTATTATTTATTTAACTACTTTTATTAATAAATTATTATTTTTTTACTAATTTCCATAATATTTTTTTGGATCTTGCTTGCAAAAAGGTGCTTATAAAGAAAAAAAAATACTAGGTAGTATACACGAGGATACATCTAAAAAATACTTTATCATAATTGTTTTTTATAATGTCCGCTATAGCGGACGACAATTTTCAAATAAAACACATTTTATAACATTCGCTACTTAAGTAGTAAAATGGTAAAACGAAAAAGACATAGGACACATGAAAAATTGGTAGGGTATCAGAAATAAATCTCATATTAAGGAATCTTTAATTAACAGGGCTGGTTCCTAATAGCATTTATTTTTAAAAAAAATTACATGCACGAATTGAAGTTACAATGTAAAAGCTTAAAAGACTCTATCCATTTGCTACTCAAACGATCATGAATACTGTTGAGATTGGTGACATATCGACCCCAAAAAAAGGGGATAATGATTTTGAGGATGGTGTGCATATTTAAGGATCATGTCTCCTAAATAGACATATAACTGATTTTTAATCATTTTGAGATTATGATTATATGTAAACAAGATTTAACAAATTATGTCAATTTCATTTATTTTTCAATCAATATGTTGATGTGGGGCTTGCAAAGGATGAGTCAATTACCTGATCTAAAGTGATTGATGAACTATTTTTAAGAAATTATTTGAAAGTATTCGAATTTAATTTTTGAAATGAACAATTTTTTATCAGATTTTATTTACCATGCGATCAAATTCTAAATTAGTAAAATCCCTTTTCAGAGAACTAAAAAGTTAACAAAGAAGAAAAGAAAAATATTATAAAGTGGTGTGAATTAAGATTCAAACCTTAAGAATAAAAGATGGCTCCAATATTATTTTTTTACAGAAAAAATATTAGGCTATTTACTTTTGAAGAATATAAGCCTAGTTGAAACCCAATCCAAACCTAAATTGAGCAAATTGGATATTATGGGCCTACGGTCCAAGCGGTAAGTAGAAGATAAATGTGGCTCCACAATTTGTTAGGAGATTTTCTTTCCGCATCCCCCAAATCTCATGCGCACCTCCTAAAATTTATATTTTACCCTCCTCGCAACGTAGAAAGTGAGTGTGTAGATAAAAAAATTGGGAGAAAAAAGTTTGTATTCCAGGTTACAAACTGCGAATTGAGTTCGCGTTTTAAGATGCAAACTTTATAAAAATAAAATATTTTTTCCTCTTCATCCTTCTCATTTCCCATGAAACAATTTTGAATGAAACACAGTCCGCAAGTTAAAATGTGAACCCTTCATTTATCTAATTTCGTATTTGCTGTCAAATTTATCAACTCTTACAGCTTTGATACATGCTTATTGTAAGTATAAATGTAAACCTGGTCATATAAAATCAAACAATTCAGTATGTGTGTGTGTCCACAAACCTTCAAAGATTAAGAAATTTGGTAGGTGTAAGGTTGTATTGGAGCGATGTCAGCATCCGCGGGGTTACGTGGAGGTAATGTGCAGCGCCATATATGGAAGTTGATGGAGGTTCGCCATGAAAGCATCAAAAGAAGGTTTCAGTTTTTCTTTTGTTACAAAGTTTTTGTATATTTTTTATTTTAACAAGTTAATTTGACATGTGACATGATATGCACACCGTGAGATACATCTGATGTGTGTGGTCGATAATGTCGCGGCCGCTCCGGTGGCAAATTAAAATATGGTATTAAATAGTTGCAACATTTTTATAATGCTTATTGGTTAAAGTGCAAACTGAGTTTGTCCTATAAATAACAAATTGTATTTCAGTTTGCAATCTATTTTGTGAGTGCCAATTTCATTTAACTCAAGTCCAATATATGCCCCTGCCATGAATGAAAATATTATAAAAAAAAAATATCAAAATTCGAACATCGATCACTACATATAATATACAATATCCCTATAAAAAAAACACAAACTTTAATAATATGAAATATTTATATTTTTAGATTTTTAACCTATGTTCTTAAAAGTTAAAACACATATCGGCATAGGGATGACAATTTGACTCATATCCAGTGGATACCCGCAGAAAATACCCACAACAGGTAGGGTAAAAACCCGCATTTTGGATAGGGGCACGGGTATGGGTAATTATCCACAAAAATGAGCGGATATGGGTGCGGGTACAGGTACCTTAATACCCACCCCGCCCCATACCCATATAATATATATTTATTAATTTTATTTATATTATTATATAAAAGTATATGTATGTTAATTTTAAAAAATACAAACACTATTAAACTACCCATGTTTTTGATAAAATGGTTTATTTATAACATAATCAAACACAATGTGAATATGTCTACATGGATATGAACTTTAATATGAGATTAGTAATAATTTTGTTTATAATTTTCATTGGTCGACATTAAAATCTTTGATTTTTTTTAATTTTATTAAAATAATATTATATTTTATAATTGATCGATTTATTCTTCGCAAAAATGCGGGTAACAGGTATAGGTACTTAGGTACCCACAGGGTATGAGTATGGGTGTAAAGTTTGTTACCCACACGGGTTTAGGGATGAGTACGGGTATTTTTTCAAAATGCAGGTATGGGGATGGGTACTATAGTACCCTACCCATACCCTACCCATACCCTACCCATTGTCATCCATTTATTAACATTTTTTTTGAAGAATGTTAAGATATGCCCTTAAAGGCACATGTTAAGAATAAAAATGTGGTAAAAATTTATTGTGTCTTTGTGTATTCATCAATTACTTGGACATTAAATATCTTACAGTATATCATTAAATTCAAAATTTCTATTTTTAGTTACTTTATCATGTACCCTTAAGGCACATGTTAAGATTACTTTTTTTCAAGCATACTGTAACCCTTATTTTACTCACGTCCAAACAAATGCAGAGTTATGCATGTGTATATGTAATGTCCAATGGGACCCGTTTTGATCCTAATATCCACCGGATTTTGACTCACGTTCACATCACAAGCCTGACCTATATGGTGTTGGTCTGTTAGATGTTTTGCTCTCTTTGGTTGCATATTAATTCATACTTAATGATGCTAATCTACTCTCACAAAAATGAATTAGAGCCATTAATCACCACTATTAAGTGTTAACACCAATATCCATAGCTTTCCTTTTTCGTATGAGTATTCAATGTTTGGCCATGCGCATCTTGTTTTGTCTCCAAATTTTAAGCTTTGGTTTGGCGTCTTAAATTTGGACGGTGGTTACAATTTTTTTTTGCCATATGGTGGGACAATAAAAATAGTAATCCCTCCGATTTCATATATAAAAAACAAAAAAAAATGGCACACTCTTTAAAAAAGTGGAGTAAATGATTAGGAAAAACATGTTATTTCCATTTTTATTTTTACTTTTTGTTTAAATTAAATTATTATTTATTATGGGGAAAAGTAAAACAAATGATAAAATTGAAATATTCAAAATAAATGTAATGATTATAGTAACTTTTTATTATATTTAAGACTTTGTAAATTATTTTTTTGTTTCTTATATATGAGACCGGAGGGAGTAGCTGTTAACCAATCGTTAGTTGGTTCAGTGGTGATTGGCGCTGAACTTGGTAGGGAGGACCACGGTTCAATCCCCGCAACTGCGATTGGGAGGGGGCTGGAGCCACTTGATGCCAAAACTGACCCCCAAACCAGATTAAACTGGTGGTAAAAAAAAAATAGTAGCTGTTTTATCAAATAGAAAATTAAAAAAATAAATAGTAGCTGTGAATATAACATGTAAATTTTCTCATGTAATATTTTTTATTAGTTATTTGATATATTTAAATTATCAAAGAGTATGTCTCACCTAATTCAACCGAATTAGGTGTGTTTTGAGCGGGAAATGCATGAAGCATTTGGCTCAATCTCAACCACCAGATGCATCTCACGCTCAAATCGTGCCACATGTCAAAGTATTTTAAAAAGTTAAAGCATCATATTCTAAACATTAAATTGCAATTCGTCTTCATCAAAATACTTTGCCATCGTACTGACTCCTTCGTCGTCCCGCGCACTCATCATATTGTTTCTCCTTCGTTGTATTGTTTTTCCGTCGTCGTCGAGTTCTTCCTCAACTTGTTTCACGCCACCACAAACCTTCAAAGATTATGAAATTTGGTAGGTGAATATATGGTTTTTATTTGTGGATGGTTGGTGTAAGGTTGCATTGGAGCGTTGTCAGCATCGACGAAACGGTGGGGTTACATGGAGGTGATGTGCAGCGCCATATATAGAAGTTGATGGAGGTTCGCCATGGAAGCATCAAAAGAAGGTTTTGATTCTATTTTTCTTTTGTTACAAAATTTTTGTATATTTTTTACTTAAAAAATTAATTTGACATGGCATGATATGCACCGTGAGATACATCCAATTGTTGAGATTGAGCCAAAGGCACCGTGTCTTTCCCGTTCAAAAGTTACCTAATTCGAATTTCCTCGATCACTAGCATTTGTGCAAATAATTGCACAAATAATTGCACAAGCATACTCTACAAGTACATTTCCCATCCCAACCCGTTAGATGAAGAAATTTAATAGATCTCCTTACACATATACAATACAAAACTATTCTAGAGAAAGTTCCATGTTCTAAAACCTTAATTTTCTCGCTATAAATTCTAATTCATGGTCTATACTCATGTATATACTATTCTAACTCTAAAATCTCAAACTACGATGATTACTTACTTGATCGTCTGATTGTTTGTAGATACACCCCCATTTTAGGAAACCGTTAATCAACACTCCACCATCAACAAGCTTTATTCACTATTTCAAGTTAGTGATCTTAAGTCCGGAAGAATCAAATGCTTACTAAGTGTTTTAAAAATACAGTTTAAGAATTCCTTAAGTAGAGATTTTTGTCTTGAAAATACATGTCAAAGGTATTGTCCAAATAATAATTACTACATCATTTCGCTATACAAAAATTACGTCTTTTAATTTAATCCTTAAAAAGTAAAAGAGTAAAAGTAAATTCTAGTTTAAAAAAAATAAAAATAAAAGTAAACTGTTATTAAAGAAAAAAGAGTAAAAGTACACTACTAGTACTACTTTTATTAAACGGGCATGACCTTATTCATTCAACCCTTTCTCTACATTTATGGATATAAAGAGAAGATACTATATATGGCATATTGGTGACTTTAAGCTTCAATGTAAGGTCTCTTTTGACATCAGTAATTTGAAAGTTTGAATTCGAAATTGCTTCAAAAAAGAGGTTATCCAGCTGGTCACAGCTGGCAATCCCGTTTCTAGATGAAAATTTATAATTGCTACTTTGGAAAAATCTTGTACGGATTTGAATATTGTATTTTAAATTGAATAAAAATAACCCACTACTTCTAAATTTATTGTTTTTTATGTCAACTATTTAATCTGCTCCAACTATATAGACTATAGTACATTTGTATTGGGAAAATACCAAAAAAAAGTTTGAAAATTCGTTGTGAATTAAAAGCTATAGATTGTATTCCAAAAAACAAATTAAAATAAAAATAAAAAACTATACATTGAAGCTTTTAAAAACCAGTGAGAATTGAGAAAGGTCTTAATTCAGGGTAGCAGTGTCCATCAAACAGATGCTACAACAAAAAAACATAAACAAATTTTTAAGGTTTTTTTTTACAAGAATTTTTTTAAGGTTGTTCCCTATTGATTACTATTTGACAGAACTTAAACATTAAAATAAAACGTTATTCATTTTTGAAAGAAAAACACAGTAAACTCCAGTTAAGCTTAGCTGGACTCAAATTCTTTGCAGTCTACGAATCCTAAATTCACATAGTCGAGCAAATCTTATCGGTTGAAGAAAGATCAAATGGTTGACAAATAAAGTAAAGTTTCACGATTACTCAGTGCATTCATTTCCCTCCCTCGACGCAAAGCGCAACTATACACCAACTCATACATGAGAATAATGAAAGTTAGAAGAACAAGATATATACATTCACAAGTCTGAGGAAACCCACTTCCCATGTGAGTAGCAAGTACATTATAATAAAAAGCTAAAGGAAGCCATAAAACTTCCACGAAGATCCAAGTGACAAAGTCACATATCTACATAACTAGTTGATGCTACAAAAGGGTTCTATATATAACCTCTTAATCAACCTACTACTAATTGAGATCCGAAATATACTACTACTTGCTATTGCTAAATATGTTACATAGTACCAAGGGAAGTGGATTTCATATTAGACACCATCATCTTTGTTAGCATTAGAAAATATATATAAATTTATCAGCATTTCGCTCCGCTCCATCATTTGCACATAGTTGTCTTAAGTCTTTTTGCAGCTTTGACAAATCCCCTAATAACTTGCAACTCGTCCATTTGCTTCACAAATAAAGAGCGAAACATGATATCAGACAATTATATTAACCAAACACTTGTCCTACATCAAACAACTTGAAACTCTCGAGTGATCATTCATAGTCTAACGGATTTAGACTCCCTATAGTTACAATCCCACACATTAACGCATTCAACACATCGGTGGTCGTTGGATTGAGATCTGATGTGTTGACTTCGTGAATGCGTGAGATTAGTGACTGCATGAAATCCAAATCCAATTGGAACCAAAGACAATGCTCAACCAAATAAGTGTTATAGGAACTGAACAATTGCTAATAAAACAGAAACAAATATCCTAATGTGAACATTAATGTACCTGTGACATGAAATGCCTCTGAACAACATCTACCAGCTGCTCTTTCGATGGATTTGGAACATCATCCACCTGCAATACCATTTTCAATATAAGCTTCCATTTCCACCGAACAACAAACAAACAGATAGGTAAAATAATTTGCTTACCAGATTGAAGTGTCGCCAATATCTCCACAACGCAGACATTTCCAATTTGCTCAAGTCAACCTTCTGCATAATATTTTCAATAGTTGAATAATCAACAAATTAACTGGTTTCATACATATAAACAGTGTAGAAAAATCAACTAGTGGAAGAGAAAAAATAGTCAAGTTGATATATACCGTCCACGCATGAGGCATAGAAATGGATCCCTTGGACTGTGAATCAACAGAGAAAGACCTGCTTATGCTCTTGTGAGATGATCCTAATGATCTATTCATTCTATTCCTTGATTTGTTGGATTTTTGAGTGTCATCTGATGCTGAGAGAAATCAAACATAGCACAAACAAAATCAGCAATAGCAAAAATCAAAAGGAAAATAAACAATTACACATGAAAAGTTAGAAAAAGAATAGTAACATTCCAAAATGAACCTCACCCATATCTGATCCATGCCAAATGGTATTTTCAATTTCAAGGTCATCATCTTCCTCGTCACCGGTGGGTGGTTCAATCACACTAAGAGCATTTCTCTGCAGCTTCACTTCAATACCATTGGTAAGAACCTGCAATTTTATGCATCAAATACAATGTAAAATTATCATCTATGCTACAATTTTATTTTTATTTTATATAAAACTATAAAACTCAAGAAATTTATTGTCTCCAAAAAATAACATTGATTCAGATCCAAGCAAAATATAAAAAAAAAAACTTGTGACTAAAAGACATAATACCCCATCATATACTTGTTTTTTTAATTTATCCTAGAAAAAGAGTTATGGTCAAACCATGCATGTAGCTAAGAACAACAATCTGATATTAAACATCAACAAAAGATGGAAAAAATCATCAAGTAAAGATCTTTGCTCTTCAAAATAGGAAAGATTGAATAGAATAGGCAAAATTCAAGTTCATAAAAGTTACCTCATTTAACAAACAATTTTTTTACCAAAACCCATTTTAAGAATTACCAATACCAAAAACCCAAGCAAAATCATATAAAAATTTACTTTAACCATCAAAACCAAACAAAATACACAACCAATCATTAACAGTGAAATTAAATTCCAAAACAACAGATCCATAACTAGAAAGAAAAAACAAGCTCCATTAAAATTACAAAACCAAGAACCCAATACTTAAAAATGTAGAATTCAGTGATTTTCTCTTTGAAATGAATTGGGCTTTCGGAAATATAGAATTTTTATTAAAAATTCAAATGATTTGAGTTATTGAAGTGATAAAAAAAAACATGCAAATAAAAAAAACACATTGTTTTGTGTTATTTTCTCAAACATGAATACCAATAAAAATATGAATAAAACAACATTTTCAAGACAAAAAAAAAAAAAACAAACTGAAATTGATGAAGAAAATTATACCAGCCAATGCCATCCACCAAGACCAACAGCTTTCTTAACAACACCACGAAGACCAACAAGAACTGATTTAGTACGGTTGTTACCAGTAACAACAACTTTGGTATGACGAGGAAGAACAGAAAGTTCTTCTTCGCTACTATCTCCAAAACTTTGTAAATGCTGTGAGAATCCACCATTCACTGAACTTTCCATTGCTTCCAACATTTTCAGTTTCAAGAGAATTTGTTTTTTTTTTGTTATTATAGATCGAAACTGTGATCAGGGTGATGATGATCCTGCATTGAGGGAGAGGAAAGTGGGGAGAGAAAATTTGGTGAGAGAATATGAGAATGAAGAGAGTGGTGGGTGGATAGAGGAGAGAGAGAAGGAAATGGAAAAAGTAGTGAGAGACAGTGAAGAGGAGAGAGAGGGGGGTGTAGATATGAATCCCGACGAAAGAGAAAGAACGAATGGGAGAGTGCCACGTAATGAAGAGAGGTTGATTTATTCAATCATGTACGTAGGATGGTAGAGAGAGAGAGAGAGAGAAGACATGATGTAATGGCCCCACTCACTAAGGAGAGGTTTTTGGCTTTTGTTATTGAGAAGAAGTTACTCAAGTTGACTTGTTGACTTTGTGTTGTTCTTTGTTTGTTTCCTTGCCTCCTAATACCTATATTCCAATATTGCCCTTCTCTTTTATTTATCTTTCTTTTCCATTATTTAATTGTGTTTGTAGATATGACTAAACATGAAATCCAACACCCAAGTTAAAATCGACATAACCGATAACATATTGAAGCATTAGGTCGTGTATGAATTGAGTTTTGGTGTATACGTTGCAAAAATTAGTGCATAAACGGTTACATATAGATGGGTGTGAGTCTCACAAATTATATCACTCTATAGCTAAAATAAGCATGAATTTAAGACTGACTCAAAATCGACATAACCGATAACATAACATATTGAAGCATTAGGTCGGGTATGAATTGTGTTTTGGGATAAACGTTGCAAAAATTAGTGCATGAAAGGTTACATATAGATGGGTGTGAGTCTCACAAATTATATCACTCTACTCTATAGTTAAAACCGAACGAACAACCATTAAGATGCAAATTAATTTTTTTCTCCGCTCTCAATCTCATATTCTCTTCTCTTTGTTGTTTTCATTTATTTTTTATATAAGTGATAAATGTTATATTATAGATTTATTTTAATTTCTATTTATCTTTTACCTGGTCTATTAATGTCTTTAGATCTACATATTTTAAACAAAATAACTGCATCTCACCCTCTTTGTTTTTAATTTAATTTGTCTATCTTTTGTTGCATTATATACGAGGTATTGACCTGTTAAAAAATTATGAGTTTTTGGATATAATTAAATTACAAAAACTATAACTAGTTTTTCTTCCCAAAATTATTACAACTGTTCATTTTATGAAATGTACATTTTATTTTTAAGCAATGAATTGTACTCCCTCCGTCCCAAAATAACTGACCTAAATTTGACTTGGTGTACTATTCATATGATCTACTTTGATCATATTTTTCTATTTATATATACATGCAAATATATGCATATGAGATGTTGTTTGATTTGCAAATATATGAGATGCAAATATATAATTTTTAATAATAGATAATTTAAGATATTAACGATCAAAGTTGTACATTGGCAAACGTGAAGGTGGTCAACTAGGTCAATTATTTTTGGACGGAGGGAGTACATTTTATTGACATGTTTTTGGAGACATGAGAAGAAGGGGTGACTTTCTAAGGTCATTTTTATAATAAACAATTTGAAAAATTACACATATTAATGAAGCACATTCTATATAGTTATTTTTCATTTAATACTTTTTTAATTTAAAATTTATTCTATGTATAATATTTTTTAACTACTCTCAATTCAACTAACTTACTTATTTATAATATTCTCTTTCATAATAAATAAGGGCATAAGTGAAATTAAACAATTAAAACATTTGAAAATTGGTCAAAGTTTCTTTATAAAAAGAGACCAATTTTTTTTCTTCAAATTGTTCCTTATAAAAAGGACCGAAATGAGTATGTAATTATAATTTTGGGTTAAATATGTTTTTGGTCCCTATAGTTTTGTCGAATTTTGTTTTTAGTCCCTGGAGAATTTTTTCACACTTTTTAGTCCCTGAAGTTTTTCCCGTCAATGTTTTTAGTCTCTACTTTTCATTCAATGCGTGTTCAACCCGTGCATATCATTTGAAATTTAAAATTTTTTTGCGGTCATGTTTAGTACACTATATGAATCTCTCTTACAAATGTCTAATTTTTTTTAACAAGAGATGAATTAAATATGATTTTTTTAGTTTTTTTGCATATAAAAGTTCATAAATAATTCATCTTATGCTAAAAAATTTTAAATTTTTATCGGAGATGTTTTTATAATATTATAAACATGAATACAAAAAATCGTTAAAAAATGTAAAAAGTATACAAGGTATACAAGAGTTTGATTAAAAATAAGGACTAAAAACAATGACGGGAAAAACTTCAGGGACTAAAAAGTGTGGAAAAAAATTCCAGGGACTAAAAACGAAATTCTGCAAAACTATAGGGATAAAAAACATATTTAACCCTATAATATTTTACGAGTAATTAACATATAATAATTATTGGAATAAAACCACGTATACCGTGTTTTTTGGGACCCATTACCTCAAACAAAACAAAAAATGTTCGGGGACCTATAAACGCACCAGAGTTTGGATCCTCTCCATTTCTCATTATTTCCACTTCATCAGTTAGTTTATAGTTTTAGAAATATAAACGTAAAAATGTGACATTAAGTGGATTCAAATGCCTTTTATACACCCCAAAATATTTAAAAACTTTGGTAATTGAAGAAATGGAAAGAAGTGAAAATGGAGAAGATCCTAACTAGACCAACAAACTTCATTTTTTAAGTTTCAATTTTAACATGAAATTTAGTGATTTTAAAAAATGTCAAAAATTCTTCGAAAAAAAGTTTAAATTGTATACTTGATTTAAAGTTAAAAATGTTATTGTATTGTAAAAGAAACAATTTAATTTAAAATGTCATAAAAAAAATAAGTGAATAATTCAAAATATGCAGAAATCATCCGTCAAATTAATTTAAAATTATAAATATGCAAAACACTATTCGTTAAAAAACATATACAAACATACATGGAGTATATTTTTTAATTATCCCATTCAATTATATACGCACAAATGATTCTTTTTAGTTACTACAACACATATGATCTTATACTTTGGGTGGGCAATTAAGCTCAAATCCGCGGGCTCCGTCCGAACCTTAACCCGAGCTAACGGGTAAAATTCGAGTCGACTTGGTTTGGGTTCGAGTTCGGGTGCCACCCGACTTCACGGGGTGCGGGTTTGGAATCAATCAAACCCGAAACCACACTCGCTTATATATTAAACTACTTAATTACCCCTTAGTTTATATACCAAATTATTTATTTATTTTGTATCATGTGAGGTGAAACTTATTTGTTTAATTTGGTTGATTTCTAAGTCTATTGATACTTCATTTTGGTTGAATATGGAAAATTATTAATACTTCATTTTGGTTTAATATGGAAAGTTATTAATTCTTCATTTTGGTTGAATATAAAAAATTACATTTTTTCTTTAAGTTTTTCTTTTAGTAGATATGTTGCTTCTGATTCGGGTTCGGGTGGTAAAAACTGAATCCAACGAGTATGGATATGAGTTTTATTTTGCCACCGAACAACCTTTTAATTCGGATGCGAGTTTAGTTATTATAAAACTCGCACCCGTGGACATCTATTGCCCTCGCTACTTATACTATGCACAAATGAACAAACATAAAGCGACACACACCCGAAATTGATGGTAGGGTCCCACTTGTACAGAAGTATGTACCTTGTCGTTGATGTTTTCTATCCAGCACAGGAAATTTCCATCGCACGCGCCAACAGTTTCACACTCTCGCAGTTGCAGAAGAACAAAGAAACAAAACATAAATTCAAAAATCATTTACTCTTTTATTATTTAATTTAATTACTAAATTAATAAAATATCTTCTCCCACTCTCTCCAAAAGGCACAAACACACTTTCTATATTCCCGCCAAATTACTATACCTTTACATTATTTTCCCGCGACAGAGAAACAACATGAGCCGTAGATACTTGTTACCTATGGACACCGTTGGATTGTTTAGGCGCAACCATCAAGTTTTGTGATACTGAATTACTGATACAAATAAAATAAGTGAAAAGGGATCTGAATAACAACAGTGATAAAGCATGCACATATACAATGATCATGTTTTTTTATATTTGGGATTCTATCCATTTTATGAGCATGTTTCTATAGTTAAAATTCTATCCATTTTATAATAAATGTGGTTTAAAATTTGAATTAAATATGTTTAAAGTACTTTCAAATAAGCGACTTTCTTCTGACAAAAGAAAAATGATGGATTTTAAATATTTAACATTGTTCTCCCGTGAACTTGACTCAATTGGCAATGGCAAAAATATTGTATTATATATGCAGAGAGCTAAAGTCTGAATCTCGTTTATTCCACTAGTCTAATTTAAAGGTAAAATTGCTAATCACTAATCTACTTGACCAAAAAGAAAAATATTTAACGTTGTTATTGCGGACAAAGAACTTAGAACTTCTTGCACACGACCAGAAAAATATTTGTGAGACTTAAAGTTGTAAATGTATTAGAAAAATTTTGATGGATTAAAACTTGTTACAATGTTTTATAGGGATTTGAAATGAAAATTTGATATATTTACGAGGACTAACAACTTATTTAGCCCTAAAAAAGTAATTTTGCATAATTAAACTCATAAAATTTAAATCACTCCAAAGACATTAACGAAGCTCAAATTATCGTATAAACTAAAATGAATCTAACTATAGGATAGAGGCAGGACATGTGACCATGCTTAAATTAGCGTAACCACCAACACATGGAAAAAAGTCAATGGTTGTAGAAAAAAAATAATGAAAGGTTGCATATGTCGTGTCGCAGGTGCGAGTCTCTAAAAATTTATTGGATCATATTAACATGTGTCTTAAGGACACGTGATGAGATAACTAAATATAAAAATTTAGTATTTAATGATACAAGATATATAATGTTTATATAGTTGAATACACAATTTTTAAGATTCTTTTTTATATTTATCTTCTTAACGTTTTTCAAATTTGTTGGAACAAAGTTCACATTGGTATGTAAATTGAAAATAAAATTTTGAGTGTCACATAAGATACTAAGCATACTAGTATGTTGTAGCATACCAGTGTGTATTTTGAGGAAATAAATAAATTAAGCCTCATATTTATTTATTTAATTTATGGTGATTGATTTTTCATAAATTTGTAACCGTTGAGAATAACTCTAATTGATGGCTGCACTAAGTACACCTGTGTTCTATTTGTGTAATAACATACTCACAAATAAAAACGCCAGTTTTAGCATAGATGTGTGGTGGCTGGCAATTCTTCTTCTATCAGTGCACTTCATTGCCGAACTAAGGTATGGTCATTGGTCGTCATCATGCGTATTTTGACTGTAGGCAATACACTAACAATGACGTTAGTTACTTGTTTAAATTGTCTTATACTCATGCTTCATTCTCTAAAAATACAAAAAAGTGGGGCTGTATCCATGCATATATATTTGCACTAAACTGATTTCTTATGAACATAATATTGCCCTGTGTGTCATATCTCAAATAAAAAAATTTGCATGTTGCAATTAAGCACAAGAGTTTATATGATAATTTATATGAATGTAAGATTGTGAATAAGAGATTAGTTTACTATTTCTTGGCTATAGTTGTTATTACAAATCTAATTGCAATTGCTTTGATATTTTATAACTTTATTCATAAGCTTAATTGGGGACATTTTGTTAGCATAACAGATTGTACAGTTTTATATTATGGATTAGGCACGTGAATTGGTTCTTTTGTTTGGTTATCCTAATCGGAAAGATTTGCATGAATTTCTGTTTTTAATTATTTAGAAAAAATTGATGTTTATTCTATGTATACTGTGATACTAATATTATTATTAGTATTTTTTTGTTTTTAAGAAGTGATCAAAGTATCACTAGTTTCTTCAAATTAAGAATGATAATAGTATCATAATCCATTTGAATTGAGATTGATCTTAGTACCATATTAGAATGACCTCAGTGTCATTATATTGATTGATATTGTAGTATCAATACGGTGGTATCGTAGTACCAATGAATCATAGATTGATATTGTAGTATCAATATGGTGGTATCGTAGTACCACTGATTCATAGATTGATATCGTAGTATCAATTTGAGTGATATCGCAGTACCATTCAAGAAGGTGTATTCTTTGACCGATTTCTACCGTGCAGTAGCAAACCGGTATACAGTTGTAATTGGACTGTTTTATTCTGGGGACTTCGTGGTTAATAGTTTGCTTGCACAATTTTGGGCAGTGCCGTGAAACGTCTTAAAGATAGCGACCTAGTCCGCGACTCAACCCAGTAATCTCTTCGGTGGCTGAAAATTATTTTTAATGATTTTTTAACTCCGGTCCCAACAAAATTCGACCGAACAATAAATACGATACAAATTATTTTTTCTTTGATATCGAGTGTCTCTCTCTCATACTATTTGTTTTGTTATTTTTATTCATTTTTTTTATAGATAATATCACTGTTATACTTTACAACCTTGTACTATGTTAAAAAACATGTGTAAAATATATTCTAATAATCCAGGTTTATTTGAATTTCTACTTTTCACATAGTTGATCTATTATTGTTGGATCTACAAATTTCAAACAAATTAATTATAAATCATCTTCTTTGTTTTTCATTCAGTTCTTATATCTTTTGTTATTTTACGTATGGGGTGTTAATTTTTGTGAAGAGTGAAAATTTATGGATCAATGAAATTTTAGATGTAGCAACAAAAGTGACAAGCTAATCCGTTCAAACCGACTCAAATTATCTATCCCGTATGATCCAACACCCGAACAAAACAAAGGTGTAGATTATCATAATTGAATTCAAATTAAGAAGACGTTACTATTTTCATGGGTTTAAATTATTTTGGCCTGAACCCTACCAATGATCAACCTTATCAAACTCCAAGGATTTGGTCTATATCATTGAACTCAAAATATTTATTCAATCTGACACGATTCCCTCACCCTAATTATTTTTTCCAATAAAACCTTAATTTAGTTTATAAACTATTATTAAAATAATCTAAATGGAAATAAATTATTTCATTAACCAACTATTTATTTTATAAACCATTAAAAATTCATAAACTATCTATTATCTCACCATATATTTTAGTTCGTCAATTAACACCATTAAATGGACTAGTCATATTTTGTGATGTAGTGTAGTAGTTAGAAAATCCACCCTTAACAAAAAAGAAGAAGAAAGAAAACCCACCTTTAAAATGGATAAATAGAATGATCAGAATTCGAACTTTAGTCCCCTACATACATAATGCAGTGTATATTATAGTAATAATTAAATAAATAAATGCACTAGTCAATAAACTATGAAAATTAATTCATCATCTTATCAAAAAAATAAAATAAAAATTAATTCATCGATTTTTTAGTAGTATATTTTTCTAACACGATGCGCTACTCTTCAAAGTTCGCACCAGCAGCATCGAGCACGAAGCTGTGAGTGAGCTCCAATGGAAGATTCACAGAAGTTAGCATTGTTCCACGAATCCGGTATATACCACTTCAACGATTCCAACACCGTTTTCATCGATCCCGTTCGCGTTCTAAATCGTTCTTACAACCGCTTCAGTATTTCACCATCCACCTACTATCCTCGTTTCTTCGAATCCCCAAAAACCCTAACTCCCAAAAACCCTATTTCCACCACCGCTTCTTCATCTCCCATAAAACGCAAACGGAAAAAACGAAAACGGAGTTCGATAGAATCTCGACCTTTGAACGAGAGAGAACAAATCGCACTTCAACGCCATCAGGTTTTTGATTTTGATTATTCTCAATAAAATTGTAATTGTAACATAGTAATTACAATATTTTGTTTTGAATTAACTATTATTGTGTTTAGTGTAGGAATTGAGGCCTTTGTTGTTGAAGGCTCATGACTGTTTGTTGAAATCAAATGGACTTTTGGATGCTTTGAGAAATTTGAAAAATGAAAATGATTCCCATTGCTTGAAAGAGAAATGTGAGGGTAGTGAACAATGTTTTGTTGAATTGGGACAGCAATCGCCGGATCTTGTTGTAACCCTAAATTTACGTATTCGCGACTCTGATAATGAATCGGAAGGTGTGATTTTCGTTATCCTACGTTGATCTTGATTACTGATGTTCATGTAGTTTAGTAGTATTTTGATTTTGAGGATTTGACTGGATATTTAATCATAGGTGAATGGAATATAGGAAAATGGTAATGGAAAGAAATATTTGTAGTGTTGTTTGGAATTTTGATATGTTATGAAGAAATAATTGAATGTTTGTAGTTAGTTAGTAATTTGTGAAGTGTTTGAAATAGCATTGAGATAAGAATTTGGTAACTATACACTTTTCCGGTAAGTTTCAATCATGTTCACCATTTTATCAAGTTGTAAACGGGTTTTAAGAAGTAATATTATGACGTGACGAGTTTGGTAAACATTATTATCGGCGTAAAATTATTGAACTATTGAGATTATTTTCTGATTGGGAGAGGAATGTAAAATTTACTATGCATTGGATGCAATGTGATGGAATATATTTTATTGTGTTTCTTATCATTTTATCATGTTTGAACAATGAAAATCAAAATAATGAAAGCAATGTTATTGCTATTTGTTCCCCTCTGTTCCAGACTTTCACTTCAATATGAACATTGGCCAAGACTTGCATCCATCCAAGGGTTTTTAGTATCACAATTTAGATGTTTGTTGCTGTGTTGCTACCGAATAGACTTAGTTTCGTAAATCGTTAATTCATTGTTGGAGACTATTCATTTCTTAGATTGTATGTAGTTGCTGGTGTAGGGAATCTCACTGTGCTTTCACTTCTCAGACTCCTCAAATGTGCAATGCTGTGAGCAGAGGTCAATACTTCCTGCATTCAATAATTTGGTTGTTAATGACACCAAGGATGACGCGGTGGCTGAGATTTTGAACAATGAATATATAATGCCTCGAGAGAGCTGTTTTTTCATGGTATGTTAAGCCACCACGTATTTACTTTACATAGGCTGTTTCTGTTGTACTCTCTTCTTTTGCTCATATTAAGGGATTGGTTTTTTAGGATTTTTGTTTATTATGCTTTTAACCCCAAATCCAATAGAGTATGACTTATTTAACATTTTTTCTTTTCATTTATGGAAGTCAGATCTGGGACACATTCGCAATCTCATTCCCGGTAATGGTTCATTACATAACTCAAATTTAATTTCTTGTTATATTCCTTGGTTCTTCATCATATTTGTGGTTGTTTATTGATATAAAAATATTAGTGTTTATTTTTATGCAACAATCGGCATCCTTTTTACTTATCAATATCATTTCTAACTATGTTCATTGCTTATCACTTTGAATAATTCTCCTCAAAAGTTGCATGACATGTGAATTGAAGTTTTATTGAGTCTTGCCTTCATCAAAATATGCTAGATGGAAGGTGTTGTTGGTCCACCTGCATGATATGTGGCATTTCTTAAATAATAAAGAACTTGTTTGTGTTTAGCTGGTCAAGTATGGGGCAGTTGTATTTCATATTTAATTCAATCGCGATTTTTAATGATTTTATGCAGCTCATACTGACTGTGGTTTCAACCTCATAATGGTGGATCCGCCTTGGGAAAATGCCAGTGCTCATCAGAAATCAAGGTGACAAAGACTTGTACAATGCTTTCCTGATGTAGCACCAAATTTGACGGACCATATATTGTCTCATTAAAGATATTTTTATGAGATGATTTATCATTGTATTATCTTTAAAGACCTACATCTCTTTGATCTTTATTGTTAAGATATATCTTTCTCCCACAAACTTATTGAGAGGTTGAAACCTTTTTTAAAAATTTTATTTTCACTTTTCTTTTTTGTTGGGGGTGGAGTAGAGTTGCATGAAAAAAACTGAAATTTATTTTAATATCTTGATTTTGAGATATATTTCAGTATTCAATAATATTGTAAATAGAACTAGCTTGACAAGTTACTGATGAACTCAATAGCTGTTACTCAGTTTAAACTGGCTGGAAAATGTCGCTTATTTGAAATAAATCTCAGATATGGTGTGTCATCTATGTAGGTATCCGACCTTGCCCAATAGGTACTTTTTATCACTACCTATTAAGCAACTAACTCACACCGATGGTGCCCTTGTAGCATTATGGGTAACCAACAGAGAGAAGCTACGTAGTTTTGTCGAGAAAGAGCTTTTTGCTGCATGGGGGGTCAGCTATGCTGCAAGTTTTCATTGGTTGAAGGTGACTTGAAGTTACTCCTATTTGCTTGCCATACGCGTGTTTGATGCCATTCCAAATTCCAATCTCTTATACCTGTTGTCTATTGCAGGTGAAATCAAATGGATCCTTGATTAGTGATTTAGATCTCTTCCATCACAGGCCATATGAAAGCCTTATTTTGGGATACAGTCCTTGGAAGGTCAGGCCTTGTGACGTTTAACTAATTGGCCTTCTAAGTTATAAGTTATAACTATCGTTTTTTCTCTCACTTTATTTTTTATATCTCGTGTTATATGGTACCTTCCAGGTAAAAAATTCTGATAACCAAACAAAATTTAAGCCTTTGAAGGATGATCATGTGATTTTGAGCATTCCTGGGGATTACTCAAGGAAACCTCCAATTGCAGGTATTGTTGTCTGGACTATTATGTAGTGTTTCCACTTTATAAAAGCATGAGTAAATAAGTAGTGCTGAAAGTTGATACACTATTTTAGTGCTGAAGTTTCTTCACGCTGGTGTGGTCAGATTTATTACAGGAGTATATTCCTGGGGTCAAGCCTCCCCGATGTGTTGAATTATTTGCCAGAGAAGTTATGGCTGGATGGGCTGCTTGGGGGAACGAACCACTCCATTTTCAAGATTCTAGATATTTTGTCAAAAAGATGGATAGCTGATTCCTTAAAAAGGAAATCCCTACTTGGTGATAATTTATGGTCATCTCTGAATTTTCATTTCAGTCTATGTTAAGTTTTATCTCTTTTTTCCTTCCCCGTTTTGTACTAGTAGTAATGTGAATTTGTTCTGGGTGGCTGCCAACAATTTTGTAGTTGTACTCAAATTCACAGCCGTCGGAATTTTGTACAGTCAGTTCAGTCTGTCCATCTAAGTTCTTAGGTAGAGATTGGAAGTTGGAACACCCAAATTGCGAGTTTGACAAATTGGGAAGCCAGAATCTCAATCGCGTATCTAGATCAACGATCAACATCACTGACTTCAGAGAGTAGAGAGTATGTTTTCACAATTTTTCTCTTTTTGTGGGTAAGTGAAAAAACAAATATAATAGTGAAGTCCTGCTTCTAGTGGGAGTGCATTTTTAAGTTCTGATACATGTTGTGCTGAAAACTGGATGGGTATGATTTTGTTCAAAGGTCTAATGGTAAAACAAATTACAAAACTAGTTTATGCACAGAAAGAAAGGAAAAAGTGGCTTCAATTTTTAAAGGTTTAATTGTATTTTTGGTCTCTTTATTTTACTAGCTTCACAAAAGTACTAGTTCCCTTCGTTAAATTAAATTTTTTAGTCCCTCAAGTATTACATTATTGCAATTTTAGTCTCAACCGAGACCATTGGCAAAAAAGTGAGTTTTGGCCACAAGTGATATTTTATATCCAAATTTAAAATCAGGGCAATAAATTCCCACTTTTAGGCCAAAAATCTTCATTTTTGGAGCTAAAAATATGGATCCAGATCAAAATTGCAATAAATCTTATATTTAAGGGATCAAATTGTTGGATTTTTTTTTTGTCAAGTAGTTTAGTGGCTAAAATTTCACATTTTAAAGGTGAAATAGTGGAAGTACCGATGTTCGAACCTCGGTCCCTCCATTTTACGTGCAAACATCCCAATTAACTGAGCTATGTTCACGGGGCCAAATTGTTGGATTTTATAAAGGGATAATATTTTTGTTAGTGAGTAATTAAGTCATTAAAGTGCAATTAAGTCATTTTTAAAACACAGCAAAGAAGTAAGGAAAGCGAAGACATTTGGGTTTTGCCATCAAAATTGATAATACAAGGCCACAACAGTTTTGGAAATGAAGCATTGAATTGAACCTTATATTTTAGCTAACCATGATTAGTTATCATGTTCAAAAATGGTTATAGTTGATGAGTCTAAAATATAATTTTATATGTAATATTGAAATCAAAATCCAGAGCCCTTCCTGAGATAATTTACTTATGAAAAACAGTAATTTAACTAATTACTAATGTCTTATGAACAACTAATCAAGTGATTAAGTTCAGGTAATCCTAAACGAATTGGTTGGAAGAATCTGAAAATTATTTTGATGAGAACAATTATTTGTAGATTTTACTTATTTTTTATTGAAACTTTGGATCATCAGGACTTATTTTCTCAGAATACAATTAAATTGCACTTATGACGTCTAATTTTTTATAATAATTAATAACACTTTTGGTCCCGTAACCTTTGCTCCGTTTACAAAAGGTTTGCCCTTACTAATTTTGACTACGTCAATGCATATGCGATAAATGATTCACATGTTAGTCATTGTACACTTGGCAAAACATGATGGCGTGACATGTGAGTCCACTTGTCAGACGTGAATTGACTTAGTTAAAATCAGTGAGGTTTAGCCTTTTGTAAAATGGACTAAAATTACGGGTAAACAATTTTATTAGGAAAGTTATGTGGTTAAAATTACAAGTTTATGAAAGTTAGGAGGCTAAAAATACAATTCAGTAAAAAAAATCTTATGATATGAATTAGTTAAATGTTTACTTGACACCTGTTCCTATAAATATCACAATTTATATTATTAAAATTAAATGAAAACAACCATTTTAATAAGTTTCAAATTAAAATAAATACAATAACCATATTTTGGTGCTCACAAATTATTATCTCACAATTCTCTTTTCACATGAATTTTATTTGAAAGATAATCAACCTTTAATTTGGGCCTATTTTCACTAATAATTGAGGAGAGCTTTTTTTTCACCCTTACGATTCTCAAAAGTTACTATGGTTCGAATTTAGTGGGGCATAAAAGTAGTTCTCATCATAATTAGGTTATCCAAGAAGTAATTCACCTGTGACAGAAGGGTTTAATGCATCATTTTTCGCACTCTAGTGGGGTCCACTTCATCACTGATTAATCTCGGCCGTCCAAATTTTACAAACTCTCAATTTCCAAAGTTCGTACATGAAAATAAACGTGAATATCAACCTCGTAATCATGTGTAATTGCTCATTTATTATCAATGCCAACCTTAAAACAGAAGGAGCGTGTGGAAAAAGTGCATTCCCCGTGACTTGTGAACCTGTCACTCTCATCCTCAAGGATTAAATTACCAGTGACATACTATTCGTGTGTTCGCTTTCTCGCTCTACACAATGGATTCCAACAAAGAAACTTCGGCAATGAAGATTCGGAGGAAGTTGTCGTTAAGGGCAAAAGAGAACAATAAAATTAGAGAAAGAAGCAGGCGAGCCATAACAGCAAAGATATTCAGTGGACTTCGAGCTCAAGGGAACTACAATTTGTCGAAGCATTCCGACAACAACGAGGTCCTCAAAGCTCTATGTGAAGAAGCTGGTTGGTTGGTCGAAAAAGACGGAACCACCTATCGCAAGGTAATTTATAATTTTAGTTTTGCTCCTCTTTGTTTCATTGTTACTTGCTCAGTACACCTATAGCTATCCATTTTTACTACATTATTGTTGTTCTAACCCAACTATGTGATATTTTGGGTACAATTTAATTATGTGATTCTGATATGTTTCCTAAGTAATTAGATTTTGAGAAGAAAAATTACAATCATGTATTAGTAGTAATAAATGATACATGGTTTATTTTCTCACTTCGTTGAAAAAGGTCAATCAAACTTCTTTTTTTTTTTTTTTTGATAATTAGGTGAATCAAACTTTGAATCACGGTCTTTTAACTTCTTCAACTCTTTAAACCATTAGTTCAAATTATACCAGTACATGGTTTATTTATGTTGACACTCTCCATAATTCAATTACACACTATCATAAAACATCAAGCATGATGTGTTTGGATTTTAATAACTTATCTACATATTATTGTCCATTATTGTTAGGAAGTCTCACATCAGTTGCGAGATGACTTAAATGCTCACTTTACAAGACGGTTTTGTAGGGATGAGGTATACTTATACTCAAAATAAAAATCTAAGAATGATATGTAATTTTGGCTGTAATTGTTTTTTGTTTCCTCTCTTGTGAACAGGGTAACCATGCAGGCACCTCCACCAGAACCGCCCCTTTCTCTTGTAACCAAAATCCAAGGCCTGTTTTTTCACCCTTTCCAACTCCAATTCCTTTAAACCAATTCACTTCTCTGTCTTATCCTCCATTATGGATATCAAACAGTGCACCTGTAACACCTCCTCTCCACTCACCAACAAACATCAAACCAATTCCAACATGGGATTCTAATTCCAAACAAGCTATGGCTTTTTTCAATTACCCTTTGGTTGCATCTTCTACCTCTGCTAGCCCCATTTCTGATCAGTCAATTAAGTTCCAACCTTTTGCTCAATCTGCATTTGCAGTGCCAAGTTCTTCATCTTTGAATGTTGTGGCTGATAAATCAATTAGAGAGATGGGAAGTTCAGCAATGCTTGGGATGCAAGTAAAGCCTTGGGTTGGGGAGAAGGTTCGTGATGAAGGATTGGATGATTTGGTGGAACTCACCCTTGGTACTGGGAAATCAAGGAGTTAAGCTGCTATGAATTTTTTTTGCATCATTTGTGTTATGTGAAATGAAACAATGAGATTGTGTTTGATGGTTTTGGATTTTTGGTTGTTTATCCAACATGTTGTTTTGGGTACATTTTTTGTTTGTATTATTAATTCATGGATGGTTGGTTTATTTGTTTGTTTGTTCAACATGTTTTGGGTATATTTTGTGTGCATGTTATTTTTTTTGGTGAATTTATTTATCTGTTTGTTAGATTTTCGGGTGGGTGATCTCAAATCCACACCCATAATTTTGGGTGTCACCTAAACCAAAATTCAAATCCAGTCAACTCAAATGCCCGTTGACTTGGCTTCGGGTGAGTTTTCTGGGTTTTGATTTTTCTGTCATCTCTAATGGTCGGGGATGGCAGGGGATGGGGTTGTTTTTAATTAATTTTTTTTGTGTGAGCACAACTTATAAAAAATATACTAGAAGCACAAGAGTTCTACTTTGTTTTTAATCTATTGGACTACTTGGGATATTTTCAAAATTTATAAGAATATGAAGTGTCACTTTATCTTGACATAAGCTTTGTTTGTGATGGAGCAAATGTTGTACTGTAGCAATTATTTTTTATGCACGAGTTTTGTTGGAGTAAAAGAATACTATATCATTTCAATGCATATGGAGATAAGATTCCTCTCTTTTGTTGTGATGGATGGCAAGATGATAAGAGTTGATTGTTTAGTTTTTTTTTTCTTTCCATAAATTATTAATTTTGTCCTTAAACTATTGATCTCTCTTCAATTTAGTGTCTAAATTGTTTAGTTTCTTCTATCCAAAAAAGATGCTATTAACACATTTTTAAATAGTGTAAAAAGAAACACATTTTTAAATGAATATTCTTTTTTAAAAGGATTGGATTATTCCACAATTTCATTCATTTTTTTGATAAAATAACTTCATAAATATTTGAAACTAGTAATTTAAAAAAAGTAAAGTAAGCTATCCTCTCCCTCTTTAACTCTTCATCCAAAGACACTTTTATTCTGATACATTTTTAAGGGAATCATGCAAATACAATACATAATTTCTACCTAAAAAACAAATTATGGAGAACTAATTCGGTTCATGAGTGAAACAGGTTTTAATGAGACTTTACTTATATTTTATTCTCTTTTATGGTAGATAGAAGAAATAATAAATTATTGAAAACTCACATATACAAAGTAGAAAAGATCATTTAAACTTCGGTCATAATATTCAATCTAACAACATTGATATTTCTACCAATTGAATTATGATTTATAGATTATTCTCTCCGACTTTAATTGTAAGCAAATATTCATTAAATAACATACAAATATTTAAAAACAAAATATATAAATTATTCAATAAATTTAAAAATAAAATATTTAAAGAATATTTTAACCCTTTTTTTCTTCCATATTTGTAGTAAGCTGTAGTAACATTTTTCTACTAACAGATTGGCACGACTAACAAGCCTCGTGCTGAGTTCAATCCTTCCTTCCTCCATTTCGAAACATCAATGGCTTCCGAACCTGCTGCTCCGTCACCGAACCCAAACCCACCAAAACTAACTAACGCCGTCGTAACGTCAAAACCAAAACAAAGAGACTTATTAACCCACGTCGAAGCATACCTAACAAAACGTGACGGCGTCGACAAACTTCTCAAAATTTGCCGCTACGCCACGAAGCTGATCCTCGCCTCTAACCTCCTAGCTTCGGATCCAAACCTCTCACACCGTCTCAAAAGCTTCGAATCAAGCGTCGGCGTTAGCCGAAAAGCTTTCCGACTCGGAAAATTCGTTCAAAATCTCAACGCGCTACGAAACTCACGCATCGATTCCAAACGCGAATTGATTTTTTCATTCGTCGCTTACGGTTTTGAAGGATTATACTATTTTATCGAACAATTCGTTTGGTTATCGAAATCCGGTTTGATTGATCCGAAACGTTCTAGAATCTTCTCGAAGATTAGTGCTTATGCGGAATTTATTGGTTATTTTGGTAGTATTGCGTTGAAAATTAAGGATTTGGAGATTATTATTGAGGATGAAGATTGTTTGAAATCGAGTATTAAGATTGGGGTTTTGAGAGGTGATGATTGTGGAGAAGAGGAAATTAGGTTAGGGAAATTGAGGGAGAAGAAATTGATGAAGAGGCTTTCAATTGTTCAGGATTTGGCTGATGGATTAATGGCTTTGGATGATATTTTGGATGGTAATGGACTGTTTTCGAAGCCGATTTTGATGTCTTCGGCAGGACTTTTGTCTGCACTCATTAGCACTCATAAGAATTGGGTTTCTTGCTGAGTTTCCGGTGCGTTTATTCGTTCTTTTACACAAAAATTAATGAAATGTAGTATAGTTATCATCACTTGACAATAAATTAATAGTCGATAAATGTCTGTAAGACCTAGCTCAATTCATAATGCGAAGATCGTTAGGCTGGACACTTATTTTCCCCATGTTATCCGGGTTTGAACCTGTGATCTCCACTGTGTGAGTTTTTAGGTGACGTTTGTCATTTCGTCTATACACAATCAATAATCCATAAATAAAATGACTGTATCATGTTATTATGGTTTGTTTTTTTCCAGAACTTTGGTCGATGATATTGTCATTGATTTGCGATGATTTTGCAGCTTGTTAGTATTTGTTCATTTTAATAAAGTGGTTTACACTAAAAAGAATTATAGTAATCATGGTTTATTGATATTGGGGTGTGTTGCAATGTAATTTAGCTTGTGCAGACCCTCAATAGTGGTGATTGCAATGTCGTCTAAATAAAAAAGCTTGATGTTTCGTAGAAGATATTTTCTATTTAAACCATGACAATATAGAATAATATTTGTATCATTGTGTACATTGTCAATTTGTGGGTTTCTGTTGAATGGTGTAAAATTTCTGATGAAATGATTAGATGGACCACCGCTAATGACAATAGATTTGATTTAGTAGTTCTGAAACTTATATTTGGCGTTTCAGTCTAGTGAGAGAGCTGAAGGATAGGTTATTTTATTAGCTTCTTAGCCATATTACTTGTTTGCTAACTAGCATCTCTTTTTCATGGTGGAATAATCGTTGCTCACTGACTTTCATATCATCTCTAACTTTTTTTGGTGTTTTATTTTCTTCCCTTATCCAAATTGGAGAATCGGGAGTATGGACGTATGGTATATATAGTATTTGAGAAACTCTGTTGTTCGATTTGTGAACTTCTGATCACCAAGGAAAAATGAAGTAAAATGCCAACACATTTTAAAAACTATTTTAATTCTGTTAGCTTTTGTAGTGTAGTTTAGTTACTTTACAAAGGTTTTTGGTGTGATTATAGAGGCTGTGGACAACAGAAAGAGTATTATATTTTGTTCCTGGCAACTTTCATTATGTTGTGTACTTTTTTGTGGTTGTTTATCTGGATTCTTTTATGTAAGTATAACAATGTATGAATTTTACAGTAGTTGGGTACTAGTCCCTACTTCATTTGAATGCATATACCGTAATAACAACATTGCTTCATATATGTTTCTTTGATTCTCAGAATTATCATGGTTCTAACTTTACAAGGCAAATAATTTATGCATTTACCATGTTTCAAACAAATCTATAAATTGCTTTCATACTGCAAACTATTACTGATACTACTCTCAGCTTATCATGGCAATAAGTTAAAAAGGTTATCTATAAAATCTTTAGAACAGCATTTAATTGTTTGTGCTTGTAAAATGATATTAAATGTCTGCTGGTTACATTGCATCACATTTGGTTTGGCTCAACTGAGACCATTATTATAGTATCTAGAGGCCAAGGATTTAATATGTTCTCTGTTCTATTCTATGTGGTGTTAAAAGCTGGAGGCATTGTGGAGAGTCGACTATTTCAAACTTTGAAGTCATGATAATATCACTGGTTTAGTAATTTGTTTATCTTTCATGGTTGTTCTGTTTTAAAGATTGAACCTTTACTCGGAAAAGGCAAGGTTGATTTATTGTATCCGGGTAGAATAATTGTATTTCATTCCTGTACATCTTATTTTACAGTTATCACAACATATTAGGAGCCTGCTGCACTCTCCAACATATTAGGTTGTGGAAGGAGAACAAAATTTCTTTGGTTCAGAGGCTGTGGAATAACAAAAGGAAAACAAAAAAAAGATAAAATCGAGCTAAACGTCTTTTTGGTTTCAGTTTAATGATACCCATGGATGTTAAGACTATTTATGTTTTGATTTTGACTCGGCTCATAAGTCATAAGTCCAATGAACAAGCTAGTAAAGAGACTTCCAAAATCTTTCGGGGATTCCACAAACCACAATGATTCTAGACTCTTATTTTTTTTGAAAAAGGTTGTAACATAGTTTGATGTATGCAAACGCACAATTTTGATCGCTAATATCTTTAATTCTTTATTAATAAAAATTATAAAAACTTTATATTTTCAAAATACTCATCAAAACAATTAAACAAGATCTTATATGCTAATATTTATATTTATATACTATTAAAAAAATATGGTCAAAACAAGATAAATGAATAGTGTTATTTAGTCAAAATAACTCTTATAAAATGGGACGAAGGGAATATATATAATCTAAGTAGCAAAAAAACATAAATGAGTGAATACTTAAACTAGTGAGTTTATTTTCTCATGTAAAACAACAATTTGTTTTTTTGTCAGACAACCTTGTAACTAAAAATTTACTTTTAAAGTGAATAAGTGGAATGTCTGAAATTTAATCTACTGTCTTACATATAAAATGTGATATCCATATTAATTCAACTAACTTCAGGGGAATTACAATTTGTTATTTCTAATGATATGCACTTTGAGTTGTGGCAAATATACTTTATACTTTTACAAGGATATTTGTGTGGTAAACATGTTGTATTGGTGCATTTCCTGTCGATCAAAATTTCACGTGAAGGACATTTTAAAGTACACGTGAAAGATTAGTCAAAAAAAAAAAAAGTACACGTGAAAGACATTTTATTAAACTTTAAAGTAATAAATATAGTCTTCTTGCAAAGAAAATAATTTGTTATTTATCCTTTTGGTGTGTAAGAAAAACATAGTCTTCACATGAAGAACATTTTATTTTACTGCCAATCCATTGTTAGCTCTACCGCCTCTACATATAAGCGTGACATTTAGTATGGTGAAGTAAAAAACTTGTCCACCATGGACCATGTTAAGTTAACGGTTAGATTTTGCAGCGGTATCAAATCTCATTATGTATCACTCGCACCATATCAAACCTCATTCTCCTTCCCTGTCTCCTTGCTCCCCCACCAACACCAAGAAGCAACCCATTTCTCATCTCAATTCACCCTCTCCTTCCTTGTTATTCTCAAAACATTTAACATCACGGATTTACTTATTCATCTATCTCATTTAAATCATTTTATGATTTATAATTTATAGTTTATAATTCCATTTCACATGAATGAATATGCTCATATTGTAAGCATTCAAACACATAATTTCAACTAGTGAAAATCAAAGAAATGTGACCAGAGTTTCACAAAAGGGAATCAAAGAAATGAAACATGAAGATGATAAACATTCAAATCCAAAATTTCAGAATTCAAGTAATGAAAATCCAGATCTGGGTGGGAAGAAAATGGATGAAGGGAAGAAGATAAAGTTGTAAATTTAAATGATTAAATTTTGTCCAAAATTTATGTGTTGTAATTTGTGTTCTTCAATGAGTTAAAGATGAAGAGATAATAAGCTGATGGTGGGTTAATATTATTTATTTGAAGTGCATCGTATTTCTTCCATTAGTTATAGCTTCTTGATAGACTTGCAGTACCACAATGAAAATCTTAGTGCATATTTTTTTTTCCCGATAAATTACTTGTGATTATTGTTGTTGCAATGGTAATTGTGTGTTTGGTACTTTACTTTCTGATTTGTTTTGATTTTCATTAAAGTTGTTGAATCGGAGGAAGGTGCAGTGGAAGATAATGTGACAAAAAATCTCATGTTGATAGACCATCATAAAAGTGTGTACTTTATTTGATCTAATGGCTAAAAGTTAACTTCACCATGATGGACAAGTATTCTAGTTCACCATACTAAATGCCACCACATATAAGTATTGGATTAACCGGTAGTTTTGTGTTACTGACGATGTTTGCACACGAAGACATTAGATACGAAAGACGATCGCTGTCAATGGCCACCACTTTCATATTAGCTATCACAAGAGGTGTCATTGTCAATAAGATTTTTTTTCTTCTTTAATTGTTAAAAATCCAACAATTAAAGACAATTTTTCTTTGACCAATTAAGATAATTATTTTCCAAATATATGTATTTATTGATTTATTTATTTTTTCAAGTAACCTAACGTTAGTTGCTCTATTTTATTTTTATTTAAAATAATCATATTCAGCTCAAAAACAAAATAATACTACAAAAGTCATGCAAAATTAACAACTACCAACAATATATTTTTTCTTCAAAAAAAAAAAAAACTACTAACAATATATTTAAAAAAAAAAAATCCCAACGCGAACGTGAATCGTTCATGTTCCACGTTCTTCTGCAAAAAAAAAAAAAAACTATTGAATTTTCTCTTCTTCATCCAAAAACCAAAAACAATGGAAAACTCTTCAAATGAATAATCTAAAAAAACTCTTCAACAATGGAGGAGTCAGAACTCCAAGACCTAAATTTAGAGTCAGAAGAAACACCAAAACAACAACAACCCGACCCGGTTAACGACGACCGTCCTCTTCTCAAACCCATTACAATCTTCGCTTCCGACACCGAAGAACTCGAGAAGAAATTCGCCCCATACGTACGCCATGATGTTTACGGAACAATGGGACGTAGCGAGTTACCGACGAAGGAAAAGTTTTTACTCGGCGTTGCATTGGTTACGCTTGTTCCGGTGAGAGTTATTGCGGGAATGACGATTTTGTTATTGTATTATTTGATTTGTAGGGTTTGTACGTTTTGGTCTGTTCCCAATCGTGAAGATGAACAAGAAGATTATGCGCATATAGTTGGATGGAGAAGGATTGTTATTGTTCAGTGTGGAAAAGCTTTGGCTAGGCTTATGCTTTTTGTTTTAGGGTTTTATTGGATTCGACAATGGCGTCGCGGTGAAAACCCTGACTCCAATGAGGTATTTTTGTTATGAAATGTTTTAATCAAATTGCTTTGAAATGTGATAATTCTATTTTGCTTTTAACAATTATAAATATATTATGCTTGAACTTGATTAAGCACATGTTTGGAATTGGAACCACCGTGGTGGTGAATGATTAAGTGCATTTTTGGATTGGTGGTGAGTTTGGCAGAATCACATTGTGTTACCGCAAATTTGGCAAAAGCTATACAATATGCTATATGTTTGGTTTCACTTTTGGAAGAGGCAAAATTGATTTTAGAAGTGTAGAATTGATTTTGACTTGTTTGGATGCTCTCAAATAAAATTGATTTTCAAAATTGAGTTGAAAATAAAGTGATTCATGTTTGGATATATTCTTGTAAAAGTGAGTTGAACAAAAAATTTGAGTGTAAAAATCCATTCTAGAAGCAGAAGCTACGATTTCTAGCTTCAAGTAGAATCAATTCTGGAGGTAGAATCAATTATACTTTTGAGAAACAAAACAAGGCAGAATCAATTATTCGTGTCTAAAATCAATTCTGGTTGCTCCATAATTGAAACCAAACATACACTTACATGGATTATCTAAAAATAAATCACATTACATTCAGTTCACTTTTTGTCAGAATGATATTTACCGAATGAATTTTGTCACCGCAGAACCAAACACAGATGAAGATCATTTGTGTGTATATATATATATATATATATATTTGGTTTACAATGTTGTCGACGAGGATCGAACCTAAGGACCTCATGCCTACTACCCAAATCCCTCACTACTAGACCAAACCTAGTGGTTTTTATTTTTATTTTTATATATTTACTTTCCATTTATTTGATTTTCTGTACATAATGTGGTGCCAAAAACAGTTTTTGAAATACTTTGGCCCATTTTGGTCCTTTTCATGAAGGGGCAAAGAGAAGTTGTGTGAGCGCCTAATTAGATAGATAGATAACTTGGTTTGTTACTATCTTATTTATTTAATTTCTGCAAAAGAAATAAATTGTGTGTTGGTATTTGGTTTTACTTCTGCTGATTTTATTTCTTCTGTCTTTTCAATGTTCGAAGGAAAACAAAAGCCAGCCGGAAGAAACGGAAAGACCTGGTGTAATAATATCTAATCATGTATCATACTTGGATATTTTGTATCACGTGTCTATCTCATTCCCAAGTTTTGTTGCTAAGGTTTGTGCTGTTGTGACAAGTTTTCCCACCCTCCATCAGTTTTTGTTAAAGCATGTTTCATTATTGATCTTTAGTTTTTTACTGACGATTTTCCTTCATCTGTTGTGCTTCATTTTGATCTTGGATATCGTCGATGAAGAGATCAGTGGCCAAACTTCCTCTAATTGGTCTCATCAGGTCTGTTCTCGGACATTTTATCTGTTTAAATACGAGTCTGTTCTCATATTTTCTTTATACACAGGATTATTCAGAATATATTGCTTACATAGTATGGCTTGTTTTCTGACAGTAAGTGTCTTGGTTGTATCTACGTTCAGCGGGAGTCAAAGTCATCAGACTTCAAGGGTGTTTCAGGTGCATAGATTATTGGTGTGTGTGCACTTTGTAATCATTCTGAAAATGTGTGCAACTCAAATAAATTAAATTCTTTCGCATCTTGGATTTTAAATTGTTGAAGAAGACAACTCATTCAATTTCCACAATGTTGTTCATTTATAGTTGTTTATTTTCGAGTTCAAATTTGTTCCAGTGATTGATGGGTTGGTAGGATTTGTCAAATAACCGATTATCCCAAAAGCTTAAGCTGTTAGGATAGAGCCACAACAATGATTTTATATTATTTCTAACACGCCCCCTCACGCAAGAGTCCACTTGGGCTTGAAGCGTGGATACTGCATATGCCCACCTACCATATGCTTAAATTCAACTTTTTAATTAGAAAATGAGGGGACCGGGGATCAAACTCTAGACCACTTAGTCATAGAGGCTCTGATACCATGTCAAATAACCGATTATCCCAAAAGCTTAAGCTGTTAGGATAGAGCCACAACAATGATTTTATATTATTTCTAACAGGATTGAAGAACATTATTTGAATTATCTTAGATTGAATCATCTGTGAGAACCCATCTTATAGCACCCAATGGGCTGACTTATGCTACTGGGCTGGTTTTCGTTTTCAGAGTTAGTTAGAGCGTTAGTTAGAGTTCTAAGTTCTAACAGAATGTGGCAAAGATAGGTTATGAAGAGAGATAGAATTAGGGATCATTCTGGATTATTAGCGATTGGTATTTGTGGGAGAGACCTCAGGCTTTCGAAATATTGTGAAATAATAGCAGCTTAGCTTGTATTCATCCTTCCTATCGTGATTAATCACTGACCCTGGTCTCAGGGAAGCTTCATCTACAAAGTTTTATCTTATATTTCTTTCCTTCCTTTATATCTGAACCAGTATCTGTCACGTTCCTAAGCTGTTTGTCATGTGTAGCGTTGGTTGTTCATCCATTAGACATTTAGGCATATTCACGTGTATTAGCAAGTCAAACTAGGATCTAATGCTTTGTTTAATTATGAATATTTTCCAGTTTTGCAACGTGTGTTTATATTTGATACCATGAGCAATCCTTTTTTGATATATATCTTTAAAATGTCCGATAAAACTAAACTATGAACTTTATTCTTCTTGCAGCTGTTGTCACTGAAAGAATTCGAGAAGCTCATCGAAATACCTCTGCTCCGATTATGATGTTATTTCCAGGTTATTATCGTTAAGTTTTTTTTTTTCTTCTTTTTCTGGGGGCTGGGAAAAGTCTTCCTATTGATTTGTCACTTGCTTGATTTTATTTTTGTTTCGTATTGTTAAATAAAATGCTAGTGTTTTTCTACATTTGAATTTCTTATGGATAATATGGTAGTGAATTACATTAGTGATTTGTGCATATGTGGAAAAGATTTGTCAACTAAAATGTATAGCACGAGTATGAGTATGACACAGGAGTCAAATGCTATACAACACACAGTCACACACACACAGGGATAAATAGTAATACCACACATAATAGTTTATAATTAGACGTTATTTATGATAGGGAATTACAGAGTTGTATGTTCTATGTAGCCAATCCTATCTATCTAATTTATATCTTCAAATATTTGCTTTTTAGACCATACCTTAAATCTTAAATATCTTCGATTTTTTGTTTTTATATCATATTCTGTTTTGGTAGTGTGTGAAGTATTTGGTGTATACGGGAGCACTAGCTTGTTATATTATTATGTTCTAATCTATATTTATCTCTTCGCTTAATGTATAATTCCTTTTATATATTGAAGTTAGTAATAAGTATCTGTCAGTAATTTATCATAAGTGAGCTGCTGGGCAATCTTAATTTTTCGTGCATATTTATGCTCTTCTAATCATGTAATTTGATAAGGTTGTATATTTTACAGAAGGTACAACCTCAAATGGAGAATATCTCCTTCCATTCAAGAGTGGTGGTTTTTTGGCAAGTGCACCAGTACTTCCTGTAATTTTAAACTACCATTACCAGAGATTTAGTCCTGCCTGGGATTCCATTTCTGGGGTAAGGCGTCCATAAAGTATTTGGGTTTTGTATTTTCATTAAGTTATTATTTGGTTCTGCAGGTGCGTAAATTGATTAAATGATTTTTTGTAAAATCAATTTTGGTTAAAAGTGAATTGAATGCAAAGTGATTTATGTATGAATATCTTCACATAAGCTCCAATTGTCTTAGAGAATTTGACCTCGCATTTAAAAATTGCAAGGGAGCAAGTGGATGCACTTACATTTGGGTTTCATGCGGGGCTAAATTATTTGCTCAAAAGTGCAGATCACGAGTCAGCTAAATTATTTGCTCTGTACCAATTAAATTTTAAATGTTGTTTGTTCAGAGCTGTTAAAGACCAGCTTATGTGCTTCAAAATGTATTCCATGCTAACGGTCTTGTAGATACAAATTGTTCTTGTTTGTTTGCAAACACTTGTGTTTTATATTATAAATGTTCTTCTGTCTGTTCTTGTTGATAATTTGATTTTCAGCCTTATCGATTAAATTTTTTTGTTGTTGAAATGCTACTATACATGTTTGTGCCAGGTGCGTCATGTGATTTTTCTTCTCTGTCAGTTTGTAAATTATATGGAGGTGACAGAGTTACCTACATACTATCCCTCACAACAGGAGAAAGATGATCCCAAACTATATGCAAGTAATGTTAGAAGGTTGATGGCTACCGAGGTATGTAAACTCCCTTCAATAATTAATATATTTTCTGAAAACTGGATACTTGTGTTTTCTCTACTGATGGAATATGTATTGGTGTACAAGAGTTTTTGGGTGTCAGTAGAACTTGGATTTCATAAAGAAAGCTTGGAGATTAATCTCTAACCCTTGAGGAATACCTCTGTATTTCCTTTTAACAGAAGCGAAACAATAATAGAAATGAAAAGATGGAAATACTTTCTCCCAGCACAAAGGTTCCCCAATTTCTTTTTGGTGACATCTTGTCTTACCCGTCTACCTTTCTGCTTTTAATAAAATTTCCCAACATGATGCAAACTTTCTTCACTCGTGTCTCCCCTACCGTCCCCTGTCTAAACAGTTGCAAAAAAAAAATACCCCATTGATGATGGTCGCTGTTAAGATATGAATAAATTATCAAGCCTAATCTCGCTTCTACCTCACCTCGTGCTCATGAGACACAAGACTCATTCAATCACCACCTTTCATTTTTCAATATTCCTCATATAGACTTTAGTAAATTGCCAATAATCAAGATTTTGCACTAACACCACTTAATATTTGCGATGGATTGATCCTTTTTTTTTTTGGGTTTGAAACACATATTATCGACTATAGCAGAGTAATGTTTGTGTATAGTAAGGTGCTTGCCTCCATGTTATGCATTCACTATTTGTGTTGCCATTGGTTTTCCTGTTGAACAAGCGTGGTATTGTTTGTGTTTCCATTGCAGGGTAATATGATACTTTCAGATATTGGGCTGGCTGAGAAACGAATATATCACTCTGCTCTTAATGGTAACAAATTATATAAACTTTTCTTACAAATCTCATTAATCCGATTGAATGTTTCCAACCCAAACATTTTAATTTTTTTTTCATCAATCCATAACTTTCCAATTATCTTAACAGTTGAGCAATTAAGTTAAAAGGTTTCTTGTTTAAACACTTCATAGTTCCTAATTCAGTAGGATTATGGTAAAATAAAAAAAATACTAACAGTAGTACTACTATATCAAATCATTGTGAACATGTGAGATAAATATCCTAATTCATTTTAGGTTAGGTCCATGTAAAACTTAGATCTGAATAATTTATTACATGTTTCTGCAGGCTTGTTTTCTCAATGCTAATTTGACCTCCATGTTCAGTGGCATTCAATGTACGGTTCTAATATATCCAGAAAGAAAGTTAACATAGAAAATTCCGTGCTGAGCAAGATTCATATTTGAATTGTATCCAATCATAGATCCTTCTTTTGGAGCGTCAGTGCAGTTCAGCATAGACTTATTGGTACTAACTTTTTGGCTGATCCTCTCAAGTGTGAGGCGGTTTACAGTATAATTGCTTGATTCTGAAATTTTTTTATTGCTTAGGGAGATTTAGGTTCCAATTTTTTAACCTACTAATCTTGATAAGTGCTGATTGCTAAAGTTTATATTTTATACTATATGGTAGGAATTTACATATTTAGGAGGATTGCAGAGAAACACGTAAATATGTAAATTATTTGAATTGATTTTATGAATTTTATTATTTCATCTAGTTAGAGTTTTTTATTTTAATGTTTATTGAACCGACTTAGTTACAAATTTGGTTATATATAACATTCCTATGATCACTTTAATTTCAGTCAAGTGACATGTGGTGGCTGGTTCCAAAAGATTCTTCCAAGTGGCTACACACTCACTCTTTCTCTCTTGCACGGTATCAATTCTACTGTTGAAGACAATACAATACAACTCTCTAGGTAAACTTCTCACTCTCATCATCTCAGTGCAGCAAATTCCTTCTTTTGTATTCAAATTCAATAAATACCACAAATTCAAAAGTACTCCACATTCGCAGGCTTAAGCTTAGGACATCTCTTTATCATAGGATGCTTACGCCTGTCCGGCGTCTCTCTCTTCAACACCAAATGAAGCAAATTCGGAAATATGGGATAACTTCCGTTATAACTCTACACAGAAAAAAATGTGCTTTAATTAACACTTTCTTAACGATAAAAACAAATTCATTTAAGAACTTTATGACTTACTATGTTAAATTCAAACTTAAAAAATACGACTTCTGACAAAGTGTTAAGTCCATGAAACATTTACATTTGTACCACGTGACACTTTGTAGCTTATTCAACCGAATGAGTCTGCACTCATCGTAAAAGCCAACATCCTTCTGTGCCACAGACAAAACATATATTCCAACAACACAAAGTGACCTTAACTCTGCACATGTTCCTATAATATCAACAAATTTTGTGTCATCTTTGAAAAACACTGAACTAAGGTCTAAAGTTTCAAGTGAGGTAAAACTTTTGGAGTCTTGTGCAGAAACCGATTTTCAAGGGTGTAATTTTACCTCACTTGAAACTTTAGACACCTTAGTTCAGTGTTTTTCAGGGATGACACAAAATTTGTTGATATTATCAGAACATGTGCATAGTTAAAATCACTGTATGTTGTTGGAATATATGTCTTGTCTATGGCACAGAAGGATGCTGACTTTTACCACGAGCGCAGACTCATTTAGTTGAATAAGCTACAAAGTGCCACGTGGTACAAGTGTAAATGTTTCATGGACTTGAACACTCTGTCAGAAGTCGCATTTTTAAAGTTTGAATTTGACACAGTTAGTCGTACAGTTTTTAAATGAATTTGTTTTTATTGTTAACAAAATGTTAATTAAAGCACTTTTTTTCTTCTGTGTAGAGTTATAATGGAAGCTATTCCATATTTCCGAATTTGCTTCACTTGGTGTTGAAGAGAGAGACGTCGGGCAGACGTAAGCATCCTATGATAAAGAGATTTCCTAAGCTTAAGCGTGCGAATGTGAAGTACTTTTGAATTTGTTGCATTTATTGAATTTGAATACAAAAGAACTGAGATGATGAGAGTGAGAAGTTTATATAGAGAGAGTTGTATTGTATTGTCTTCAACAGTAGAATTGATACCGTGCAAGAGAGAAAGAGTGAGTGTGTAGCCACATAGAAGAATCTTTTAGAACCAGCCACCACATGTCACTTGGCAGAAATTTGTTTATTTCACCAAGTTGATTCATATTAGGGAAAATTACAACACCCTCTCCTAAGTTTGTTCTAAATGCAACTGGCCTCCCCTCTATTTTCACAAGCATCATAAACCTCACCATCTAGTCATATTCCTGTCAAATTACCGTTAACGTTAAGAGAGAAACCTTTATGTTTTCTCTTTCATAAATACACTCAAAATTGAAACTCTTCCATTCTCGCAAGAAATTATCTTCCTGGTCACTCACTGTCGCTCATCCTTTGTGGCTTATGTCACTCATCGTTCTCTTGGACATTCATACTGTTGTACTTACTCATTCTCGTAAGTTTTTGGGCCACTGTTGTTGTTCACATCGAGGTTTAGGTCGTCGTTATTCTTGTTATTTGTTTCAACCAGATTACTCCAACACAACCCAATTATCTCATCCTTTAATTCTCACAAAGCTCAATTATAGCATGTATTACTTACTGGAAAAGTTGCAACTTGTACTGGATTACGAAACAAATTGTGATTGTTAACAAAAGAAAGCCAAACAAAAAAAAAAACCACTTGATTGAGTATTTCTGAGATTCTAATTGATTCATTTGCAATTTTATTATGACAAAAACAATTGCTTCGTAAGGCAACAAAAGTCTATTGTTTCAAAATCTTAGTTTAGTTATATTATCAGAGATGTAGCTTATATTGATTTCCAACTGCCTAGTGAGATTGAAATTCTTTCTTTGTGTCTATATTTTTTTCCTTTCCAAATGTTGTTATCTAAGGAAGAATCTAACTGTGTTAACCAAAAAGGGAGCTTTGTGTCTATTTATAAGAACTAAAGGGAGGTTAGTGTATGTTTTAAAATTAGAGGAGTGTTTGTGTTATTTAAAGAAACTTTAGGGGAGGTCAATGTAATTTTCCCTTCATGTATTATTATTCTAATAGTTCGTAATACAATCTGAAAAATATAAAAAATCACCGCAAAGAGCATAAAAATTTGTCACTTTTTCCAAAGAATATGAAAGTAGTTGTACTTTGCAACAATAGCTTTACAATCATCCATAATAAAATCATATTCAGACTGTATACCTGATTGTTTGGTCAACGAGACGTACGTAAGTCGGCACATCATTTGCAACTTGTCTACGATCTAGTTCATTAATAAATTGTACCATTGCATTTAAAACAAACAAACTGTATTAGTTGTTATTATTGATTAAAGTTGAGCTAAAATAGCTCATTCAATATCTTTAATTTACAATTTTGGTGGCGTTTACGTGACCAATAACACCAAATTAGTAGTTCAATTTCCTTAATTTACAATTTTAGTTTCATATCTTTAATTTTTTTTATCACCAAAGCTCCTTTTGATCCTATAACTGTAGTTCCATACATTTCTTCAAAAAAAATTTCTCACGCAACACTCTGCTGTGCATGCAGCGCCACATGTTGCAGTTACAATTTCTATCGACGATATCAAAACCCAATTTTTTACTTTCTTCGCTCAGAAACTCGTAAATTACTATTTTGATTATTATTGATTTTAGGTTTTATACCTTCTCAAATATTTAATCCTTGTGCATATTTGACGATAAAAGAAAATTATTTTAAGCAAAAGGAATTATTTTTGCTAGTGATAAAATAAAGAACAAAAATGCATTCTCTTAAAATGCAGTAGAAAATGGAGAAGTTTTTTAGAAAATTTCTCTAAAACTCCATTATGAGAATAAAAAATTTAACACACAAAAAATATCTTATGTACAGCTGAAATATAAATTTACTCTCATCCATGAATTTGCTAAATGTTTACTTTATACTTCCTACAAATATTGTTTTTTTTTGTATAATTACAAATACCATTATTTGATCGCAATAGAATAAAATGAAAACTACTATTTTAGTTAAAAAAATAAAATAAATACATTAAGTATATTTTTGCTGTTCACATGCCGGTGTGACACTCGGGTCATGTCAAGATGAACGATAGTATAATATGCATAAATATTTGAGTGGTGAGAATAATTATATCCTTTAATATTAGTTTTTTTAAAAATATTTTTTGATATAGATTTAAAATAAGATATCATCATCATTATGATTTACACTAATTTATAGGTAATTACTTTTAGTCTTTAACTCAATTTCAGGTAATGATTTAAAATAAATATATATTTTTTAATTAATTTCAGGTAACAATTTAAAATAAGATATCATTTTTTTTTTCTTCTGAAGAATTTATGATTTGTTTCTTATGTATAGATAGACATTAAAAATATATTTTATATTATAATTTAACTCTATTTATAGAACGATAAAGCCATCAATAAATAGGGGAGTATTCTCCATATAAAAACTACATCTTAAAAATATATTTTATATAACTTTCACTTTACAAATACAAAAAATCCCAGTAGCACATTTGTTTTATAGTATACTCCTATCTAAATAGTTAGAGGTGAGTGTTTTTTTTGTAGTCCCGTGAGTTTGCCGAAGAATATACAAACATAAGTAAGACATCAAATAAATAATTAATATTTGTGCAAAAAAATAAAATAAAAAAAATAATAGCATGTGATTATGTAAACAAATCAATTGTTTTATAAATTTTTTATTGGTGGGGTTATATATTTAGTTGGTGGTTTTCTTGATGATTGATATGAATGACTTTAAGAGTCATATTTAATACATTACAATAAGTACAAATCTATTATATATAATTTATTAATATTTAAATTTTTTAAATTTAAACTTATAATATATTGGTGGTTCTTACTATCTTAGTGATGCATATAAGTCATATTGAATATATGAGAACGATGAAAAACTAACTGCGTATTATTTATCTATTATTAAAAAAATAAATTAAACTTCATGTTTTTTTTTTAATCAAAATTTGTAATACTAAAATTTCTAAATTAAACTTTGTGTCTTTTCACGACTACACCAAGCCCTTGTGGCTTTAACAGAAACAACAATCCTTAGTTGCAAATTGATAGTCATAGAATGTTGAATCATAGAATTTTCGATTATTTTTTCTTTTTGATAATATAGAATTTTCGAATCTAGCATAAGTAGTTAGTGCACATCACATGTGAGAACTAACAATGCAAATTACTAATATCGGCCATTTAAAAAAAAATGTAAACTGTAGAGTAGTGAATTCTATTCCTACTAATAAAAAAACATCAATTATAACAAAAAATGACGATCTAAACGGAAAAGGCAATAATAAAAAAATGTATTACAAACACAAAATCTACTTACAATAGACTAGAGACATACAAGAGATGGTACAAATTTCATTGATACATTTCTCAAAGTACAACAAACAAAGAGTTACCTCTCTTTGAAGGAACGGTTAATAGACTTGCTTAATTCCCATGATGGCCACTTTGATGATAAACACCCTCTTAAGGGTGATTGTAGAAACAGTGAAGATTTTGATAGCTGCTTTTGACGCATTGAAATTGAAGACAATGAATTGAAAGCACTTCTTAGCCTTTTCTTTTCACTATCATTAGCTTCATAATTTGGATCATGTCCCACAGCAGCAATTCTTAATGCCTCAGGTAGAATGCAGTTGCAAATTGAACCTGTCACAACAAGTTGTCAGCACAAAATATTAATGTTATATAGTGTGCTCAAAAGTTGTTCTAACCAAAAAAGTTAGAACTCGGGTACTCCCGGTCATGTATGAGGATCAAAACCATAGCAGTTTGGATCTAATATGATGAATCATATATGCTGCTATCTTACGGCACAAGAAAACAAAGAATATATCGAAATAAAGGTACAGATAAAAAGAAGCTATTATCTGTGGTAACATAATATGATTGTTAGCTTCGCTCTCAAGCGGTCATTTAACTTTTCTTATTCAATTACAAGATCCGGGGGCAATTTCACGCAATCTCACTCCGATTTTGCTCAGAGTACGCTCTTGTCGATGATCTGGATCACGGAGGACAAGTAAGATTGTGAAATCGTACGATCTTATGATTGAACTCGAGATTTCGAGAACATTGATTACAACATCTTTCTTTTCCTATTCTGTAATCTCTAATCATCTAGCTTAAGTCCAATTACAATCTGATTCAAAGAAATTGCGAGGAGAAGGACAATAATCTTAGAAGTATCACAGGCATAAAGTTTTGGATGGTTAACAAACATGGTGCAAAAGTCAACTAATATCCGAACGAAACAGGATTAGTAACATACCTAGCTTGGCAAGCCGATTTACCCAAGTTGGAATTGATTTCCCCGTCAGCTTGTAGCATATGTCTTTGCAGAAGTGATTGCAGTTCTTAGCAATTAAGTGATATGTGTCGCCATTGTAGTTTGCACACTCGCATTCCATGAATTCTCTGACCTGAACAGGATCCAAAGATGTAGTTCCGACAAATATTGACTTCCTGAACTTGAAGCCTGGGCATTGCCGAGGTTCGACCTCAAAAACACCGCTTGTTGGGTAGTCATGAGCCCCAAATGCATACTCTACACCATGAACTGTAAGATACAGGTAAGGTTCATCAGATATTTGAAGCACTCACCAAAAACTCAATAGCTACATTTTTATAAAGCTTGACACTGTCAACAAAATCACAAGCAATCATATGTTTGACTTAAAGTCAATCGCTTTTAATGATTTAACAATTATAATCGATTGACGGTGTGTGTAAAAAATCTTTACGCTGACGGTGTATATGAATTAAATAAGAGGCAGTGTATGAGCAAAGCTCAAGACATTAGAGGCTAAAATCATACCTTCGACACCAGAGTGATAGATACCAAGACCGGCCCAATACACATAGCCATTCATAGGTGTCAAATCATACACATTAAGATAAACCGGTGTTTTACCAGGTCCATGGCTAGCTGAATTGACTTTGCGAAATAAAGAAAAACGAGTTGCTGGTGATTTTCCTTTTAAATGAAGAGGTACAATAGATTTCCATCCTTTCTTAGACTTTAATTTCATCTTTTCCCTAAGGGGGGAACACTCACATACTACCTGCATTCATTCAGCAAACATGTGAGATAAAGTGTCGCCTATTTATTATGTTCACATTTTCCATTATTAAAAATATAAAAACTATGTAATAAGATTTAGTTATTCCTTCATTTTTCAAAGACAATAAACTTACTTGAACTTTCTTGAATTTGAACAATGTAGGTTTATGGTATAAATAAAATTTGGATAACGTTAGTGGTTTATGTTAGTTTCCAGGGTATGAACCCTAGACCTTCTGATTACTACTCCTTCGATATCCCTCAGCTGGCCAACTGAAATACAAATGAACATGCTGTCAAATTTCGATGAATGCAGTATTTTTAAGGGGGAAGGAAAAATGTTACAAGTTGACATAGAGAATCCATTAAACAAACTTCGTAATCAATTTAATTTCCCCTATTAAACCTTAGTAAACAATGAAGATAATAGCGACGTCTCTCTCTTAACTTGCACAACTTCTTTACCATATAAAATCTCAAGTCAAACAACCAAGTAATTCCTGGGACGAATTGTTTGGGAAATCCCGAGTTCGATTCCTGAGAGGAACAATTCTTGGTCAGCATTTACTTACCATGCGGCCAAACTCCAGGCCCCCTTCCCCCGGGAACGGAGGGGGGAGGGTTAACGCCAACAAAAAATCTCAAGTCAAACTAAAATTCCAACAATATGGCTGTCAAATCATAGCAACAAAAATCCAAAAACAAATAAGTAAAATTCTGCATAGAAAGGTAAGTTGAAATGAAAAGGGCACATTGAATGCTGGATATTTTTCCAATTTTCTACGCCTCCTAGATTTTAAAAGATCTTGTAAACATTTTCAACATAGAGAAAGCCCTAATAGATTCTTAATTCTTACTCAAATAGCTTCTAACGACAACGAAATATACCAAATTGAAAAATTGTGTAAAACCGAACTTGCTTGTGAAGGGTAAAGTTGATATTGAAACATGAAAAAACAAGTTAACAACAAAGATATTATAAGTTAATTTTCCAGATCTAGCACACACGGCATTAACAGTAAAAGTATGAGAGAAACGTGTTTGTTTCATTCAACTTTAATTAGTTTCAGTCACGGTACAAAGGAATGAATAATTGCAAAAAATGAATAATACTAATAATAATGTTAATGCAGAAGCAGAAGCAGAAGAAGAAGCATAAGAAGAACAGTGACAACAACATAAATAAGCAATAATTGATTATTGTTTCAATTCAAAGAACAAACAGAGCTTAACTTACAGTTTCAGATTGGAAGAGTTACGCCATTAGAGAGAGAAAGAGAGAGAGAGAGAAGCAGAATGGTGAAGTGAAACATGCGATGACAGAAGGAAGAGTTTTGTTTGGTTTAAGGAGGAGTAAGGTTTAGTTGTGTTTAGTTTAGGATTAACAATAACAACAACTATCTTAAGTTTTAATCCACTGTCATTGTCTTCCTGCTGCATAAATAAACCAAACACTGCTGCATAAATTGCTACTAGTAAATAGTAAAATTGATTTACTGTTTTTTTCTTTGATGAGAAAATTAATTTACTGTTAGTCTCAGACAGTAAAGTGCAACCTCTTGTTTTTTTTTCAAGAGCAACTTTTTTTTTTGTCGAGTATTTCGGGTTTGAACTCAAGCTCCTTCTCGTATAGTATCGTATCCCTACCAACTGAACTATGTTTACGGGGACTACAAAAAAGAATAAATAAAGGTGTCGCATAGGTTAATTTATTTAATAATAAATGAGAATTAGCTATATAAATAAATTCATAAGTATTATATTACTGTGTATAAATTAATTTTTGACTTATTTATAAATTTTTAGAGATATCAATTTAATCTGTAAATGAAATTATTTATAAAGATTGTTCCGTTTTGGGACCCAAAGATAAAATAAAATTCTCTTCAAAAATGGAGGAAACAGTCTCCTAAATAAAAACAATTAAAATTATATTGGTGGACATTTTAAGGTATTTTTTTATCAAATAAGTGTATGTATAAGAACTAAAATTTTGATTTTTACATAGCAATTTATTCCATCTAATATTTTGATATGCTTTTTATTTACAAATATGACTGCTGTGAAACTAAATCACCAAAATATACCTGCTTTGTTAAAAAATCATAAATGATTGGTTTGAGTCAAACCAAGTGAACTTATTAGTAGTACATAATAATGAAATGAAAATCTCCCACTTTTATGTGTAATTTACAAACATTAGTACATTTTTTTATTAGTAGTTGCTGGGAGTGGGAATCAAAGTATCAAACATTTAATTTTCTTACCATTTCATTCATTAACTCATCTATTCCGACCATCAAATCATTATTATAACTCCCCTCAAATTTATTACCTTAAATGCAAAAATAAAAATAAAAATGAAGTTTGTCACCGATTGCACGTATGCTTTTGCTGCTTTCTGGATGCAGTGGACATTATTTTCTTGTGATAGCAGCTTTACTTTGATTTTCTTTTCTATTGTACCCTCAAAATACAATGCCATTAATAGCTCAAAAGGTAAGGTATATATGTGTCCTATGCACTTATATATATATATAGGTGGTCGGAGTTTGAACTTCAGTCATCTCACTTATCTATTTTAACGGTAGAATTTCTAGTTACTAGGCTATTTGACAAAAAAATAATATGAAAATCGACTTCACAATTTAAACCTTAAAAATTTAGAATTTTTAATTATTTTTAATATGTTTAATTTTTCCCACCACATAAACATTTAAATTGCCTAAAGTGAAGGCAACTTTATATGTCATTGTACTTCTAAAACTTTTGTTCATTGCTTTTAGAGTCCACGGATGTCTTGTGCTTTCCTTTCCATCAATGTCAATGCCTCGTGCAAAAAAATCATATGGACACTCCATTTTCTTATCCCTATATCTCTCTCAAATCTACACACACACAATGGCAATGGAAGAAGAAGAATTGCAAAAAGAGAACGATAGACTCTTAGCTATGGATTTAATGGTAAGTTTAGGTTCTATGTTAAGTAGCGCAAGTACAACGTTTCTCCTTGGTCAGTTGTTAGGGGAGTCTGTTAAGCTCCTTTCTTCAACGGATCCTTCATCAAAATATGAAAGTCTATTCCAGATGACATCACTTGTTATTTTTCACTTAACCATGGCGATTAACAAGAACCTCATGGTAGGAATAAAGTTCAGCGCCAAAGGACAGAAGTATAAGCCATCTACGATTTTACAATGCATGCTTATTTGCGCTTTCTTGTTTATCATTGGCTATTGTTGCCTCTCATTTGCAATATATCATGTCTTCTATGTTCGACTTAACCAAGGATCTATAACCACTGTATTTATCCTCATTGTTACGGCTATTACTGCGCTTGCCTTAAAACCCTACCATGATTGTATGTGAAGTTTTATGTGTATGTGCTTTGTTTTTTTTTCCTAGTTCTTTGTATTCCAAATTATTATTTGTGATTGAACTATTAATCGAAGTGTGTTTATGTTTACAAATTCATTTAATTTCTTTCATTATCCATTTATTTATACAATCTATATGTGAATTGCATTGCAAATTTTATGCTACTGAGTTGTTAGCATTTCTAGCGCACATGCTCTAATTTTTTAGGTGTATGTAGTTGTATTCGAAAGGATTTACAATTTTTCTTGTAAAACAGAGTAAGATAGTTTGTAATTTTCTCATTATAAAAAATTATTTGTGTAAAATTTTGCACGTAAATATGAAGTATCAAATCATAATTAAATCGTGAGATTCATTGAATAATCGATTTGCATCCTATGTAACATTTGCCATTAAATAATAGCTACAACTTATTTCTTCATTTACTATTTTAAGTTGTGCACAGACTCAGAATGAAACTCATACAAATAATGCAAATGGACCACTAGAATTATTAAATCCATAGGAATCACATTATTGCAACTTGGTATAGGAATGATAAAATTAATTTTCAAATAAGGAAAAAATAAAATAAAAAAATACTAAGAAAGAAACAAAAGTGAGTTATGATGAGTAGAAAAAGAGTATGAAAGGGGTCCCAAATAGGGGCAATACAATGGAATGATGGGGTAGGATAGGAAACAAGGTCCGTGGTATCAGAAATTGCAGAAGAGCACGTGGGGGGGGGGGGGGGGGGGGGGAGATTGAAAGAAGAGAACATTACATTAGTACAGTGTACAATATTGTTTGTTCAATTCAAAGATTAAAAGCTGAATAACTGAAGTAGTAGGGTCTGCTGTTGCTGCAATAATTCCCAAATAAATAAATTAGTACGAAATAAAACAACAATAATTTTATCGATTTGTCTTTATTAACTGTTGAATAATTTATCATTCATTTTAGTAGTTATGTTATCATAAATACAAAACAAAGTACTCACTCAGTTGCCAAAAGTATGGTTGTTTTTTCATATCTCCAAAAGTATATGGTTTTGTTCAACACATTTATTATTTGTTGATATTGTTTATAATATAATTAAATACCATGTGAGATATTATTGGATACATCATATATTAGAAGTTAAATTGTTGAAATTAGCTAAAAGTTCAATGATATGGATGATAATTGTAACTCACTTGATTTGGTCTACTAGTATTAACTTAAGACTTTAGAGTATGTTATTCTCAAGGTTATAATTCTTATTTCAAACTTCATTTTGACAATCCAATTACGGAGTTTTTTTTTTTTATGCGTTCCGAATTTATTCTTGATTATGACTTATGACTTATGAGCTTGATACAACATTAGACTAGGTTTGAGAAAAACGATATTTTCTCTTTGGTGGTTATTCTCCTCAACAAAATATTAATTTCCCCCTCTCATTATAAGAAAATAGTGCACCTAACTATTCTACTGCTAATACTTTCAACCACTCTAATTAATGAGTATTTTAGACAATATACACTAAAGAAACGTGAATAACTAAAATGAAACACTTAGAAGAGAAACTATGTGAAGTGTGTTTGGTTGATTGAATTTATTTTTAGCTCGGAAAAGTTTGGTTTTGGAAAAATGTTTTTTAGTGAGAGATAATTTTGTTCTGTTTCCACATAGAAATGGAGCTGACACCCATACTTAATGCAGGTTTTTTCTAAAATGAAAGAGTGAATGAAGTGGTGCATGGTGCACAATTCCAAGTAATCTTATAACGACTATAAATTTTACAAAATCGACCGTTGGATTGAAAGGTTAAACCATATATCTCATTCATAAAAAAAATTAGAAAAATTGAAAATCATTTGATATGTTATTGAGACCTCTTATAATTGTTTTGCGAAGTATGAAATGAGAAATTATGTGAGAATAAGTTCATTTCAACACACGTGAGTGTATAGTTCTTATTAATTTGTAGCTCAGCTCAACTTAAACAACTTCATACATGCCTAATATAATCTTCAAGTCTTTTTGTATCTTCCATATTGCACTTGGCCCTTTGAATAAATAACTTAATTTATAAATATTTATATTAATATTACGATATAATAAACACAAATAAATTCCACATAAACTCTTTCCATTAATAACCATCACTAGATCTTCATAAAGCTATGGCTAAAATTAAATGCATTGAGTTCCCAAAATTATCACTATATCTTCATAAAGCTGTTTTGAACCCTCTATTTTTGTACATATACAATTTTTAATATCTCATGTTTTTTCCAACCAATTAGATGCATTGACTTACCTAACTAAGATTAATCAAACCCTTCGGATTTTTTGCATACCATATAATCCCAATTACTGTATAGTAGAAGTCTGTCATGCGATTCCTCGTTCGGGTTTGGAGAGAAAATTTAAGAATCCGTCGTGTGATGTGCGGAAAAGAACAACCGGAAGCCCAAAGATATGCGACAAAGTTCCATGAAACTAGAGCATATGCGTGTCAAAAGGAAAGAGCCAAATCAAATCAATTAGCCAAGAAAATACTCAATTTTGTTGCAGAGACATTGAATTTCAACTTCATACACACAAGAAGACATATACATAGTTAAGAGTATATATTACAGAAACTAGTCTAATCATCAAATATGATAGACCGAAAACAGAAAGTGCAAAGAGATAAAACTGAACCTGAGAGATAAATTAAAAAGATTTCCATTCTATCACAACAATTGGAGCATACAAATCCTTTTCGTGTTAGAACCACATCGATTTTGATATCCTACTATTCAGAACCATCTGGGAAACTATCCAGCGCATCTTGTTTTCCGTTGACATAGAATTCAACTACAGCTTTCATCCTTGCAAGTTTATCAGGATGATAATTAACATGTACAATCACAGGCTTCAACTTCTTGAGTTTAGCATCTTTTCTAACAGTCTTAAACAGAATCTTACTATTCATAAAAAGGTACATATCCATTGTTCTCTTGGCAGCATGAAGTCCATCGTAACCGGGATGTGAAGGGTAAAACAGCTCTTCATTAAAAACTGCTTGATCCCATGCTTTCTCAGTAGAAAGCCGATGGGCAACGCGATCCAAAAGCTCGATTGAAGGAAGTGTAGGTCTTATGTAAAAAAAGCCAGAGTTATAAACCCATATTCTCATGGTATGAGCATATCTAGCCCAACCCATTGAAGGTTCATCAAAGACATCGTTATAACCATAAGCTGTATGATTATTATGACCATCCGTCATTGACTCCACATCTGAATCCCTATAAATATAATCAAAGGGATTCTGCAAATACACAATATCAACATCCGAGAGGAGAACACTGTAGCCCAATTGTAGAAATTCTCTCAAAATGCGAAATTTCAATCCAGAGACAGCATGGTTCCCACCTGACTTGGCAACTGAATCAACACCCTGATCCGGGTCTCTTCTATAGACAGGAACATCATTGGACTTACAAAACTCTTCGATTCTGTCATCCAATGCAACAACCAAATAATTAGGGATGCCAACCTTCTTGATATTGGTGAACCATACTTGCAACATCTCCAACACATTAGTGTTAGCCAAAACAACAATAACCTCTTTATAAATAGCAACTTCCTCCAAGAGTTTTGCCAATCTAGGGTTCACTGATTCATCAGGAATTACAGGAGGGTTTGTTCTGAGAGCCTTGACAGTACCAAAAGGACCGGCCTTGTGTTTCTCACCAAGCACAACATATTGTTCCCTTGCATGACCTTTTCCTTCCTCAGCCAAACGTAGCCTTTCCATTAACCCTTTCACCTCCTTCTTCAGCTCAGAATTCTTCTCTTTAGCTGATTGAATATTCAGTTTCAACAAATTAACTTGTTCCGGCGATTCACAGTCAGACGAAACCATCTAAGAAAACAATAGAAGAAGAAAAAGATTACTAAATAAACTTTGTTTAGAATTTAGCTCTGCTAAATGAACAATTCTCTCTAGAGTTCTAGAGTGTAAAATAAGTAATCTTAATTGTCAGGTGTTGCAAAAATCAATGCTTTTATTCCAATACATATATTGTTGGGGGAGCACCTAGAACAACAACAAATGATCACACCCGCAAGAGACCTTGACACCACATCTTCCCTAAAAAAACCTTAAGACATCGAAGATGCAGATCACCTCTATTATATTATATGGGTCGTCGTTTCAAGGCATTGAATGCACTACTTTAAAATTATATTACTACCATTTTTGTTTCCTTAACCATTGCCCCCAGCACTATTTAGCATTTTCCATATTATATATCCTTCATTTACCCTCGTTCCAAATCGACATTGAACTAATCACTTACATGCACTTGAATTCCAACATATATGATTTGTTATTCACACAACTGTAACATAAACCATTGATGGTAACTTACTTAAAGTAGTAAAGATTCAACTTTTGAGTAACAAAGACTCAACTTTGCCATAAATTGGACTGTTACTCGAATTGGTAACTTACCTTGCCCATAAATTGAATTGTTAGTGTTACCAATTTTAGAGTAGTAAAAATTCAACTTTTGAAGAAATAAATACAAATTCAAATGATCTTGTAACAATTAGTACGAAGATTTCTAAATAAATAGAAATGATCTAAATTTATAAAACTAGCTCAACATTTATGATATTCATCATATTATTTCAACAAAACGAATGAAGTAAAGAGATAGAAAGAAAAGAAACCTTGTGATTGAGAATAGAAGGAGTTGAGGTGGAAGTGAAGAAACCTTGTGGTGAGAAGAAAGCGAAGATGCAACCAAGAACAACACCGATCAAAACGGCAACGCCGATTCGAGATGCGGTGATTGGATGATTCTTATCTCTTGTCAGTAACGCATCTCTTCGACCCGCCATTGCTGTTTATCAAAATTCTGATCGGAAAAGTAAAGTCAACGGAAACAACAAAGCCGGCGGTGGTGTGGTGGGTAGCAACCGGAGGAGAGTTGTTGTCAACTGGTTTACTGGGAATGGGAGGAATACATCACTTCCTCGCTCTCCCGATCTGGTTGGTTATTATTTACCATATTTATTTATCATGTCTCATTTGTTTCTTTTTGGCTTAAATGCAGTTTTACCCTCCGTTTTTAAAAAATTGGAATTCCCCCTATTTCATTAAAACAGTAATCAATTTTTCTCTGTAACTTCAAATTTAATGGAGTTTGATTCTGTGGAAAACTAACTCGATTACGGTCATTTTGGTACCCATTTGGTGAATTATTGATCAAAATTGAGTTTTGTGCGAAACTTTGAAGTTGAGGCTCATAAGCAAACTTCAAAGTTTCGCACAAAACTCAATTTTGATCAATAATTCACCAAGCTGATATCAAAATGACCGTAATCGAGTTAGCTTTCCACAGAATCAAACTCCACTAAATTTGGAGTTACAGAGAGAGATTAATTACCGTTTTAGTGAAATATGGGGCAAAACTTTGATTTTTTGAAAACAGTGGGGTAAAACTGCATTTAAGCCTTTCTTTTTCTACGTAAAAAAACTTTCTTGTTTTGGTAATATTCTATCTATCGCGTCCTTTAAACATTTTATTTAAATAAATAATTTATTTATTTTTTGTCAAAGAAATTATTTATTTAAAAAAATAAATATTTTATTTTTTTAATGTGTTGGTTTCACACTTTCGTAAATATTTTCAAAAATCTTATAATTTAAGGTGCTTAAATACTGTTTTGGAAACATTGTTTAGCATTTTTCATATTCTATTTCTAAAACCTAGATGCAAAAGAGTTTCAAGAGTTTTATAAATTAAAAATGTAACTTGAGGACAATTTTACAACAAAAATACAACAATGTTACACTTTTTATTTATTTTTTAATATTTTTTGCACGTCTCGATATCCATATTAAGAATGAAAAAAGTGTGATGTTGTATTTTTGTCAGATCTTCTTATATAAATATGGTGTTGTATTTTTGTCCGATCTTCCTATATTCATGTAACATATCTGTTTATAAATTTGGTTTAGATACATTAAACTCTTACTACTATATTCCAAATTCTAAATTTATTTATGAGGATTTCACATGTACAAAATTTGGTTTAGATGCATTAAACTTTTACTACTATTTAAGTTTTTATAAGAAAGAGATATTATAATGAGTAACTCTACAAAATTTATCTTTCATTAATATAGGGAATATAAATTAAAAAATTTAAAAAGAAAATCGAGTAATAAATAGTCGAGAATATGATAAGAAAATAATCATTGATGCTTGAATGATATGGTAAAGTGATTTATAATTTGGGATAAAAAAATATGCTTAATTGATATGGTAAAGTAAATTATAATTTGATTAAAGTTGCATAGTGAATTATAATTTGCAGTTTGACATTTATAGTTTACGTTTTATGATTGGGGTTTGAAGATTACAGTTTAGTGTTTGACGTTTGAAGATTAGGGTTTAAATGTTTAAGATTTGGTGTTTAGAGTTTAAAAGATAGGGTTTGACATTTATTGTTTGCGATTTACGATTTTGAGTTAGAAGATAAGAGTTTAGCGTTTAAAGATCAGGGTTTAGGGTTTGTGGTTTGAAGGTTTAAAATTTGGTGTTTGATCTTTAGGGTTTAAAAGTTATGGTTTGATATTTATATATTTGGAGTTTGAAGATTAAAGTTTAGCATTTGGCGTAGAGTTGTCAAAATGAGCTAGTCTGAATGGGCCGGCCCGCAAAGCCCAAATTTTTTCCGGCGGGCCTTAAAAATCCTAGCCTGGATTGTTTTCGGACTATTTAGCCCGGTCCGATAAAACCCGTTTAAAATATGGGCTAGCCCATATGGGCCGTGGGCAGCCCACAAACCCAAATAAATTATAATAAAAAATATATATAAGTTATTTGTTTTGGATGATTCAACTTTCTTTGTATTATCAAAGTTTCTTTTGCTGCTCTACGAGTTTCTCAAACATTCAAACATTATCCGCTACTTAAGTAGCAGACGGTGTTTTTTTCCTCAAATTTCTCATTTTTACTACTTAAGCAGTGGATGAGTAAAAATAGGGTACACGAGAAACTTGTAGGTAGCGGATGAATAAAAATAGGGCGCGCGAGAAACTTGTTTGTAGCGGATGTGTAAAAATAGGGCGCGCGAGAAGCTCGTAAGTAGCAGATGAGTAAAAATACGGCATGCGAGAAAGTTGATATGTGATGCCTAGATTTAATTTGTGTTATTTTGGATGATTGATAATTAGATGTATTGTGATTTGGTTTGCTAGACATGCAATCTAGATTTAATTTGAAGTCCGCATAGGGCTGGACTCGGGCCATACTTTTTCGGGCCAGTTTTTCATCATGACTTTTTCGATGTAGTCTAAAGCCCTCTCGGGCCGGCCCGAAATTTGCCGGGCCGCCCGCTTTGACAGATCTAGTTTGGCGTTTGAAGACCAAGGTTTAGGATTTACGATTTAAAGGTTTGACATTTATTGTTTTCGGTTTAACGAATGGCATTTGAAGATTTTAGATTTGGTGTTCATTGTTTACGATTTAAAATTTAGGGTTTTACGTGTATAGTTTGCGATTTATGATTTGGGGTTTGAAGATTAGGGTTAAGTGTTTAAAGATTAGGGTTTGAGATTTAGGTTTAAGATTTCGTGTTTGGTGTTTAGGGTTTGCATTTATAGATTTGGGGTTTGGCTTCCAATTCCACAAATTTCAAACCCTATATTTCAATTTTCAAATCCCCAAATCCACAACCACAAAAAATGCAACCCTAAACTCCAAATCTCAAATCCAATTCCATAAATTACAAACCCTAACTTTCAAACCCCAAATCGACAACCACAAAAAATACAAACCAAAAATCCAAACCTTAAATGTCAAACCTCAAATCCACAACCACAAAATATGCAACTCTAAACTCCAATCCCCAAATTTAATTCCACAAATTACAAACCCTAAATTTGAAACCCCTAATCAACAACCACAAACCCTAAACTCCAAACTCCAAATCCAATTCCACAAATTCTAAACCCTAAATTTCAAACCACAAATCCACAAAAAAATGCAACCCTTAATTCTAAAACCCAAATTCAATTCCACAAATTCCAAACCCTAACTTTCAAACCCCAAATCCACAACCACAAAAATGCAACCCCAATTCCAAACCTTAAATTTAAGTCCACAAATTCCAAACCCTAAATTTTAAACTCCAAATCCAGAACCACAAAAAATGCAACTTTTTTTTTTTTACGCAAATTATTCGAGAAGAAACACGTCTCCATACAAAGGAGAAAGACTAAATTTTCTTATGGAATGATTTCTTATTTCTTCATTCAATTGGTACAACCTTTAAATAGAATATACAAGTAACTTATTATAACTACTTTGCAATCCTAACTTCCTATTAAATTATACTAACTTCCTAAAACATATAAATATATAATTAATAAGTTATATTAAGAATAAAATACATAATAATTTTAAATAACCATATCAATCACCATAAGAAAAAGTTGGAAACTTCATTCATATATAAACAATAAAACCCATATAATCAGTCGATAATTATCAAAGAACTAAATTGAGAGAGCCAGACATCCAACAAGCTGGACAATTTTATTCTCCAGTCATAAAAAAAATATATATAGTCATCGTGATACAATATCATATATCATTATAATGTTATAATTTCATAAAAATTGAAAAAGTGAGAAAACAAAAGTAAGTTAAAAAGTAAGGAATATATGATATTGTATTTTTATTATCTTAAAGGAGCATCACAAAATATAGTATGAAGAGAGAAAGGAAGAGGACGATGACATCTAGATATAAGGAGATAGAAGCCCAAATGTGTTGAGCATGTGAGGTCCTCAAGATAAGGGTGTCTATTAAAATGTAAATGATGGATGATGATGAAATGAAATAATTAATAAAAAAATAAAAAGAATTCTGAGGAGTTAATCACCTTCATCATTGAGTAGGCATGGCAACGGGGCGGGGCCGGGGATTTTGCCATCCCAAACCCATAAAGTTCGGGTATCTCGTTACGCCTCTTTCCACATAAATTATGATTGTATTTTAGTATTTTTTTATTAAAAAAAAAGGTAAAAGTCCAAAATTATTTTGTTTTAACAATATTTTTTTAAATAAATAAAAGAAATAGAGAAGATCATTCGTTTATTACTCAAATTAAAAATAAAAAATAAACATATGAATATAATTTTAGAGATTGTTTAAGAGTTTCTAATTTTAAAGAGGTAAAATATAATTTTAACATAAGCGGGGCGGGTTCGGGGACGGGTTCAGGGTGGGTGTCAATGTCCCTATACCCGCCCCAAACCCATATTTTGAAATCGGGAAAAACCCATACCCAAAATCAAACCAGTCAACTCGGATTTTCCCCGTCAAAGCGGGTAGGGTTTGGGCGGGTACCCGCGAGTATGAGTTTTATTGCCATGCCTATCATTGAGTAAGGCACAAGTCAATCCAATGAATAAAGCTAAAAAAAGGGTGTAAATTAGGAGGAGAAAGTAACTGAGAAGATCCTTCTTCTTGTGATGATAATACTCAGCTGAACATGCTGCTGCAAGTTATGATTAATAGAAACAAATTACTAGGTCACTCGTGGAAGCTCCAATGGAGGAGAGGATTTTTTTCTTTGGGAAGTAGAGTCCTTCACACACCTTATGGAGGTTATTGCGCCGATACAAATTACTAAGGAGGAGGATTCTTGGGCATACATAGATGGAGGTTTGTTCACAGTTCGTCATATTTATCTCTTTTTGTATCAAAAGTTTCTTCCTCCTACTCCTCTAGTTTTGAGTTTGGTTGGAACGACTTCTCGGATTTGGGAGAGTTGGACCTCATTGAAGGTGATTGTTTTCTCTTGGCAAGCGCTCCTCGGTCGATTGCCAACTCGAGAGAACTTGGTTCGTAGACGGGTTATTCTTGACGAGGAGGCCGCGGTTTGTGCATTTGTGCCGGTGGAAGAGAATCGGAAAATCATTTATTTTCTTCCTGCGTCACGGGATGGTTGGTTTGGTCTAAGGTTCACCGTTGGTTTGGTTTGACCTCGTATTGCCGGATTCTATCTCCTCTCTTCTAGAAAGCTTCTTGAATTGCTACCGGAAAAAGAAGAATGGTTTCAAAGGTGTCTTATTGGTGTGGCACGCCATGATTTGGGTCCTTTGGCGGTCGAGAAACGAAAGGATTTTTTCGGAAAAAATTGCAGAACCATCGGAATTTTTTGATAGGATACAATACACTTCTTGGAATTGGTTGTTAGGAAAAAAGATTAACTCACCTTGCTTATTTTATGAGTGGTGCGTTAATCCCTTTGATTGTATAGCTAGGTAGTTTTTGGATGGGTTGGGTTGAGTACTACATGTACTTGTCTTACCGTGGTTGGCCAAGTACTTCTTGTACTTTTCTTTTTATTATATATATATATATATATATATATATATATATATATATATATATATATATTTATTCTTTGCTGTTAAAAAAAAAAATGATAAGATAAAAGAATAGAATAGAATTGGTAGGTACCAATGAGAGCAACTAGGAAAAGAACATAGTATAAGAACATAGTAGGAAAAGATTAGAATTGGTAGCTGTTGAAGAAATTAGCAACGGGAGGGAAGGAATCAAGGACGGAAACAACAGCAATGGTGAGAATCAACTGTAAGGGGACAATAGAGTAAACTGAACCAATAGCTCCACTATGATCCACACCTTTCATTCTTCCAGACATTTTTATTTACTATGCAACTTCAACACTAGAATTACAAGACTAGGGTTTTTGACTGAATATATATATCTTACTGTTAGCGTCTTTCAAGTGCTTATCAACTTATGGTATCGATTTTCATGATAATTAATTAAATTTTGCAACAAAACTTATCCAGTTTTCATTCCCTTAAAAACGCTTTTGATTTGTTGCTGCTATCCTATTTGGACAATTCCTCCTTATATCTTTGTTGTGAGTGACCTAGGAAATTGAATTTGTTAGTTTTTATTTTTATTTTTTACGCAACTTAGTCTTTTTTTTTTTTTTTTTTTTTAAATATAGTAGGAATTATTGTTAAAATACGAATAACCGGTCCATCATATATCACCTCATTTTCTGTCTAGAAAACAAATAGGGAAATCGGAGTAAACTATAATTAGAAAAATTTAAAATATTTTCAAAATTTAGGGATTATTATTAAAAAGCTAACAAAACATAAAGATAATTATCTTTTTTATAGAAAAGAGGGCCAGAGTCCAAGAAAAAATAAATTTAATCATCGTAGTTAATAAGAATATATTGTTGAGAGTTGATTTTCAGCTTTGTTCCTAATCAAATAAATTTGTTGATTGAAGAGGTTCATTCTAGAGTTGATTCCTATAATTCATTTTTTTTAATCAATCAATCAATTTTATTTTAGTTGAATTTCATTAAAAAAACAGAATTTTTGTTAAAAGATGATACAAAACAAAAATGCAGAAAAGGGGGACATGAGAATTTTTTGGTCAGCGACGTTATTCTTGTCTTTCGTAAACAATATCTTTAGTAAAAGATATACTCTCTCCGTCTTTTATAAGTGTCCGTTTAGAAAAGTACCAACAAATTAAGAAAGTGTATTTTTGCATCTTATCTTCCTATTATACCCTAATTTTAATTCACCAATAAATTCTTATTTTTTTGCGCACACTTTCTCTTTCCAATAAATTTAATATATTATGTAAAAAACAAACAAAATATATTTAATATGTTATGTACCAAAAAATTAAAAAAAAAAACCTTAGTTTCCCAAATATATAACATTATTTAGTTTTATTGAAAAAAATAAGAGTAATTGGCAAAAGATACAATTGACAAGTCGTATCCTTAAAACACTAAATGAACAGTTAATTAGAAAAAAAGGGAGGGAGTATTAGTTTCATTATAAGAAAATGTATGTTAGTTTATCTGAGGCTGTTACAATTCCTGAAATATTTTGAATAATTATTTTTCTTATATCACATAGAGTGCTGATGGAGGATAATGAGATATTGGAAATGGCCACAACTAAAAAAGAATTACATAGTGCAATTTTTCATATGCATCATGACAAGTCTCCATGTTCAGATGGATTCGCTCACAATCTACATTTGTTAAAGGGAGGTCAATTTTAGATAAAGATTGACAAGGCCCAAGTAAGTAGGTCAAGATGCAAAATTGGCCTAATAATTAAGAGCTAGTTTTACCCCCTCCCTCCAGCCAAAAATTCAATAAAGAGAAAAGAACACACTTTATGCACTTAACAAGTTCCTCACAAAAAATTAATCACCATTAAATAGAGTAAAAAAACTTCATTAATTCGTATATAAACAATAGAACCCATCTAAGCACCCTATAAGTATCAAAGAACTAAATGCAGAGAGCCAGACATCTAACAAGCTTCTGGTCATTAGAAAAAAGAAAGAAAAAAAACTGTAGTCATCATCATCCAATATATTAAGTACTCAAATGGTCCTGTTGGAGGTGCTTTCTTTCATTTGTAGCAGTGGGATATGGCCGATTGTGCAATGAAATATAGCATGGAGAGAGAGAGGAAGAGGATGATGACTTCTAGATACAAGGTGATAGAAACCGAAATGTACTTAGCATATGAGTACCTCTTGATAAGGGTGTTTGTGTCGTATACAATGTTGCCACAAAATATAATAAATGTAAGACACCCAATGATCATAAGAAAACACACATTGATTATATTTGAAAACATTCCCAATGGTAACAAAAACTGCAAGAAAATGATCACAATATTATTAGATTTCAAAATCACTATTAAGAAGGCAAATGTGCCTATCAATTATTAAAAAAAAAAAAACATAAGCATTTTAATAGTAAAATACCTCAATGACCATAATGAGATATAGAACTCGGACAGCTCTTGACAAGAATGGGTATAAAAAGTCGAAATCACCACCTCTTTTTACGGCCCAAAATGTGTAGATAGTCAAGATAAACACCACCACACCGGTATTCAATGCTACAACTAGGTTTATGTTTCCTGGATTAAATTTGTAACCGCGTTAGAATAAAAAAATTGATCTAATAAATATAGTTTAATTAGTAACTTCCGGTAATAATTTGAACTCTAAATTCACTACTTATTCACACTTATAAATAATCATCATGAAAAGAAATAATTAATCAAAAATAAAAATAAAAATTGAGGAGTTAATTACTGCTAAGATAGTCGACACAAATCAATCCAAGGGATAAAGCAAAAGAGACAGTGAAGATTAGGAGGAGAAAGTAACATAGAGGATGCTTCTGATGATGATACTCAACTAATAATAATGCTGCAATCAAAATTAAACAAATCAATCAATTAATTAATAGGAACAAACAAGAGTGTTATAAAATACTAGTACTAAAGAAAGTTATTATGATGATGAAGATAAAATAATAGAACACTACCAAACAAAGCGATTGTGAAAAGAACATAGTAGTTGTAATTGAAGAATTTAGCAATAGGAGGAACGAAAAGAAGGAGGGAAAAAACAGCAATGGTGAGAAGCAACTGGAAGATGGTGATAGAGTAAACTTTATGAATGAAGGACCATCTTAATTCAGGGTTCTCATCCATCATATTCACTCTATCGTCACCTCTAATTCCAGACATTATTACTATGCAACTTCAACACTAGAAGAAGACCAGGGTTTTTGACAGAATAACCTATTATATATAGCCTTTGTTGGATACTGTTGTAAGTTGTTTTTTTGTTGGATACTGTTTTCACGTAAGTGCTTATCAACTTATATGCTATCGGTTTTCATAATAATTAAATAAATAAATTTAATTTTGCAACAACACTTATCCAATTTTTCATCCCTTAAAAACGCTTTTGATTTGTTGCTTCTACCATCCCATGAGTCTATCCTGTTTGGACGATTCCTCGTAAAATTGGAATGGATTGGATCGAATGTTTTTTTTAGTCATCCAAAAATCAAACTACACCGCATGCTATCTTTGGATAGGATGACTCTTTGTATCGTTGTGATTATGTTTATTTTTTCTTCTTTAACTTTATTATTTTCGAACAAAAATGGACCAGTTAAAAAAGAATTAAGAGATCTTTAATCAAATAAGCTTTGATTAAATTTGAACAAACCATTATTTCTCACCGTTTACAATTGACAATAGTGCTTAATTCAATTTCAAATGCAAGTGATATACTATCAAAAAGAACAAGAGTAAGTTGCAAATAACTTCACAACTTAATTTGTTTTTACTACTTGCACTAAGGTACATACATAGGTCAAATAACTTGTACTCATAAATATGCAAATATTGTGCTAGACATGTGCACGCATTTTCCGTATTTGATCCACTGTATTGCAGTTGCATGGAATCGAACTGTGGCAATCGAGGGGTATAGAAATTAAAAAGAATGCGATATCTGAATTTAAGGTTCCTAGACTTCTTTCAATATATAGTTTCACCAAGACAAAACAAATATAACAATTGACCATCTGGTTTTGCTATTGTTGATTGCCAAATTTAATTAAATATATTAAGCACATTGTTTATTAATATCATCATATTAAGTACTCAAATAGCCATGTTGGCGGTGCTTTCTTGTAGCAGTTGGGAGTGGCCTGATTGTGTAATGAAGGGACTGAATATCAGGTAGAGCAGCTATGGATATATTATGCTGAGAGAGAGGAAGAGGCTGATGACATCTAGATATAAGCTGAAATGTACTTAGCATATGAGATCCTCTTGTCTGTGTTGATTACAATGCTGCCACAATGAAGGACCATCTTAATTCAAGGTTCTAATCCATCAAATTCATAGCTCCACTATCCACACCTTTTATTGCAGACATTTTTACTATGAAACTTCAACACTAAAAGACTATGGCTTTTGAGAGACTAACCTATTATATAACCTATTTTCTCTACTTTTAAAAATCTTACATTCTACATTCACTTACATGCATGGTATATATTAGAAGAGATAATGAAGAGAGATAGTATGATATACAATATGACACCTAAAAAATAAACTAAACGTATGTGAATATAGGATTTGCAAACTAAAATAAATTTTTAGTTTGAAATTAAGGTCAATTTTGTCATAACATGAAGCAACAGTTAGATTATTTCGGTATTTTCTAATGGAAAAATCTTCATCCTCATTATTTATCAAGTCTGAAGCGTACTCGAATCTCTAGAGGTGTTTATGATTACGGAATATATACAAGAAAAGAAAAATCTATGTAGTACCACTTGGGAGTTTTATATGATGTAAGAGAGTCTCACATCTCACAAATGGAGGACATATCTCTCCCAATAATAACAGTGGGAAATGGAGATGTTCACTACATAACAGCAGCAAAAGTCGACTATTATGAGACAAAAATGGATATTTGATTTTATTACAACACTGGTGTCAAGAAACAATCTCAACCCAAAAGTCCATAGACTCTGGAACATCATTTGTCAACTTAATATTGTTAACATTCAAGTCTAACTAGGCATACTTTCACATTTTAGCAACTATTCGGTTGAAAAAAAACCAACCAACTATAAAATAGTCGGGGAAGATTTAAAGTTCAAAAGACATATCTCAACAAAATGTGTGTATATACAAATGGGGGCATGGCAAAACGAATTTACGCTTCTCCAGAACCAGTAATATATGAAACTACAACTGTTGTATCATCAAGCTTGCCACCATAGTAACGAAATCCAGCATCTTGAGCAGCGGTTGAGAAAGGAGTCTGCCTGTTTTTATCCAGTGCCCGTTGACGTGCCAAAGCAGCTATCTTCTGAGCTGTGACCTGAGGGCTTAAGCCAGCTCTAACGCCGTGAACCACCACCGCTGTAATCTCATTATTGTACAAGTTATCAAACAGTCCATCCGTACCAGCAACTATGACATCGCCAGGAGCAACAGCAACTGTAAAAACCTGATATAAACAAGAGAGCCCATCTAAGCACCCTATAAGTATCAAAGAACTAGATGCAGAGAGCCAGACATCCAACAAGCTGGGAATTTTATTCGCCAGTTATTAAAAAAAACTATTAAAAAACCTGACTAATTGCCACAGTTAAATTACCATATAAAGAGAACAATTGCAAAAAATTACCCCAGGGCATAAACAAGACACGATATTATATTAGGAAGAATCTAGTAGCAATACACATTTGATAGCAAATCCTGTCATGCGTGGATGTGTATGTTTTGTAAGAAACAAGCAAATTCGTCAGAATACTACAGAACTAATGCCTCAAATATAAACAGGTAGGGTCAGTGAACAATTAGATCAAAAAATTTATGGATCAAATACGTATATGATAAGCTTACTCAAGAACAATTATTTAAACGAAAAATATCTGGAGCTCATTGACATTATGGTGGATGAGCAGTTCCTACTTCATGTCACTCTAACAACCACCATTTAATCAAAGCTGAATTCTGTCAAAATTCTACTTATTCTATTCAGACAGTATTATAACTCTATTGAATGTCTAAACTTAGTTTTACATTTTCTCACCACAATCCCCACTCTATTGACTTGTGCACTATAGCAGTGTTTACTCTAGGTCCTTGCTTACCTTTTCTTTTACATTAAGTCCCTCCCTAGGTTTACAATCTGTATTAATTAATGGATAGGATTAGCTTGTGATTAAACTATTGGACATTAGATTATATGTTCAGCCTGACTTTGAATTACAGAACACACTTGTAATCTGAGCTAAAAATACGCAAGTGAAACATGAAAAGGACTGAACAGTTTAATTTGTAAAATATAAACTGAATAATGTCGCATTTACGGGGCTGAATTGCAAACCTTTAAAAACAATTGACTATAAACAAATCTTATGGTAGGTTCACAGGTGAAGGAAAGAATGTATTTTTATCAACTGGAAAGTGATTAAAGAAAAACCATCATATCCTTTTTGTATGAATTTATAATTGAACAAAGGGAAAGCACATACTCCCTCCAGTCTCATATATAAGAAACAAAAAAAAAATTACAAAGTCTTAAATATAAGAAAAAGTTACTACAATCATTACATTTATTTTGAATATTCCAATTTTACCCTTTGTTTTACTTTTCCCCATAATAAATAATAATTTAATTTAACCAAAAAGTAAGGGTAAAAGTGGAAATGACATGTTTTTCCTAATCATTTACTCCACTTTCTTAAAGGGTGTGCCTTTTTTTGTTTCTTATATATGAGACCGGAAGGAGTATTAAAGAATAACATTTTAGAAATGGTAACACGTTCATACCTGACCAGAACTAGGTAAATCACTATTGCTACTACATTCCAACTGATAGGTGAAATTGAAATCATGTTGCTGCACAGGAGACCTGAATATAGTGCAACCATCACGGATAACCATAAACCCGCTGTCTCCCAAATTAATAGCATTAAGCCCCTATCAAAAGAGCACAGAAAATGAATATATGTCGACAAAAAGAATGCTCCAAATAAGAGATCTGACAACAAGGATTATGAAATAACATATCAAAATTCAATACCGATTCTTGAGAAGTTACTATATGCCAAAAAATTAAAAATACCAAGCACAGCAAAAATAAAGGTAGGTCAAGTTCCAGGATAAAGTAATGGTACTTTTGGAGTTCAAAAGTGCTCAACATTATCTGATCTTATGCTTTGACAAGTCCAAGGCCAGCAGACTTATATTTCCAAAAATTAAAGATCACCAGTCCCCTTTTATGCCAGTTAAAAATCAAAAGGGTGCAAGATCTACAAAATTATAAATTATTGCCTTGACAAATTATGGTGTCCTTTGACTTCCTAAAAGATTATCACTAGACAGTGAAAATTATTTTGAAGGCTCATATGACCAACTAGTTTTCTAGTTACATCGTTCAGTTACAAATAAATAGGAGCTCATTTGTAAGGGCTGAAAACAGCAATCACCAAAAGACCATCGAATTATTCAAACTAGATAATGGAAATATCAACAAAAATAGATGCAATACCTATGAGACATAAACTAAGTTCTACTCTATCAGCATTCTAAAATGCTTTAGCCTTAAAGCACTATAGTCTACAAGCCAGTGTGTCAGAATCAAAGTTCTTACAGTACTCCAAAGAGGATGGCATAGAGATGAAGGTAACCTGGTCAGTTAGTGCAATGATGCATGCGGTGGATGAACCCTTAGCTTTTGTACTTGAGTATGCTTTTTCCAGCACCCTAGCAGGGTCAACTGAACCTTTGGGCTCCTCCCGAATAGCATTCACTGAATTTGACATGAGTTCGCGAGAGTAAAATCCAGAATTAACACCAAGATCTGCCCATCCACCAACACCATCTGCCACCCCTACTGCTTGTTCCTCAGAACATATAAAATGAGCATCTTCTCCACCAGTGTCTTCTTTATCAGGATGAGGCAAGTAGCATGATCCAGATACCAGCTTCAGGGTTTTCCCAGAAGGAGTTTTCCTGCAGTCACCATTTCCAATCACGTCGCATCCACAATCAATATTGCAAATACAGAATATATTTGGTCACTGTGTATAGTCTCCAGTAAGTTTTTGGTTATAAAATTCAAATGTCAATAAAAAAGAATTTGTAAAAAGAAACGAGTTGGTTGAAATCTTTTTTTGGCTCACTATTGATGCATGTACACAAATACTACGGGTTAAAGATTAACTAATAAATCTGACACTTTCAAGTTTCAGCGTCATTGATATGAAAATCACTGGTTTAAAACGTCAAGGTTAAATTATGGAAGTCATCAAGCTTTCTTATATCAAGGGAAATAAAGAACTTTGAATATCATAGGGCCTCTGAATCTTAAGCAAATAGGCTACTCTAATTTTAATCTCAACAACCTTTCAACTTAAAAAAAAAAGGGTTCAATAATTTTTTACTGTTTGTTCAACTAATAAACTTCCAACCAATCAACTTATAAAGAACCACCGATTTGAACTCTTTCTTTTCAAAAACATCAACAATAAGAAAAAAGTCATTCCATTTGGAAGGGTGGTTTTACAATGTTTGTATAAGCTCCATTTACAAATATATACAAAGATGTACAACGCAGAACATTAAGGGTCTTCAGTTCCTTATGCCCAAAGGCCCAAGCTTTCTCTCAAATGACGAGATAGTCTCCCTCTCATCCCTTCCTATTATCTATAGGAATTAATCTTGAGTATGGGCAGTGGTAACCATCATATTCATACTAACAAAATAGCACCAGTCAAATGCAAATGTTCAATAAATTTTTCAGCATTATAAAAAATGCTAAAAGAGTTCGGTAATTCTATCTATGTAAAGATGGGATTCAATTCAACCATATATCGGTTACACAAAATAGCATTAGTCAAAAAAACCCGTGTTCTGTTTAAAGTGCCCTCGGATCATAAATGGATGTTTTACTATTCCTATAACTCAAACAGTCAAACTACATATAATAGATCACTGAGTCACCCAGTGAATAACAAGTCACACTACAATTCTTATTATTGATTTAAGAGCAGAGAATCAATATTGCTTCACACCCATGCTATGTTTATAATGTCAAGCACAAAAGGGAGACAACTTACAGTTCAGATGAATCTGCCGAATTCGTTAGCTTCTCCTCACGGGCAGAAGTGTCTACAGGCACATCATGAGCGGGGCCAACAGAGTTGCATGATGTCGACGAACTATGGTAGTCACTATATCCCGACTGTGTATAACGCCAAGATCTACCCCAACTCTTTGCAACATTACAAACAAAATAACCAAAAATTGCACCATTATCTGGCCGTTGATGGTTATTCAAACACATGCTCACTTTTCCACCATTTCCCAAACCAGTTCTCAGATAAACAATATTGCTATTATTCTTCGTTGACAGCGAACACCGACCACGTTTCAGATTCAAGTTATCTAAAGAGCACTCACCAACACCAAACCCAGGTAAGCGAGCAGCCATTGTTTTAATCTGAAACTTTCCACCAGCCAAATACTTATCGGGTCCAGAAAGAGCACAATCAATATGATATCCACAAACCTGAATCAAAGACCCTGATACAGACGGAACCGAAAAAGTTCTAGATAGCGTATCAACTACCGACAATGTTCTCCTTTTACCAACAAATTCAGGTCTTTCAGCTAAGGCAACCCCGGGACGAAAAAACAGGGTCGCCTCCACACAATCTGAACTTAATTTATTGACAGAATGAAAAAACTTAGAACTACCAAACCACAATTTTCCTTGTCCAATGAGAATTTCAGCAGAATCCTGAATTCCCCTTTCTTTCCCCAAATATTTTCCAAACCTCGAAAAGTAAGTATTGAATGGCATTTTATAAACACAATAATTCAGATTCATCAAATACAACGAGACGATTACCGGCACCAATACAAGCTAAATACAATAATCTCATAACTCCAAAAACATTAACCCTTCAATATATTCTTCGAATAATTAACAACAGAATTAAAATAAGAAAATGAGAGAAAGGGGGAAAAGGGGAGAATCTTACTTACAATTGGGGGAATAGAAAACCCTAACCCTAAGGAGTTAGGCGTAGGAGGTGGAAAAAAGTGATTATTATCGAAGGAAAGGGATAAATAAAGATTATTATGATGTGAGAGAGAAATTAGGGTTTGGCGGTAAGTTTCCCGCTTAGAGACAAGAGAACCACAGCCACAGCTTGATGACCGGTGAGCAACATGTGCGTTTATAAACAGAATCTCCAAATTTCTATGTGTAGTGTATTAATTAATATTATCTATTTTTTTATTTTTCCTTCTGTCCGTTACTTTTTTGGGTCAATGTTACTAGCATTTTCCTTTTATATATCCCTCTTATCTAAAATACTATAAACAAAAAATTTATTTTAGGTGCATCCCCTCCCCCGAAATTTTTTATTATACATATTTTAGGTTGATTGAATCCTTTACATATTTGACTTTTATTTTAGACTAAATACATAAATAATTGAATAAATTTAAAAAAAAATTTGTTTATAATTTGAAATCAGAAAGAGTAGTCACAAAAATATAATATTAAATTAGTTTAAATTTCTTTAATACGCTTTAAAATTTTTAAAAATAAAAGAAATAGAAATTATAAAATATTGCGTCAAAAAAAAAAAAGAAATTATAAAATAAAAAAAAGAACTTATAAAATTATATTCCCTTATGAAAAATATAAAATTCACTAAAAAAGAAAGTAATCATACTAATTAATTGAACTAAATGCACGCATGTCAAGTTGACATGTATGCGTTAAGATGATAGAAGTCTCTCTTATCTTACATAGTATTACATCGAATTTTTAAGAAAAAGTTGAGTGGTTCAGATTCGTTCAATTTTTTTTTGTTTTGATAGCATGATAATTTCTAGATTTTATATATGCATCTACAAGACATTTTGTTTTTTTTATAATGATTATATATATTTGTTTTATAAAATTTGTATATCCAAATAGCAATTATAATAAAGGATTAAAACAAATAATGTATGATATATATACTTAAAACCAATTTAATTGAACAAAAAATCCATTTTCTTAAAATTAAAAATTATGCGCAAAAAATTAATAAAATAAATAACGCGCGGAACGCGCGACCGCACGGATATGTTACTAGTTAGATTGAAGGTGGATAAATGACCTCAGTTGTCACTTGTCACTTCCAAGTGAACATAATTCGATTGTTAGAAACAATAAAACAATAGTTGTGCAATCAAGTTCAACCATATATTTTTGATTGAGTAATCAATAAAATGATCATATTCTACACACATATAATAATTTTCATAGTCTTTTAAAGACAATTTGCATGCCATATTGAGGTGACACAGTCATCACCAACATTGGTCCATGAACATATGTTGGTGAAACATAAAAAGAATATCTCTGCAGAATCATGGCAAGAACAATCTTGATTTCAACCATGGCTAAATTTTGACCTACACAATAGTTGGGGCCAAATCCAAATGGGAAATATGAAGAATATGAATGCTTATGGGGCTTTGTAAACCTCATAGGATCGAATTCAAGAGCATCTTCTCCCCATATTTTAGTATCATGATGAAGTGAAATTATAGACATGTATAATTGTGTGCCAGCAAGAATGTCAATGTTCCCAATGTTAACTCTTTTACTTGCTTGCCTCACCAATATCCCTGCTATAGGATAAAGTCTAAGTGTTTCCTGAATTACCAAGCTCACCTGATTGCAAAAATGAAATTCATCATTAATAATTTCTTTTATGATTGAAATTAAAGTGTTTTTACATCAATTTTTGAAATATAACATATTCAGGTATATTTTATCATATTGCCACATCATTATGACCCTTTTTACTAAAATTAAAAAATTAGCTATCACGTGAAAAAAATTTGAGTTTGATTCCTGGAATCCTCAATTTAGAAGATAGTTTAACCCCGTATGAAAAAATGAATTGCTTGTTGTTGACTGCATGATTCGTCCAGAGAGCCTAAGCCGTAGCAATACATTGGGTTGTTCAATTGGGTTTCTAGAATCTTAATTACTGTCGGTTAGCAACAAAAAAATTGCCATTGATTGAAAGTTTTTGTTTGTTGTCTTAACAATCATGTTCTCGTGAGAAAGAGACCCTAGTAACATGAAGATTGAGGTTAGAGTTTATCCATTAGTTGTTTCAGTCAAGATTTAAATTCATATACTGATTATCAATTTGACGATGGTTGCTATTCGCACCCTTCCCCGATTTGCTCAAACTAGAAAACACACTACCATATCTCCTGAAAGTTGGAGGACATGAGAGACTTTTGATCAGAGAACGAAGAGCAACCTTCCAATTTGACATTCATTGCTTAAACGCGTTAAACACCTGAATTCAACCACTTTGATTATCACTAATTGAAAATTATGCAAAACTTATAAAAAGCTAGAAAAGCATAAGCTAACTTACTAATTTGAGGCCACTTATTGTTTCAGGAGTTGGGGGTGTATGATGTCCTAAAACAGCAAGTACCTCCTCACGTGCCTTATTTTGCCATTCTTGATTCATCCCTAAAAGTAGGATTGCCCAACTTATTGAATTTGCACTTGTTTCCTTTCCTGCCAAATAGAAATTTTTACAATTATCTATAATCTCATCCATTCCTAACCTTTGTGTCTCATTATTGATAAATTTGTGAGGACACATTAGCAAAGTGAGCAAATTTTCTGAATTATTTTGCGCTTTATGGTTATCTTCAATCAACACTTGAATTAATTCTCGAGTTTTCTTTTCTAATCTCTTTCTTTCTCTATTATTCTTGGTAGGTATATACCTGCATAAAGATTATACATAGGTATTTTAATAATTGCATATTAGTTGAAATATAAGAAAATAAATAAGAATAAATAATGCTGATATTATTAGACCGAATATTTTCACCCTAAATTTTGCGGTCTCGTGTCATGTGAGTTTTAGATAGCATTTGTCACTTTGTCTACATAAAAGAAATTGTTATAAATATGTTTGATTTTTTTTTTTTTATAAGCTAAATATGTTTGGTGTAGTTGAGTGTTTTTTTATACAAAACCTTAAGCCAGGAAAATAAGCACTTCTTTGAGCAAGACTAGCAAGATGACAATGTTGATCTTGTAAATCAAAAATCTCTTTCCCTTCTTCATAGCTACTTCCAAAAGCAACTCTAGATATGATGTCAGCTGAAAGATTTTGGAGATCTTTATTCACATCAATCTCAAATTCTTCAATGCCACTGTTCTCATCTTCCCACGTGTAAAACATTAATTTTGTGGTGTCTATAATTTGAGGAATCCAAGACTGATATGCATATAGACACAATAGTGGGGTTAGTTTACATGAAATGAATTATTGAGTCATGTTATCAAGTATGTGAGACATGATTATTTAGAAAGAGATTTTACCTTAATCCTCTCCATTTTAAAAGCATTATTAGCAATTGATCTATAAATGGTCCACTTCTTTCCCTTTGAGAATAGAATTCCTTCTCCATAAAATTGTTTCGACAATGGATTCGGATCCATCTTCTTAAACCACTCACCCGTTTTCAAAAGTGCCTCCTTAATAATAATCGGGTCAGATAATATCAGTCGGGGCCTCGACCCGTACCAACTGAGGACAGTTTTCCCGTACATAGAAGTCCACCTATGATAGAATGGACACACACGCTGAACAATATCGTGGCATAAATCCATTGGCTTGGATTGAACTTCCGCGAACATACATTGGATCTCATCGGCATTTCCTTTAATCGGATGGTAGGGAGGACCCCTTATGCCTTGTTTGTTAAAGTGACGAGAAATTATCCATGGAAGCCAAATAATTGAGTATGTGATCCTTGCTATGAACACTAGCGGCAAGATAAAAATCAACAAGAGTAGAAGATGAGGCATGATCATTAAGGTTTGTAGAGACATGAAAGTAAGGAGTTTCTTATAACAAGTTATACTTAGTGAAGTGTTTAGTAAATGTTAATACCATGATGATTCCCATATCTTAAGAGATTAAATAGAATCTTTCTTATAACAAGTTGCTAATGACATGATGATTCCCGTACCTTAACAGATTAAATATAATCTGATGATGTAAATAAAGTAAAACCATATTATGGGACACTCGTACGGACATGTGACAATGATGCAATGAGTGACGTATTAGTCCAAGTTGGGTTCATTATAGAAAGAAAATGAGATGGTAATTCTAAAAATAAATCTTTAATCTTCTTTAAAAAAATGTAAATTCGTGAAAGAGTGTTGTAATCAAGTGCCTTCATATCATATTAGCACTAAGTAAAAAACATGTGCAAAGTTTAAAAAGATGAAAGATTGGCAAAAGAAACAAAGTTCTCATGTTGTTTGTGTTTGGTCACGCACTTGTATATGTCGCATAACAATTGGTTTCTAGAGCAGGATGATTGCAAACATGTCGCAAGGTGCTACAAACAGTAAATCACAAGCGGAGACAATCAAATGCAGCATTGATGCATCCTATTCAGCCTGCAGGATTGGTTTGTGTCTACGAGATGACAAGTTTGGAATCCCTCTATAGTGGATGAAGGGAAACCCCGCGAATTCTCCATGGCTTTGCAGTGAGTCGTGGATCTAGAGCTTGATAGTGTAGATTTTGAATTGGACTCGAAGGTGGTGAACAACATCAATAATGCTCAATTTGATATTTCCAATTTTGGTGCAATTTCTTCACATTGTAGTGTGTAGACATAATAAAAGTGAGAGACCTTGTATAATTGTGTCGTCATTAATTTAAAATTGTTGTTGAGTCAACAATTGTGTTGTCACAAACATTAAAAGTGAGGGACCTTGTATAATTCAAACAAAAGGAAATGATTAAACAAAAAAAACTTAGAAGCTTCTTTCTCATTATAATTTATTTCCCTCAAAAGCTTAAACACATTGAGACATCAAAAGATTAAAAACTAAGGAAATCTGTTGAACTAGTTTGAGAAAAGCATGAAATTAGTTAACTCTGCCGCTCAGCTGCGATCGTTTACAACTTGATTTCCTACAAACATGCCATCTCTTCTTTTAGGGAAACCAGGAGGATCCATAGTTGAGGCCCTATATTTAATCTCAGACGCTGCTCGAAAATCGGGATCAACTGAAGCTGGTCTAGGATTGTGATCGGCAGAACCAAGTCTATAGGTATTTGCTGCTCCACCGGGAAACCTTGTAGGCGAGCCATATCTTCTCGGTGGTGGTGGACCTCTGAGTGCTCCACTTCTAAGATCCATAACATCAGCAGAGGTTCTTGACGTAGAGTCCACAAAAGATCTTTCGCCGGAACTAGATGCCAAGGGAGCACCAGTTGCGGATGCCAAGGGATCATCCGGTCCCCACGATGTAAGTGCTTCCTTCTTCTTGGCGAAAAAATGCCAAGCCCCAAATAGAAAAAGTACAAAGAACAATACCGGACTAGTCCATAGCATGGTATTGAATTCACCTTTGTAGATAGGTAGATTGGAATGATACATTCCAACATAACCACCTCCAAGTCCAACGATAACAAGCTTTTCACGGTCACTAGCTATCAACGGTATCATCACTCTTGTTTCGTCATCCAAACTTGGAGTCGGATGATTCAAGAATGAGGATCTAAGTTCATCGATGCTTGAGGAGAAAACAGGTCGAGGAACCCCGACTCTCACATAATGAGGAGACGAAACATTAAACACAAAAACCTTTTTAGGGTTAACAATAAGCAAGTAACCCTTAATTGCCTGCAAGGCAAGAGGCTCATCCATTTCAAACTTTTTCTTGTATCTAACCCTGCATTTGAAGTTCATTACATCACCAAGCAACAAGACGTAGATCAAATCACCGTCAGATGTAAAACCGTAAGCCTTGGAACGCTCGGTGGCATCGAAAACATAAGCTCTAGCAAGGGAATGGTTCAGCCCTTCACATTCAGATTCTTTGATTTTCATGCCCCTTAAATCAATTGAGCCTGCACCGGTTTCTGTCAAAAACATAAGCCTTTGCTTCAAGAAAACTAACGGCCTACTACTCGGCGTGACAGAACCGTAAAACATACCGTTTTCCTTAAAAACCTTAATCTTCCCACTAGTATCAGCTGATAGAATGTACTTCATCCTCCCTACAAAATGAACTTCCAACAAAGTTATAGCCAAACCATTATCCTCATTTTCAGGTGACATAAACTTACCAACATTTTCCATGAAAAGCGAATTCCAATCTTCACCACTCGATCCCTCCCAAACTCTATGTAACAACATTCCCCCATTCTCATGACCAGTTACAACAAAACTCTCATTCTTAAAAACAGAAGTATACGAAACCATAGCCGTAATAGGCGAATCCAATAAAGTATCAAACTCAACCAACACATCACCATTTCTTAAAAACACATAAACTCTTCCCTTCTCATCACTAACTGCTACATACTTACTTAACCCTTCATGATCCTTAAAAGGCAGAACATTTATACAAGTTGCATCAGAATCCAATTTCACAGCAGATGCAAACTGAAACCTCTCTGACCAAAAAGGAGTATACTTTGTCACAGACATTCCCTTAGTTTTCTCACCATTTTGAGTTTTCCCATCAAACTCTCCATCACCAACTACTTCACTATTACTACTTGATCTTCCATCATCACCACCACCACCACCCTTTATCTGAGCAAACCTATTTTTTTCTTGAGCAACCTTTACAACCTCTTGTTGGGGTTGCTTTGATTCTAATCTTGCAACTATATCACTGAGATTTCTCACTAACTCTTCAAGTTTATCCAACAAAACTTGTGGATTCAATTGAGATTCAGAAACAGATTGATCATTGGATTGTGATTGTATTGAACATGATTCAGGGCTTAAAGGGTCACTAGAAACATGAAGAAAAGATAAAAATAAGAGCAAACAGAAGATAAAAATCTTGCCTTTTTCTGTAGCCGCCATTGAATTTGAAGAAGAAAATTTGTTGAAAGGTGTTGTTGGATCTGAAAAAGAGGGAATTTAGGAGAAATCTAAGTTAGATTTGAGGAATCTGAAGAAAGTGTATTGAATTGGATTTGACTTAGGTTGAAAATTGGGGCAAAACAAAGAAATGGATTTAACAAAGACATGTAAGAAACATAGGATATTATGATGATCTGGTCAGATCGGTGTGATGTATCTTTGTCAAATAATCTTTTAGGACATTGACAATTTTTATGTCCTTATTCATGCTCCTATCATAATAATTTTCTACTATTTTATCTATCTAATCCTATTTCTTATCTAATCTAAGTAAGAATTTCTAATTATTTAATTTAAATAATAATGTATATAGTAGCCATCATCATGGACTCATGGTTTTTACCTTTTTATTGGTTATAAATTGTTATGATTATTTACTTTTTATAGTAAAGACTAAAGAAGACTAAAGATAGTTTCCTTTCCTATATTATCTTGATGGGCTATATACTTTTTGGGAAAGGTTAACATGTGCATCAATGACACATGTTAAGAAAGTAAAAATAGAAAGTATTAAATGTTGAAACATTAAATTTTAACTTTATAAGCATTAAATTTTTGTATCATTAAATGTTAAATTTCTATATTAAGATACCTTAACATGTGCCCTATATGCACATGTTAAGTATCAATTTTTTTATCTGATAATATTATATATCGTTTATTCTTCTTTTATATAGTATTTTGTTTTAAAGATAATTTTTTTTTTTTGTTTTAGATGAAGTGGTAATCCACTGAAATTAAACTACATATAATTGTGAGATCCCGGGTTGAAACACGGATCACGATGTCCGACCTAACAATTTCGGCATTTTTGTAAGTTGAATTAGGACTTAACATATTGTTTTTATTTTTAATTTGTTCTCTTTAACCATTGTGTCATGTTGGGGACCGTCTCAAACATTTCCCTCTCATTTTCCCACAATCACCATCAATGCCTTGAATGCAAAAACTAAGCTCGATTTGAAAGAAAACGCGCAAATTATCTAACTTGAACATGACTGCAATCTTAATGTGTGTGTTTCTCTCAATTTCGACTTTCTAACATAAACCTCCCCAAATACATGGATTAAAGTTGTTACCAAAATGTGAAAATATGTTCCGAATTTGGAGTCATTTTAAATGATTGTAGAATGTATTTACTTTTGTTACAAAACTTTAAGATAAATTTTATTAGAAAACAAGCCAACAATATTGTTCACTTGTTAGCTAGAGCGCTATTGTTTTTTATTAGTCACTCATTATCATTTTGTATTGAAGTTGTTTTGAAAAATAAAATGAGTTAACTTTGTTTATGTGAATAATTATTATAGTGATTGTCAGTTGATTATCTTCCTACTCATCATCCTATTAATTAAGACTTGCTCCCCTTTAAATTAGATTAGACTAGTTATAGTTTCACTCACATTCTATAAAATTGAATTTGTCCAACTCATCATCCTATATTATATATGCTAGCAAAATTACTCTCTTTCTTGAAACGACAGTGATATGTGATCAAAGAAGTAAACATAGTAAGGGTGCATTGTATCACAAATCGACCAAATGTGTGGACAGTATTGGTTCAGCGATCATGAATCGACAGACAATAATTTTTTTTTACAAGAAAACGTCATCTCATGGTGAAAGGACTCTCTCTATTGGAGAAAAAAATTGAGGAAATAATGTGTGTATCTAAACATTGAATCATAAATATGTGATAATATTTTAATTAGAAAAAATAAAGAAAAATTGATTAATGATTAAGATGTTAGCGGCGCAGTTTGGTGTCTGTTTATCTTCTATTAAAGTGTAATTATCTTATGTATATATAATCAATAAAAAGATTATCTTCTCTTCAAAAATTTGATTAATGATTAAGATGTAAAAATTGAAAAAACTTGAGAGAAAATGGAAAGAATTCATTCCATTCTCATGATATACCAAAAATCGTTGATGTTGGCACATTGACCATCATCAACCTCCTAGAATATACCCCCTCTCGTGTTTTCACGGTAAACTAGTAAATTATTCGTGCATTCGTTAAATTAGTTGGTTGAAGAACATGCATATTTGTAATGCATTACAATCATATTAGCCTAAAATATAACAGTCCAAATTTACCCCAACTATATAGAATTTTTTGTTATATTTGGACTTTTACCGAGTTTTTTGTTGCTTATTTGATGCCAAATTTTAAAATATTATTTTATTGGTATTAATATTGCATCCTAATTTTTAAAATTTATTTTTTATACTCAAATGATAAACACGCATAAAAAATATACAAATATTTAGTTTTTTTTGCTAAATACAAATATTTAGTATTTGCATGTCTCAAATATGATTATTTTTAATAAAGAAAACCCATGAGAAAAAAGAAGAGACTATAAGTTTATTTTTTACTTTCATAAAAGTAAGACACTGTAACTAAAAAAGCAAAAGTATGCAAGGCTTATTATCAACAAAAAAAAAAGAGCAGACAAGTCTTATTATAAAAAAAAAATATATATATATATATATAATAATAAGCAATTTTTTTGGGTGGGAATGAACATATTTCTTTTTTTTTATAGATTTGAGTGAATGAACTTGATCAAGCTTTTTTTAATATTTTAATACGTATATCCCCTGGACCTCCGTACTATATTTTTTTTGGTTGGTTTTGGGCTTAGAAATGGTTTGAGGTTGGTTTCATGTGTTTTCTTACGCACACCCCTCTAATCCTCTCGTGCTCCTCCTTTATTTTTTATAGATATTCCGTTCAAGTTTTATAACTCAAAGCATATCTTTTATTGTTCGAATTCTTGAATTTGAATTGGGGGATTGGTCGGTAGTCATAGTCTTGTTTACCATTTCTAATTGGCCGACTTTGTGAAGTTTTATAACTCAAAGCATATCTTTTGTTGTTTGAATTATTGAATTTGAATTGGGGGATTGGTCGGTAGTCATAGTCTTGTTGTTGACCATTTCTAATTGACCGACTTTGGTCAACAAAGTAACTGTTGAGTCATGATGACCGAGAATGTTATGATTGATCAAATAAAACCCCCAAGTTGCTTTAGAACTTCAACACAAATGAGCTTTTCTCAGCTCTAAATGAACTGTGTATGTAAACAAGAGAGTTTCATTTACACTCGCCTTGTCTTTTATTTCTATTTCTTGGGAAGATGTCAGTGGCAAATATGAGAATTTCATTTGATGTAATTTGTATTGTAATATTTTCTTGTAATGTTTGATGTAATATTGTCTTTTTGTTGTAATAAACCATAAAGTATAAAACTTTACATTTCAAAGTATAGTTATCTTCAAGCCAACCTACTAGAGCCTTTTTTGTTTAATAAAAAATATTTTTTTATTTGTGGTCTAAATTAAGGATTTTAATAGCCTTATCCATAGACTGGTCTATGTTCTCTAACTGGTGATTATTGATTCCTTGCACGCCATCATTTGCATTTTCTCAAGGAAAAAATGGTTCGAGAATGTTTCATGGTATCAATGGACAACTAAATCAATATCGATAATAGCTAACAAATCAATATCGATAATAAAGTTTCATTTGTCCAGCATCAAAATATAGTTCACTTGCTACCTATCGTTAGTTGGTTTTGTAGACTTGGTAGAGAAAAATCACAGTTCGATCCCCGCAATTACTTGATGACAGAACCGACTATCGAACTAGATTAGACAGTCCAGTAAACCGGATACTGGTGGTAAAAAATAAGTATAATTCACTTGCTATTGATTACCATTAAGTAAAAACCTTTTTCTTTTTTGCTATATATTTAATCATAACACGTTTATTGTTGAAATTATTCCTTGCACACCACTATTTGTATTTTTTACGGGAAAAAATTGTTTGAGAATGATTCATGGCATCCCTGGGACAACTAAATCAATAATTAATATTAAACGTGTTTTTGACTAAAATTAAGAATAAACATTTTTTTGACTAAAAAAAATAATAATAAACATAAACAACATCATATTTCTATTGTCTAAAAAAAATATATCATATTTTTAATTCTTAGGATGGTGTATCTAATATCAAGAAAGATTCAAGACTATAAACATATTCAACTGATCATTTTATCAACCATCTTATTATGTTCCTAGACTAGACTAGAAAAGCACTTTCCAAATGCTAATATACAGTTAAAATATGCAAAATAAACAAAACCCAGAAATTACATTGAAATCATACAGTTTCAAACCAGCACAAGTCATCCTTATTCCTTACTATAATGCTGATTTCCATAGAGAAAAGAATGGTAGGATAGAATAACTTTATGAGAATAAGATGGTGCCAAATTTATAGGCAATCAATTACACGATTCTGCAATATAGGCGGAATATCGGAACAGTTCAAAAAATAAAATGAAAAGTTTAATGTGGACGATCAACGCCACATAGTAGGTCATTACATGATCAAATCACTTTCAAGTATACAATAATTTAAAGGCAAAATATGCCCCATGGTGACCACAAAAGGCATCAATACTAGATATAGCAAACTTATCAAGCAATATTGAGCCAAAATATGGGATGGAAAATTAGATCTCAAAATTCAATGTGGTCTCAGCAATAATTTTGGGAATTTTCCTTTCCTCGGCCAAGTTAACGGACGCCACAACCTGCAAGAAGACATAGCTGATAGTTAGAAGTTCTGTGTGAGAAACAAATAGAAACTACTCAAGACTTCCACTAAAGTTTGGGGCATCACCAGATCCGAGATATCTGCACCTATTTTCAACCCTTCACAAATTATTTGCATTTATTTAGGAATATAAATTATATTCAATTCTTATGAGACTACATAAGTACATATATAATATAATTTGATAAAGATGCATATCATTTAATTCACACCACCAAAGAAGTTGAAAACATATTATAAATCTTCCCCCTCAAACAAAGCCATCAACCTTCTAAGCATATTATAATCATTGTTACTTATTAAGAAACTAACATAAAATGATCTAGGGAAAAAAGTACACAATTGAAGTCTTAAAAGACTAGTAACATCAATCTATTAACTAGCTTATATTATACCAATGTATTATTAGTTAATACACATTGCATAATTGCATAAATGCTAAAAAAATCAACCTTGTGTAGGACATGATCAAACCAAACTTTGCAAGTTTCATCACCACAAATAAATTCAAAGCAGCTACATACAAAACCATAATCCATAGATATAAATCCAATGTTCTAAGTCACGGACGCAGTCACATTACAATTCATTAATTTCAGACACAAATGGCTAATCCTGTTGCCAATTAGATACATATCAATTGCAGTCACAGCGAACAATCATAAAAACCAATCACAAGTACGAATATCAACCACAAAAGTTAAACATAAAAAATCTTAGTTTTAAATTACAGTATGCAACAATGTTGTCAATGGCTAATCGCCAAATTTTGCCACACTATAGTGCTATAGCTAACTAATAACACTTGTACTAAGGGCCTATTTGGATTGTCTTATTTGAACTAACCACTACCATAAGTTGTGAGACTGTTTGGAAGAACTTATGAAAACAGCTTATGACAATTTTCATAAACTTTTTTCAACTTATATTCATAGGTTCTCTACTATAGCTTATGAAAACAGCATATGTACAAAAAAATAATTTAACTTCATTTTACCTTTTGCTATAAAAATAGCTTATATGAGCTTACACATGCTTATCATAACAAGAGCTTGTGCTATAAGCTGCAAATAAGCTGTTTATCCAAACAGACCTAAATTGGTTATCGGAGAATAACAGCATTTTGTTAAAATTTCATTAGGCTATAGCTTTATTGCGCCACTATTTGACACAAACACATTGATCGCAATTTTTCAACAATTTTCCATGAAACCAAACATTACTACCAAATTCCTCAACCCTAATTTAAAACCATAATCAAAATTCAAAAAAAATAATAACAACTAACCTTAAAGCAACCATGTGTTTTAGAATTCCTCAACCATTCAAACCCTAACAAATTACTCGAAGTCTGATAAGTAGCTTTCAACGAATTATCATCATTAACTCTTCTAGAAACAGCAAAATCCCAAGAATTCTTAACAACATCATAACTAGGTTCAATTGTAGTCAAACCCTTATGAACATAGCTATACTTCAATTTACAGTTCCCAGAACCAACAACATGATTAGCTGAAACCTTGTTTGATGGGTCCCACACTAACGTTCCGTCCAAAATTGTTCTGTTATCTCCTTTGCTATGTGTGTATGCTAGATTTAACGGTTTCTCTGCAACCCTAACGGTGTTCATGTACATAAACCGAAAATCCTGCAAAATGAAAAAAATTAACAAAAATAAACCGAACCGGTTTGGTTTAGAAATGGAGTGTTGTTTTGATGGTTTATTATTACTTTATTACCTTTTTGTCAACGTTGTAGTCGATACTGAAGGAACCGGGTTTCTCTACGGCGAGGGATAGACCGGATAAGGCAAGGCCATTTATGAAAGCGAAGTCAGTTGCGGATGCTCGGAGTTTGAGGTCGCCGGCGTTGAAGGCGACGGAAGCTGGGAAAGCGGCGGTGTTTTTGTCGACGTCGTATTTGCTCTTCAAAGCTCCTTTCATTGTTATTAACGGAGCGGGTAATGGAAATATGATGAAATGGAAAAGAGATATATAGTGGCAGTGATAAGCAGCCACCGCATATATTTGTCCCTCTGTTGAGTGTGCCGGCTAGTGTTGTTTTTGAGTGGGTGAATTTTGGGCTTCAGAGTTGGGTTTCGTAGTTTTAGTAATTGGCCCATTGAGAGTTGGGTTATGTTACTATATGATCCATGTCTCTCAAATCAAATTTGCTTTAGGTGCCTCTTGTTGCTCTCAGACCCTCCAAAAATCCCAACATATCCCTATATTGAGATTAGAGTAGTTCAGATTCTACAATCCGAAATGCAATTTACTTTGGAATGCACGTTCCAAAAACGCTTAAGTCCGGAAATGAAATGGAAGACATATAAATTTTCTTCAATTTTTGTCTACTGGCTAGTGTGATTTTGTTAGAATATAAGAAAGTATCTCATAATATTTTATCATAGGTTTTGAGTGGGTTTTGGACTTAAGAGTTGGGTTTGGTGCTTTAAGCAATTGACCCATTGAAATTGTCTTTTTTTGTTTTTGTTTTTTTTTATATAGATGGAATTACAAAGTATTAAAACTCACACATACAGAGTGGAAGAGTTGAAGTTCGAACTCTGTTTGTAACAAATTAGTAAAATTGTAGTATTAATTCTCAGATCTCAATTGGTCAAAAAAAAAAAATCTCAGATCTCAAGAATAGGAACGGTTATGGGAGCTTGCCTTCGTGATGAGACAGACACTTTTATTTCAACAATGATAGCAAATGAAGATGCCGTTATGTCGGCGTCAGAAGTGGAAGCTTGGAGCTTGCATCAAGGTCTCCAATGAGTTGCTAATATGGGCTACTGAAAGGTCGTCTTTGAGATGGATTGCAAGGTGGTTGTGGATGATGTTAACCAAGGTCACATAAATCATTCGGAGTATGGTTCAATTATTCAAAATTGTTGAACTTTGCTCCGTTATTATAACGACTTTATAATTGTTTTTGCTACGCGTCAAGCAAACGGTAACGCTCATGCTCTTGTACAAGCAGCTTTATCCCATGTTTCTTGCAACACTTTTAATGTAATTCCTAATTGTATTATCACTATTGTTATATGAAATGTCATAAGTTTGTATGCGTAAAAAAAAAAAATAGGCACAAGTATAATTTCAAAATTAAAATTTAAGCAAATTAAAGAAGAAGCTTTTTATTATAAATCAGCATGCATACACACCCTGAGTAAACTTCCGGATCTATTGAAAGGTAATGTAGCCAGAAGGAAGTGATCCTTGAGATGAGTTGGCTTTCTTAGGGATCTATAAACAACCATTAATTAAAAAGAAGTTTGTAAAATAACATGTTTGATGTATGTCCCTTTAGGCTTTAGTATGATTCAAAAAATAATGTTCTCTATGTGTGTATAGCTCGATTGACAACAATATTGCACATAATATATAGGGATGTGGTTCGAACTATGTACATCCACTTATTCACTTTAACTATGTGAATTTTTAGTCAATATTGGCCAAAAAAAAATATAACATTTATCTTATGGACTTCTTCTTTTTTAACTCTAGTTGTCACAACTTTTTTCTTTTTTTGGTCTATTAAAATGGGTGGTTTAAGGTCAATTTTGATATGAAATTACCCCTACAAAATATTTTTCCCCTTTAGTTAAATGTGTGATTTTCACATATTTGTTTGTTTTAATTTTTCGTCTTGGTACAATGTATTTTGTTTAATTTTCTCATCATAATGCGATGTTTATTTGTTTCAGGTTCAAGAATTACTTTCGATATAGTGTAGATTCAATCAATGTCGACTTTGATGTTATATGAATGTTACATATCCGAAGGCATGAATATTCCAGAAACTTCAATACCTTTTGTTCTGGACTGGGCCTTGAGCTAGGTCCAAATCCTCTCCTGCTCGGATGACCCAACAAATGTTGACCTACTCGCCCATCTACGCGTCATCGTTTAACACGTGCTCCTTCACATGAGGACACATGTGTACTGAAGCCTATCCATTATCCCTGATAGTGGGAGCAGACTTCACCCAAGATGAGGACTTGTAACGGTCTCTCCCTCCATCCTAGGAGAAGTCATGGCAGCAACTCTTAGTGGGTTGTTTGACATAGCTCATTAAAAGGACATTTGACTCAGTGCTGGGAGCTCTACAAATACCCTCCTCTACAGGAGGGTCAGATATTCAATTTCATTCTTATTCATGCTTAAACTTGTACTTGTTCTTTGAACTGAGCATCAGAGTGTATGCATGTACAAACTCTCCTTTGTTGATTGCTCAATTGATACGTCGCTAGCCATCATTCTACTCTGATCTTTCAAGTACAATCACATTTATATTTGTAAGCTTATGTAATTTGTCTATTTTATGCTATTACAAATGTTGTGTTAGTTTGTTCACACATTCATCATTTTTATTTTTAGCGATTTTAAATTTGTATGCATAAATATAATTTATCAATTTGAGTAAATAAATATTGTTTATTTTTAATCAAACAAATAACAAAACAATACCCGTGCACGAAATATGTATTTATATAATATTTTATTCACTACTTCAAAAATATTCAAGGTCAGAAAAGTATAATGGATTCCGAGATGTTATATGAAATTAAGGATGTATTTGGATTCCGTGATGGAATGAAGTGATGAATAATTAGATTCTATTTTTCTTTCCTCCCAATTTTAAATGTATGCAATGGATTGGAGTTTCACAATTAAAATATTACAATTTTATCTCTATCTTTATTGTATGTTTCCTATTCCTCTCAAATATTTTATTTTTTTTAATTACTATCATAGTAGTATGAAGTTTTCATCTTCGTTAGAAATGTCTCTATCAGAAAATCTGTGAGGTACATAGGTTCTTTCCGTTCAACCAAATTTTTCTTAGCCAAAAATCAAACTCTTAAATTTATGTTTAAAAAGACTAAAACTCTTACTATTTAAACCCATTTATAGTTAGTCTCTCAAATACTCAATATATCTCTCTTTTCTTATTCGTGTTTTTTTCCCTGGCCTATACTGTATGTGCGCTATTTGTTTCGTTACTTTTATATATTCGTGTTTCTTGCTTGATATGTGAATGCGTAATATATTTTAAAAATATCAACTATACAAATTTTAAGAATAGCATAGTTGGAAAAAACTACATTACATGATACATTACATACATATATAATATGCTACTGGCATCCATAACGACCAGGTAAACTAAAACCATAACACTTACCACTAAATTATGTTTTGATGTACTAGTAACATTTTTTTTTTTTTTGACGATAATGTACTAGTAACATGTTTAATGAAGCTAGTGGGGTATTACTTATTCTCAATTATCCAATAACTACTTGAAGTCTTTCATTAGAAATTACTATTTGTTTTCAGATTTCCAGATCCACATAACATATTAACATTGACCCAAGTTCTAAAAACAGACAAGCACACAATTTTTATTGGAGAACATATCGAAGTCTTTCTTTAGAAACATATGCATCCATGTGAAGTCATTATTTAAGTTTCTCTAACTTTACCAACTCTTGAAACAGGGACCTTTTCATATTTGCTAAATTATTATTTTTTGTTCTTTAACTAATTTGCTGATTTTATTTGGTCTTGTAACTACTTTTTTATTTTTACTAAGTAGCTACTTGTTATTACATTAAATTAGTTTATGTTATTAGTTTATAGGTTGTCCACCAAAGAATTCATTAACGTTTATTGTATAAAAATAGATAAATTTGTAGTAACATTAATATTCAAATATAACACAGAAGTAATTAGATGAGATGTGAGACGTCTATTACAAAATTAAAGAATTAATTTGATATTTGGAAAGTTAAAGGGTCATTCTACAATAAATGTTAAATTTAAATAGCACACGAATATATTTAGCCTGTATTATTTTTTCAAGTATATCATATATTATTTAATCATAGGTCGGTACGTATTAATTTCTTTGATTTTTAATGTAATATTCTCGATAAATTTTATTATTACTATAATTTAAAATTGGATCATGCTAGCTAGTATTTCTAGAGTGCTGGTTAAAAATTAAAAAAAATAAAAAAGTAAATTTTACATTGAAATTAATAATTTTTATATTTTAAAAATATTACCCACACAAATTTTAAGATAATACCACTTGATTTTTTTAATTAATGTCCCGAACTACTAATTAATATTTTCCTTTAAAATTTGATAGTTTGTTCACACAAACAAGATGAGATGATACCCGTAATAGTCAACTTTACATGACATCAAAGCATCACACCCACTTCCATGCCATCACTATATATTACAAAATAGCACCAATGAATTCTATACTTAAAAATAATTCAGCGATCTAGAATATTGGATTAAGTTAAAAATTTCTGCATAGAAGGAACAATATTGAATCCTTTTTGGATCAAGGCAAATTTCAAAACAATCACCAGCTAGCAGTCATATTCCTTACATCATGGGTTAGTTGACTTAGTCCAAGTGCTCCTTCAGAGAACTATCCAATTTGATCTTCATATAGTACACACACAACAACTCATGCTGTCAACAACCATATTTTTAATAAAAAAAATAATATGGAGTACTTTGTTTCTTTATTTTTGTTTTGAAATGGTTAAATTTAATAATTAGTTGTCGATAATAGGTTTTTCACTTTTCAGGATTTGAACTAAACTTTTACTCCTTAATTTTTTCAACTCTTAACCCACAGAGTAATTTGTTTCTAAAAACAATAAAATTGAGTACTTCAATAAAATGAATTACATATTTTTACAATAATTATAAATTATTAAACTGCAAATTATTAGAAGAGATGTTTCAAAAAATAGGTTTAATTGTACTTTTGATCATCTATTTTACATGTTCCGCGATTTTAGTCTCCCATTTATATTCCTCCTACATACTCTTAAAATTGAGAGTTTGTTCTAACTTATCCTTACAGAATCGGCTTGTAAGTTGATGATTGTTTTTACTTTATAAACATATTATATTCAGATCATCTCGCAATCGATGTTGAACTTCTTAACACACCCCCCTCACACGCAATACTGTTGAGCTTGGTGCGCAGATATAAATGATGGATGACCCGATCAAAAACTTGATAACATGCGGCCTAGCGGATCGTGGAAGAGCTCTGATACCATTTTAAATTGAGAATTTGATTTAACTCATTCTCACAAAATCAACTTGTAAGATGAGGATCGGCTCTATTTTATAAATTATAAACACATATTATATTCAGGTCATTTCACGATCGATGTGAGATTTCTTAAAATTCGTATGTAAATTGGCGCCATGTAAGAGGACTTTGGAAGCAAGTTTTAATAGCGTTTCTAAAAGTGGTATTATATGTCACTTATTTAATAGCGCCCGTGTGTAAAGTGCTATTATAATACTTCAAGCAATCAACTTTTAATAGCACCTGTGCCCATAAGCGCTATTATAAGTCCTAAATTTTTCAAATAAAAAACTAATCCTTTTTTTTTGCCTATATTTTTTAATACACTATACTTGGATAAGCAAAAAAAAAACTAAACAAATTTTATTGATCAACAAATTAAACAACACATGAGAAATAAGTGATGTACACTGCAACATAACCAAGTATCGGATATAAAATAATCCAACAACAAATTTCAAATTTAATTAATCCTTTGCTTAATTATAGTATGTATGAATCATGAATGACACCACTCGTTTCTAAATCGTTGATCTTTATAACAAGAAAAAAGCCTTAGTTTAGCTCATGTGGTGCCTGAGTACTAAAACTACTTAACTTGAAAGTTGTTCACAGTATACAAAACAATTATAAATGAATAGAAAAAACTACAGGTGTTTAATTTTTTTAATGCTAGATCCTGTTAAGAAGGGAACTGAAATAGAGAAAGAAATACCTGCATGTTAATTTAATGTAAAAATACACTAATTTATTAAAAAATTAAATAAATTATATAAAAAAAAGGGGTAGCCAAGGCCACCCGACGATAACACTAGGTTGCACCCCTCTCTGTATGGTTGTTGATGAAGTGGAAGGTACTACAAACATTTTGACGCTCAAGTAAGTAAAGAGGTCAAGTGAGATGTTTTAGAGTGAATAAAGTAATACATGAGTCCTTTGTTGAGAAGAAGTATATATATAGGCTTCCGGTACGGAGCCACAACCATTGATGAGAGGTTGAAGTCGCGAAATTGTCATCAATAACTTTTAGTGAGTTTATTGGCACTAAAGAGCTATTGATTTTGATGGAGGACATTGTGAGCTATGTATGCTTGCATTCATTGAAAAGATATACATTGTCTTGAGTCAACGTTATTCAAGCCGATCAGGTAGAATTGAGTCTTGACTTAGTCCAAAACAAATCCCAAGTCCATCGACACAATTAAAAATAAAAATATTGATAATGGTTTTTTTGTGTGGCGTAAATCAGGTATCATTTGTGTGCAACTATAAAGATTAATCGCTCAAGCTTTATAAGACTCAAATGGCTGGCAAACTCTCCGTAAGAGTTTCAACACTACTTTTTTTTTGAACGGCAAATATATTATTATATATAGATAAGCAAGTCTCTGCACAAGACGATCAGAGACCCGTAAAAGCGGAACTACATAGCAAAGGCGCCACATATAAGCGGAACACCTAAAAATACCAAAACAAAAACCACCTAATAGAGGTTCACTTCTAATCTCTTACTTAGAGAGACACCCCGCAGCTTCCAAACAACCAGAGAAAACACCAATCTAAGTTGCCCCTAGATACTAACTCCGACCTCGAATCAAAAGTGATCGTCCCATCAGAAGAATCAAAAGTCAACACCAACGCGGTAGAGATCAACCACATACAAAGAATCCTGCAAATCAGAAGAATCCAAAGAATCAAAAGTGATTGACCCAAAAAGTTTCCCCTTGTAGTGTTAATGAAGCAACGGTAGAATGAGAACCACGACAGATAAGGCTAAAAGTTAACACCAACGCAGTAGAGATCAACCACATACAAAGAATCCTGCAAATCTCAAAAGATTTCGAAACCAACATAGACTCAACAAGAATCATGCAAATCTCAACAGATTCCACCAAAACGAAAGCATGCCGTCAATAAGGAGCAGACAACCGAAAACAGAGACAAGATGGTGCGGCCAGAACGAAACAAAGGACCAAAAGACCACCACAGCCACCACGAAGAACAAACATAAGTACAAGACCACAAAAATGAAACAAGAATGGAGAACAAGGTCTCGCCGGAAAAACAGAGCGAAACAAAACAACAAAGCGCCCGAAAAAACCGAGAAAATAAATTAAAAGTTTGCCTACTTCTTTTTTACACGTTTTCCAAGGTGTAGGCTTATAGTAGTATGGAAAGGTAAAACAAAGGGTAAAATTGGAATATTCAAAATAAATGTAATGATTGTAGTAACTTTTTCTTATATTTAAGACTTTGTAATTTTTTATTTTTTTTCTTATATATGAGACCGGAGGGAGTACATTTGGATTTGGACTATGATTTGATGCATTTACGCAACCAGTGACTGGTGTGACGGTCCAGTTGATTTAAATATTTAGCTCAATATTTTTTTTTTTAATCAAACAAACTTAATGCATTTCATTAACTAGTAAATGTTCAATACATAAGGGAATAATCTCAAATATACGAAAACTAACCCAAGAATTGGCCGTCCTAGCAAAAGTATGAGCAATCATATTCGCTTGTCTCCTAACAAACTTCATTTCAAATTTTACGCACGATGACATAATTTGGATAATGTCCGCAACAATTAAACTAAATTCTGAATTACCACTATGTCTGATTCGAATAGCTTCAGTCAACACCTGTGAGTCGCTTTCAAATTGAACCATGTCCAAATCTCTATGATTGACTTCCTTCATGGCCTGCAAGAGCGTCCATGCTTCGCCTTCCACCGTTGACATGGTGACCTGTTGTCACTACGTGAAACTAGCCACAAAGTTGGCCACATGATCCCGATAACAGGCTCCCATTGTTGTTACCCTGACATCTGTAAAAAAGGCAATGTCAACATTACACTTTACCCAACTAATATGAGGTTTTTCCCATCTATCAGTCGAAGGAGGCGCATAATTATGGTTTTCATCATGCTTCAGATGATGAACAGCGAGCCAATCATGTCATGCATTATATGCATTTCTCCCGACTTAGCTCGACAAGTTGAGACTTTGATTCCAAACAACATCTTTTCGGTGGTGCCAAAAATGCTCCAAAAAAGTTACAGGGTGGTCTGGTCTTTATTTCGGCACATCGCAAACACTCGCTTCGCGGCAAGACCCTGCTGATACATATTATTATCAAGGACAGATTGTAGGCCAGTCGCCTGCCAACATTCCGCAGTTGCATTGCAGTCAAAAAAGACGTGGAGGTCATCTTCAGTCATATGCTCACATCTAGGGCAGTGTACATCATAGTCCACACGTCGTTGAAATAATGTAACTCGCGTCGGGAGACAACCTCGACATAGACGCCAGGGATCGTACACAAATATTAGCTCAATTGATAAAAATAGAGGGATCTGTTGATTTCATGATGATTCATGAGTAAATCTATTGAGTTACTCTAAATCACGGCCATTCATTTTGTTTTAATCTAATGGTTAATTATTACTTTTTTTAAATATCTGAGGGGAACCCCAAATTATGATCTTCCACCCTATTTCTCTGTTTTGAGTCTATGCCTCAACTTGTGCATCGTTTCACTCACTCTCATTTTAATAGAGACTATCCGGCCGTCTATTACTTGTTTCTATTGATGAACTCTATTATTGGCCTATAATTTAGGAGTGTCAAATAACCGATTATCCCAAAAGCTTAAGCTATTAGGAAAAGCTACATCAATGATTTTATATTATTTCTAACACGCCCCATATGCCCACCTACCATATGCTTAAATTCCACTTTTTAATTAGAAAGTGAGGGGAGCGGGGATCGAACTCTAGACCACTTAGTCATAGAGGCTCTGATACCATGTCAAATAACCGATTATCCCAAAAGCTTAAGCTATTAGGAAAGACTACATCAATGGTTTTATATTATTTTTAACAAGGAGCATTGTATTAAAACAAGATGGATGGTTGTGATTTAGAGTAATTCAATAAACTTACTCTTAGAGTGAATGAATCCCCTCATAAAAATATATTTAAACATAATTTTATTTTATAGATCCATAACAAGAACACATCCTCCACAAACACACAAGATCCTCTAGGACCGCTTGAAACAAGTAACGAATCATCACCTCCTGAAATATACTTCTTATTACACCTCACTTGCATCGGTATAATGAATCAACAAATGACAAAATATATGGCTAAACAAGGCTAATTTATTAAAGAGTAAATTAACCACTAGATAAATTTATTGAAATGCAAGATATGAGGACACATTTCTAGAAATATTCACTTCCTTACCAACTTTGCTCTACCAAACCCCTTTGAGATTTTAAGTTTATCTGTGATACCAAGATGTGCCATAAGAAGCCACACATGTGTTACTAGTTCTCCACCATGTCTTAGGTGCTGAGCATGATGAATTGCCTGAGAATTGCTAGCAGCATAATCTAGCATTTCAACCCAAACTTGAGTTATAAACTTCCACATGTTAAATGGTGTTGCCTCCCGTTCATCATCATTTCCTATCTCCCTTAAATTTTGAGCCAATCTGCATGCATCAAATAGGACAGATTTGCTTCTGTCACCTTTCACCTTTGAAGGACTAACTTTGTTCATATATTTGCACACTGTGTGTAGAATTTTAGATACTTGGTTCTCATTTTGTATACCACGTCTATCCCTTACAAATTCAGTTACCTCAGCACAAGTGTCTTGGAATCTTATCTCACCAATCCCATTAGGCAACATTGATGGTCTCTTAACAAGAAGATATAACATATACTCTGATAACCATTTGCTTGTTTCTATATAAGTCCTCTCATTTTCCAAAACTTCATATTCTATAGAATTATAGCATATATTTGTTGCAATATGCCATAAAAGAATGCTTTGATCAAATTCTACCTCCAAACTCCACCTTATTGTATCTAAATTTTTTCCCATATTCTCCCTATCCTCAATTTGTAGCACTAGCTTTGATCCTTCCAAAACTTTGTTGCCCCAATTGTAACAAAATCTTGTGTTATTTTTTTCAAACTCATCTCCTCCCCCTTTTATCTCCTCCTTCATTTGAAAGTGTTCAAAGATAATTTCCTTCAGATCATCTGTTAATAGAAAGAAACATAAAACTTAATTAGTTAATTAGAGAATCAACAAACTAACTAGTAACTGACTACTAACATGTTAAGAAGTCCTATATCGGATATGAGATGACTTGAATGAGTTTATAAGTAGGATATGAGTAATAAGTAAAGATAATTTTCACCTTACAAATCAGTTGATTTTACAAGAATGAGTTGAGCCAAATATAAAAATATAAGATAACAAATTTTTTATATTTCTATTACCTGTCACAGACACGGTGTTTGTAATTGTTTGCTTGTACTTTTGATACAGCTTATGAAGACTGCTGTATCTTTTTTTTTTAGTTCTCAATAAGCAAAAGCTTATGAGGTTGAATTGACCAATGCTACATGACCACCTTTTCTTCCATTTCACATAATGAATTAATGAAATGACCTTACCAGTAACCTTATTCTTGTGCATAGTCAACCACAGCATTGTCCAGTCAGAAAACAACATGGAAATTATTGAATATATGTCAAAGACGATAGCTCCAACAAGCAACATATTTGTGATCACCACATCAACTCTTGCATATTGATTCTCCACAAAGAAAAATAAAACACATACACTAATACTACAAGATAGAGTAACAAAACGTAGAATACAACCAATGAAAGAATAAACAATAGGTGCCTTTGTGTAGAACAGATCATACATAAAACCAAGCTCGATTTCCATCACTTCAAATCCTCGCTTTCCACTAAGGAAATAAGATCTGCTTTCTGAAACATCTTCAAAACTCAATATGAGATCTGCAAACAGAAGCTTAGGAATCTTCAAGAATCTGTTTGCAACTGTTACAGTTACTGCAGGACCATATGTGTAATGATCCCCAGTTTGTGGCAATGAGATTATGTTGATATTTCCTTGTGAAGGTGCATTAATATTATGATCAACAGCAGCAGCATCACCAGTTGATGGAGTTTGAATTAGGGATTCTACATTAACTTCATACCCTTCAAAAGAAGCTAAATTGTATGCTTCCATGTCTCTTGCATAATTAGGACCTGGATCAGGATCAGGAAACAAAGACTCTTTGAATTGTTGGCTACTTGCAGACCACAAAACCCAAATTCTCTCACCAATTTTGATAATACCAGCAATGAATATGGGTATTGCCAAAAGGTTAAGATCGGTATTTGTCCATGATCTCAAAAAGATGAAAATTGCAACCACAACTTGGCCAATATAAGTAAGCAAACGCCTACTCCAAAGTGCATTGTCTTCCATTGAGTAAGCAGTAATAGTATCTTGGCCACCAAGGTGAAGGAGAAGAAGTGGACCCCACAAAGCAACAATGACATGCTCTGGTTCAACACAATCACTTTTGTTTTTTCCTTCTTTATTTGAAAGAACACCAAGTGAGGTTATTGCTAACCAATCTGCAAACAAGTAGGCAGACCATAGTATGATTTTAAGGTAGATGTTTGTCCAGAACTGTCTTTTAGCTCCAAACAGTATGAGAATGCATTGGATGCTGAGGCTGAACACAACCATTAAACGAAGCTCCTCATTATCCCAAAAGTTCTGAAATCTTTTTGAAAAAATCTGCATCACGCCTCTTATCTGTGTGAGAGCTAAACTGCTAAGAATTGTGGAACCAAACAACATAATTGAAAACTTTGTACAAAATGTAATATTTTATAAAATTATTAATATATTACTTCTTAATAAAATTTAATATTTTATGTCTCATGACCTTGACTCAATTGGTTGGACATTGCATTATATATGCAAGGGGCATGGTTCGAATTTCGGTCATCCACTTATCCACCTTATGGATGAAATTTCTAGCCACCAGGTTACTTGACAAAAAAATAACGGTCCGATTTTTAAAACATTGATATTACATGGATTCAGATCATACATGCATTCAACAAAATATGAACCGTCTGATTGAGATGATACAGTTTAGATTTTAGTTTTTTTTTTTTTTTACTATTTTAGAAAATTAAAACTATATCAAGATTTGTGTTGTCGGATTTTAATCTTATGGCTAGAAATTGCTGACTGCAAGCTGACTACATGGTATCCAATTCCTATATTACATATCTTTTTTCATATGATATGCTATGTTAGAAACTTAGTATGCTATGCCAATTGTAAGAATTTGAATTCTAGACATTCTTCTCAAACTTCTTTAGATATTCTCAGGGCCGGTTCCTATGGGGAGCAAAGTAAGCTAAGGCATCGGCCCCCAAAACTCACCTAAAAAATTTTGAGGTCATATAATATTAGTTATATATTATTAGTTTGTATAAAATATTATGTGTATTAAATAAATTAATTTTGAGGCTCTATAATAATAGTTATATATTATCGATGTTCACAAAATATTATACGTTTAGTAAAAAAAATCATAATCAGGTAAGAAAATAGTAATTGCACATTTTTTTATTAGAAATTTTATCTATTCGCATGAGTCATGAAGTCGAACCCCGACCACAAGCTTAAGACGACTAAGACACTTACCACTTGGACCAATCCATTTTTTATGTTTCTTATGTTACTTAGGTACCGTTTGACCTGACTTTTTTCCTCTTCTTTTTCTTTAGAAGTAAGAAGTTGGACCAAAACAATAACTTTTAAAAGCTCTAGTAAAAAAAAACAGCTTTTATATTTTAAGAAAAATTATAATATATTATCAACCATATTTTTTAACCCTATTATAATAAATAAATAAAAAATTTTAATCTTGTTTTTTTTTCAAAAAAAAAAGATTTATCAAACAACTTTAATTTTAATTTTAAAGATATTATTTCTAACTTTATGGTTAAAATAGTTTTTACACCCAAAAAAAAGTTGGGCCAACGGTACATAATAATTTAAATAGAGAATTATTCTTTTTAATTTTTTTACTTTTTTAATTAATGGTCTATTTTCTAAATTTAAACCAAATCTTCAAGGACCATATCTTATCTTAATAATATAATAGTATATGTTTTTTACAGTATCTTAATAAGTTAAGAGGGTAGGAATAAATGACTAATTAGTTTGAATATTGATCATTCTCATTTTATGTGAATTACATATGTTGTTAGTTTTGTGACAAAAATTCTTCAATGGCTCATTTTCATTTATATGTGTGGTCTGTTTTATTTATTTATAAATATATTTACATGTGTCCAGAGCCACATGTTAAGAAGACTATACCAAAACCTACAAATAAAATAAAACATGAAGAAACATACCTGAAGCTTCATCATCAAATAACCAAGAGATTTGGAAGGTGGTTTGGAAGATCAAGGCTCCTCCTAGTGTTAAGAATTTTCTGTGGAGATTAGCTAAAGATATTCTTCCAACGAGAGGTAGACTTAAAAGAAAAGGCTTGAACTTAGATACTATTTGCCCTCTTTGTTTTGAAGCAGAAGAAAATCGTGATCATCTGTTCATGAGATGTAGGCTTGTGCAACAAACTTGGTTCTGCTCCAGTTTAGGAATCCATGTTCCATCTCAAAGGTCTTTGCAAGATTGGTTGGTTGAATGGCTATCCAATAAGAATATTTTAGCCTCTCAACTCTTTGTTATCACCCTTTGGAAGATTTGGCAGGGTAGAAATCTCTTGGTTTTTCAAAACACTCCTTTTGATCCTAGATTCATAGCCTCTGCAGCGGCTGATTTCACTTTTGAATTTAATGGTGCTGAAAATTCAGAAATTGTTGTTGTCCCGACCAGTCACTCTATTGATCCTTGGTGTCCTCCCCCGCCAGGTATGTCAAAACTGAATGTGGATGCTGGTTGTTTTAATGATGGTTTTATGGGTTGTGGGATGGTTATTAGAGACAATTTAGGGAGTGTTTTGTTTGTTGCGACAATGTTAGAGAAAAGACAAGTCTCCTCTACACTTGCTGAAGCTCTGGCTCTTAGATGGTGCCTCCAATGGATTCTAACAACCAACCAAAATAGCCACTTCATTATTGAAACAGACTCTGAAGTTGTTGTGAAATGTTTGCAGGGTGCTATATGTGTGTCATTAATTGAGAATATTATTCTTGATTGCTCTGATATATTGTCTAACCTTAGTAATTGTAATGTAGTTTTCATTCGAAGATGTAAGAATGTTGTTGCTCATTGTTTAGTAGGAATAGCAAAACAATTTGGTTCTCGTTCTTGGGTGGGATATGTCCCAGAACCCGCAGATGCTGCTGTTTGTATGGATTTACTTTCGTTGAATTGAATGCATACTTGACCGTCAAAAAAAAAAATGGTGGCCCGAGCAAGGCAACACGTCATTCGTCCAGGGCCTCAAATTTCCAGTCTGGCGGATATTTTAAAAATATTTATTGCAAATGTTTAAGTAGTATTTAAATATGAAGGGTGATGTTAACTAGTGTCTTTGAGAATACTGGTTAAGGATGTCAAAAGAAGAAATTGCTGCATATAAGTATAACATTTTTTACATATTTTAGAAGGTGATTATACAAATTTCAAAAAAACAATTCATATTTATTTCCTTAACTAGTGTCCCGAGGCACTAGCTAGCGTTCTCTAACTATGAGAGCTAATGTCTTGTAATTAATAGCCGAGTGGTTCAGCTATTTTTGTGAAATGATGTGTGTGATTCTGTACGCGAGCTATTGCATTATTAAGGGTCTTTTCTTAATAATCAAAACTGATGTTTTTAATTACTATTACTATAGAAATACGATTTATTTTTTTAATCTTTTACTAAACAAGACTTCGATGATTATAGTTTATAGACATTATATAATACCCTTCCGATCCTTTTTATAAAAAACTTTTAACTTTTCAGGTTCATTTAATAATTAATGTATTTGGTTTATATTATGGATCAAATACATTAGTTATTCAATGAACCAAGAAAATTAACTGTTTTTATAAAAAAGACCAGAGGGAGTATAAATTTATTTGCTTATAAGTAGCTAACTATAAATAACTTTATTTTTTAAAGACAACTTGCTGAAGCACAATTATAAAAAAGATTAAAAAAAATTGGCGAAGCGCAACATTATTGAGCCCGGTCATCAAGTTTGTGTGGCTTGTTGTGACTACTTGAAAACCACTCCTCACTTATTTCTCTCTTGCCCGATCTTCGCCGCCTTGTGGGGTTTGGTAAGATCTTGGATTGGTATCTTTTATGTTGATTTGACCTTGTTACAGGATCACTTTATTCATGCTTCTGGTGGATCGCGTGAGTGTCGATCATTACTGCAACTTACTTGGTTATGTTGTATTGGGGTTATCTGGAATGAGCCGAATAATAGAATTTCCAAGGCTAAGGAAACCACATTTCATGGGACGTTAGATAAAGTCAAATCATACTCGCGTCAGTGGTTACAAGTCTGTTATGTTAATATTGATGTAAACTCTCAATGTGGTGGACGAGCCCCCTCACCTGCGTGGATGCTCGTTAAGTCCTTTGTGTCTATGTTCCTCCGGTTTGTGTTAACTGTGTAAATTATTGAGATTCTTTCTAACACACCTTGTGCTAGTAAGGATGTTCCTTTGATTATTAACATGTAATTCATTTTTGCTTTTTTTTTAAAGGGTAAAAAATAAAAATTTAAATAAGAACGTTGATTTTACTATTTTTTTTTATTTTTAAAGGGCGTCTAATTTTTTAATTTGCCTCAAAATACATTGGCACGGCCCTATGGATAGTAATTGAAAATAAATAATACCCCACTAGCTTCATTAAACATGTTACTAGTACATCAAATTCAAAACATAATTTAGTGGTAAGTGTTATGGTTATGGTTTTGGTTTACCTAGTCGTTATGAATGCCAGTAGCATACTACTCTCTCCTTATCAAATTATATGTCACTTTGAGAAATATTGGAGTAATTCAAAAGAAGCATCTATTCAGACAAGAACCAATTGCAAACTAGTAAATGTTGAATTGGTCCATATCAATCAACCCAAAAAAATCCAAAAGTTAGAACCTCAACAATCAAAGGATCACATTAGTCCTCAGCCCCGCATCACCAATTTCAATTGGAGAGAAGAAGAGCAACAAATATGCAGAAAATCAGAACTCAAAACTGTCTTCAATATCACAAACAATAAGCCAAGACTTCATCAAACCACATATCCTATCAGCAATAACTAACACCACAAAAATCTATCTTCAAAGACAACTTTTAACAAGCACCTTGTGACCATTATATTGCCCCATTCTCAAAGAAAACATATATGCAGAAAAACACAACTAAAATGATAGATTCTTGTAAATCTTAGCAACTCAGAATATCTGGATAAAAGGAAATGATTGTAGTTACCAGAAATTATTCCATATTTTTCCAGCAAGAAATTCCAAATCGATATCTAGAGATCCTCTTTGAACTAACCAAATCAAAACCATAATCTTCGTCGCTTCCCTCCGTCACCGACGGTGAAAAAACGTCTCCAAAATCCTTGTACCTTCAATTCAAAATGTTGAGGACAAAATTCTCTCGTATGAAGAAGAGATGTGATCACCAAATCCTTGGAATATCAAAGTCGAAAAAGGCGAATCTCAAAATTGCAAACTGGAATGACGATTCAAAATCATAAATGGCGATCAATGCATATTATCCAAATCTCTTGTCACTAGACCAAATATGGTGGCCTAGCGAATGACACATATAATATGTACATATTTCGTGCACCGGTATTATTTTATTATTTGTTTAACTAAAAATAAATAATATTCATGTACTTAAATTGATAAAGTACATCGATGTAATAAAAAATTAAAATCACTAAAAATAAAAAGGATAAATCTGTGAAGAAACTCATATCCATAATAACATAAAACGGGCAAATTACATAAGCCTATCAATATAAAGGTATTGAAGTTTTTGGAATATTCATGCATTTGAATCGGTAGCGCGTTGATGTCATTAAAGTCGACATTGATTGAATCTACAATATATCGAAATAATCTTTGAACTTGAAACAAATGAAGATCACACTAAGACAGGAAAATAAAATACACTGCACCAAGACGGAAAAATAAAACAAAATACACCGTACCAATACGAAAAATAAAAAATAAACAATTTGTAGGAGTAATTTTTATTTTTATACCATTGGATTCATCTAATCTACACACTACTACTACTACCTCTAGTCTCTCTACACTTGATTTTTATTATTTCTTTCCTCTACTACTTCTTTCCACAACAAGCAAGCATCTTCATCAACCTTCCTCCATCATTCATGGATTCCTTTGATATTTTTCTTCTTTGTCATCCAATATCCATGAAATGGTAGATCCATCCATTTTCTTCACTATTAAGCTTCCAAATTTTTCTTCTTCACCATTAAGCTTCCATCGCATAAAAATCTTTTTTTCTTTCATCCATTTGTCTATTTGATATTTTTCTTCTTTGTCATCCAGTATCCATTTTCTTCTTTCTTTCTTTTTGAATGATGTTTGGGTTTCCATGGCCACACCACACATAAGTAATTCAAAATGGGTACGACAAACATGAAAAAAATTATTGAGTTTCTTTTTTATTTTTATAACAGTCAGTTTCTTTCATTTTGTTTATTTTTGTTGTTGACATGTTCATGGGTTATAATAGTATCACTAGTAGTGTCTTCTTTTGTTGTTTCTCTAAGGGTTGATAATCTACTTACCAAATATAAAGATAGAGTTAAATGGGTAGATAGAAAATCAAAGTTACTAGAAGCTCTCTTAGTGGATCATTACAAACTTAGGAAGAAACAGGAAGAAGTAGAATTACGAGTCCGTTCTTTCTGGGATATAGAAGACCTATCTCAACTTCATGTTCATCTAAACAAAGATGAGGAAAAATGGGTAAAATCAACAAAAGAAGTTGTTAATAAAGCACAACACTGTTGCAGAGAGTACGACAAACAAAGACCAATGTCCATTTGGGGTATATATGGATGGATGACCTCCAAAGATGATGTTCTTCACAGACAAATAGATGATGTCGAAAGTAAGCTGACATCTCATTTTGAAAAGAAAGATGAACAAGCCAAAAAGATTCATATGTCTATGGAGGAATCAAGATCTAAGGCTAGAAGTCTTCTGGATCAATATACAACCGAAGAGGGGCATAAATCAAAAGCAGGAAATCTTCATAACTTTGTAGAAGACCAAAACCAAAAGCAGAAAAAGCTTTCTATAAGTTTTGATGATTTGATCAAGATGAGCATGGAGATGGACCTATTTTCAGCCATGGAAGAGAGACGAACTATATATCTCCTGCTTCCATTGCATGCTTTCCTCAAGGACTTGAGTCACCTTCAATTAGAAACTGAAACAGAAAAGTGCTGGAGAACAGTAGCGGAAGAAATAATTAACGATGCTGAGATCCACCTTAGCAACTACTTATGGTGGTTTCAGACTTTTGGCATATTGATTAAATTCAAGGACATTCCATTTGTTACAAAACCATTCAGAGAGAAGATGAAGGTCATTGTCACAGAGTTTAACAAACTGCTCAAGTACAACTTAACTTTCATTGATAGAGTTGCAGAAAAGTCAACCTTCTCCTCTTTTGCAAGGGACACAGAAATCACATCAGTCATTAGAAGAAACATGACATATGTGATAACAATCCCAGCGCTAGAAGATGAAATGAAGTTAATGTGTTATGCATTGGACAAAATTTATAATCGGCTTAAGAAAGCAGAAGCCACAGCAGGGAGAAACGGTAGTATAAAGCAAATATACTACATTGTTGAGGAGCTAAACAAAGTAGAATGGCATGTGAATGGCCTTGAGCTCAATCTAATTGAGATGAAAAATGCAATTGATCTTCTTCAGCATTTTACAAAAACTTGCATTATCAAAAGACAGGATTCAACCAAAATAGTTGGTTTGAAAATCAAAGAACAAGATTTGGTCTTGAATCTAACTGCAAACATTGATAATATTGCTCCGATACTTTGCATCATGGGGATGAAAGGTGTGGGGAAGACAGCTCTGGCAAAGAGAGTTTATTATAACAAATTTGTAGCCAATCTCTTCCCTACCCGTGTCTGGATAACAGTAATTGCAGGAGAAATAAAAAAAACAAAAGTTCTGCTCATGAAAAACGACGGAACTATAGACCAAACATTGAATATGAACCAGGTATACCGTCACTTGAAAGATATGTTCTGCCTAGTTGTTCTAGATAATGTCTCACAAAAGAAAGATTTTGATAAACTATATCAAAATTTACGTGTATCTCAATGGAAAAATGAGAGCAGGATAGTGGTGACAACATGCTTTAAAGAAGTGGCTTTGCATGTCGACAGGAGAAGCACCACTCACACCATTCCACTGCTAACGAAGGAAGAGAGTTGGGCATTGTTTCAGAAGGTGGCTGCCATTGAAAAACTAACACCCAGAAAACAGTTAGAACTAAGAAATATGGAAACTTTTGCAAAGAAGGTGGTGGGAAAATGTGGCGGCTTGCCATTAGAAATCTTATCTCTTGGGTTTGCCATGTCAGCAAAGGGCATAACTCAAAAGAACTTTCGGTGGGTGTTTGAACAATTCAATCATGGCCGTTACAAAACACGATGGCTGCAAGTTTGGGAAAATAACAGGGAAGAATTGAGTGAAACTGTGAGGAACTGTCTATATTACTTTACAAAATTCCCATTAGACTACGAAATTTCAGCAAGGAGATTAGTCAATCTATGGGTTGGAGAAGGATTGGTGCAACAGAACAACCAAGAGGCACCCAAAGACACTGCAGAAAGTTACCTAGAAGAGTTGAGAGATCGCAGCATGATTCAAGTTGTGACACTTAAGTCCAATGGCAAGATTAAGACATGTTGTTTGCCAAGTATGCTCAGAGAAATCATCTTGCAAAATAGCAACAGAACAAACCACACACAGTTTTTAGCTCAACGGTTTGCCTATAATTTTGATGATCACGGTCTTGATGCAAATTCCACACAAGCATTCAGAAATGACGGAATCCCCGTGTCTGTTCTTTTCTTTGACAAGCGAGAGGGAATTGAACCAGGAAAACGTGTAGGGAATATCCTTTCAACAGGCATTGCACGTGAGCAGTTCCTAAAGACCAGAGCTCTTGATCTTGAATGCATATTCAGACCACACTTGCCTAATACTTTAAGTAAGCTCAATAATCTCAAGTATCTTAACTTAAGATGGACTTACTTGAAGGAATTACCCCTATGCATATGCAAACTTCTGGAGCTGGAAACATTGGATTTAAAGTATACATGTATCAATTACATCTCAAGCTCAATCTGGGAATTGAAGAAACTTAAGGAATTATATCTGCCTCAAAAATTTCGAAGTAAACTTGAAGGCAAACCGGGGGGAAATGTTAAAGAAACTCTGCACACACTATGGGGTGTGTTCTTGTATGGGAATTACCCTCTTCTTGGCTATCTTCACAAGCTGAAGAGACTTCAAAAATTAAAATTAACTTTCCAGTTGAATGGATCAGAGCAAGAGTTGCAAAATACACTTGTACAGAAGATTGTGAAGCTTCAACAACTTCATTCACTGACACTTAAATCAGTGGATGCAACTAGTGGTCCAGAAAATCTTAAATTGATTAAAATGGAAAATCTGGTGAATCTCTCATCCCTCCGGTTGTTTGGCCGATTAGAGAACCCACTTGATGCAAACCTCCTTCCGAGAAATCTCACTGATCTCACCTTGTCAGCTTCAAAGCTATCAGTTGATCCTATGCCGGAGTTGCAGAACCTGCCCATGCTTAAGTTTTTGTCTTTCTATGGCGACTCTTATATAAAAAGAAAGATGGTTTGTGCCCCAGAAAGCTTCGAACAACTTAAAGTGCTAAGATTCTGGAATTTGGAGATGCTGGAAGAATGGGATGTTATGGAAGGAGCGATGCCTCGCCTCATGGAATTTGAAGTCCGGTCCTGCATACGATTAGAAGTTCCCACTGGGTTGAGGCATTTGAAGACTATTCGATCAATAAAATTACGTAAAATGCCAAATCAATTTGTGTATAACACACAGTCACTGGTTAACGTTGAGATGCCACTAGTGATCGTTGAGCGTTATGATCACTAATGTCAAATTAAATAGGTAAGTTACTAAGTTTCCCCACCCCTGGCTTAAGGCTTCTATAATGATAGCGCTTTACTTTATTGTAACATGTCACAGCCTTGTTCTCATTTTTTCTTATTTGAATGTGCATCAGAAAACAGGTGAAGATGGTGATGTAGTTGCCGTGTTGGTGAATTAATATCTTTTCTTTCCTGAGTCGCTCTATGTCCTTTTCAAACTTGCCAAAAATTCAAAATAAGTGAAGGCCTTTTAAGTTGGTACTTATGAAGGCTCTCCATGTAAACTTCTGCACTGTTATTTTCACTTTGATTTCTATGTGTTGTGCAATAAATTACATTGTCATTTGGAACAATATTTATTTACGTTTACAAAGCTAATTTGTTGAATGCATTCCATTGAACAATTGTTCTGTTTAATCAAATAAGTGTGTTGTAATTTTGTATCGGTGTTTATTCACAAGAGTCCTAATTTATAAAGAAGCGACACCGACACGATACAGACGCGTAGACACTCTTAGGGTAAAAAACATAATGTGTACCTTGTGGTCAAGACACGACGGCATCCTTCTCGTGAAGTGGAGAAAGATCGACAAAACGGTGTGCTACACGGTGGTTGTTGCTGACCATGGTGAAGATGTCACTTTGCAGAAGTTGCGGAGAAGGCCCTCTTTCAATTCGACCGCACACGTTAACTGTAATTGGTGACATGGCGGCAAGGACTCCATTGATTTTTTTATTTCCGGTGATTATTTCACTTTTTGACAGGACCCGTTGCTACTTTGAGTAATTGTCTTTGAGAAAGAAGAAAACAAAATGCCAAGATTGAAATTGAAACAAAATATTATTTATCTGAAAGAAATATGGACAAGGTGCTTTGAGGTATGCAACAAAAGAGAAGGTAAAGCAGGCGAGGCAGGGCACGAAAATGGCAGGGTCTTTTACGGATTCTTTTTTAAGTTTTAACAATTAATTTAATTTAATGTTTTGCAGTTTATATTTGTACCATTGATTTAATCTAATGCCTCGTGATCTAACCTGATGATCAAAAGAGGTTGAAGGCCAACTATCTGTCGTTGAGCAAGCAATTGATCCACCAAAGGGAGTTTGTAGAGGAGGGTATTTATAGAGCCCCCAACGTTGCGCCAGAGGTCCTCTTAATGAGTCGTGCGTGCCAAGCAGTCCATTAAGTGTGACAGTCAGGGTTTCTCCTTGGATGGGGGGATAGACCATTATCCCTAGGTCAAAGTTGTTCCACTTAATCTGGGCAGACTCCGATGATGATGTGTCATCGGCATAACGAGGGGCACGTGTAACATACGTCTGCTGACGTGGACGACCAGACCCATATTTATTGGGTCATCCGAGCATAAGCGGGTCGAGCCTAGTGTTAGCCCCATTCAAGAACATATGGGAATGAAGAGGCAGAGAGCGTTGCGCGAAGGGTTGGCTGTTGAGGATCCAAACACATCATTGAGTTTTAGAGTATGAGATGATTGATGTTGTTAGAGGAGTATGAGATAATATCTCAGAACAACTTTGATATTGTGTTAGTATTAGATTATCTCCTAGAATCAGTTCATAGTTAGAGTATCTCATAATGATCGATTGATCATATAGTGCATTAATAAAGTGTCCAAGTATGATTTCAACATACATAAATTTGGAAACTCACTTGGGTTGGTCAGATGGTATTAGTTTAGGACCTGAGAGTGTGATCCTTCTTAAAGTTTCAGGTTCGATTCTCTCTAGTACTAATTTGAGTGGTCTAATTTGGCTTATTAAAAAAAAACGTACATAAATTTCTCAATAAAGAGTGTTTAGCCTCTTAATCAGTGCTTTAGGTTCTCAATAGAGATTAAGACATACATTTCATAGCCACTAGGTTATTTGAAAAGGAAAAGGAAAAAAAAAACTTTTGGTTCCCCACCAATTTAATTCTTTTTTTTTTAGTTTTATTCCCTCATTGTATTTTGAGGTCTACTTTGCTAACGAGGCATATCGTTTTCCCTTGTTTTAAGATGGAGATTTGAACTTAGATTTTTCGTTTATTCACTTCAAATGTAAATCTAATCATTAGATTATTTAACAGAAAAAAAAAGTTCATACTTTACGCATAACATAACACTAACATAAGCCAAACCAAATAAGGCTCGTGAAAAACTCATCGGTCATCATCATAGTCGTTATAGATAATGTAGGCTAAGGCTCACAAGTCACACAATCGCTATATCATTTTTTTTCAAGTTGTCTAGTGGTTAAAAAATCCAACTTAAAGGTGAATAAGTGGAGTGTCTCGGGTTCGAATCCGGACTCCTGCACATATAGTGTGATATCCCTACCAACTGAGCTAAGCTCACGAGGATCACAATCGCTAGATTTGATAATAGAATACTATGATTATTGGCCAATAACTCATAAATAAATGATTAATTTATTTTTAAATTTATGCAAAACAATTTATACAGATAAATAAATTTTAATGTATTTTTAGTCCAAAAAAAATTAATGTATTTATTTGCATATAGCGAGATTAAACTTCATAAGTTTTAAAAAAGTATCCAAATATTATTTTTTTTTTAAAAAGTATCCAAACAAACATACATGTATACTCTAGGCACGGGTACTCCATTTGAAAGAGAGTATCGTTACCGGGTACATATTCGTACCTTAATTTATGCACTTACACGTATATTAATTTTTCTAAAAATGTCGTACCCCGTACCATTACCCTATCGATACCGGTACCGTACCTGCACCTTGGTAACATAGCATGTGTATATACTCCCTCCGTCTCATATTATAAGGAAAAAAATCACTTTTTATTGTCCCAACTTATAAGAAAAAAAACTAACTTTTATCATTTTCAAAGTTTACTTTTACTTAATCTCATAAAATTAAATGCAAATTGTATCTAATTTATTATCTTTATTCTTTTCCCCATAATCAATAACATAAGAATTCTTTTTACGTATTGCCATGAAATTTATTTCAAGAAAAATACAAAAAATCATACTTCAAATTCTCACATTTTATTTTTCATAATAAGTGTGATTTTTTTTTTTTTTTTTACTTATATTATGAGACGGATGGATTATATAACTTATAAAACAAGAAAAATAACAAGTTTATACACTGTATAACACAGTTAAAATCTAAAACAAACGAGATTTCTCATTGATATTTCAATTTTTCACTGAATCACCAATCTATAACTCCCATTTCCAAAGACAACGAGTCAAAACCAACTAAGGCCCATGAAAAACTCATGAGTCTATATAGAGTAAAGACATGCGCTAGATTTCCGTTAAAAAAGAAACGGCTCACAATCCCTACCATAAAGGGAAAACGATATGCCGTTAATTCCGTCACCACACACACGTCACACCCAATTTAACCTTCCCGCAAATAACGCCTTCAAAACCAAAAAACGCAAAATCAAATTCACATTTTCATCAAAATCAAAATTCATTTTCATTCACCATAGAATCTAGCTATTGCATCTACGAATTAATCGGAACAAAAATTAATCATAATAATAAAAATTAGAGACCATAATCGGAAAAGTAGTTCCTCAAATCCAATGAGGAAACTGTGTCCAAATTTTGATAAAATCGATGGATTGGAAACGGTTTTGGAAGTTCCGATACCGGAAGATATGTGGACTGGAATCGGAAGTAGTGGTTCGAATCGGTGGCAGAATCTTCGTGCTTTGATGAAAGCACAAATTTCTAACGATAAATCTTCGCATCTTTCTGCTACTTCTAATAATGAATTCATTGCTTTGCTTAAGCTTGTTGGTTCTCCTCTTATTCCTCTTCAGGTTCAATGTGATCATACGTTAACTCGTCCTCTCAAAGATTCTAATATCGTAAGCATTGTTAATTGTTCATTTCTTCATTGATTAATTTGATGTCTGTGTGTTTATTGATTCAGTTATTGTTGTTTAATTGATGAATTGATTAAATGATTTAATTTAAGTGATTTTCTCTGCATGTGTATGGGAATCTCATTTTAATGTAGTTATTATTACGATCAAGTTTTAATCGTATGTTTGATTCCATTTTTGGAGGAGCAAAATTGATTTTAGAGATGATGAATTGATTTTGACATGTTTGGTTCCTCTACAGAATAATAATTGATTTTGTCGCTAGAATTGATTTTTTTTATATATCAGCTAGAATTGATTTTCTTAAGCTATAAATTGCAGCTTTTAATTATAAAATTAAATTGTACACTTAAATTGTTTGTTCAATTCACTTTTACATGAATGTGTTTAAACTTAAATCACTTTCAACTCAATTTTTACCAGAATCAATAGTACCAAATTAATTTACTCAAAATGAACTCTACTCACCGCGGAACCAAAAAGTTGGAATTGCTATTATAGAATGAATTTATGATGGTTTTTAATTTTTTTTAATAAGTAGTATTAAGTATTTTATACTTTACTGGTCAAAAAAGAAAAAGTATTCTATATTGTAGATAAAATGAAATATACGACATTGTAGCGACTAGCGACATGTGCTTTTTTAAATTGTGGTCCACAACCACAGTTGTGACCGCAATATAACAATTTTTGTGGTTTATGCAATGGCAACGTTACTATAATTGCGTCCACATTGACTGGTGTTTTATCACGATATAAAGGTTTGGTGTGTAACTGCAATCACGTTCGCAATTCGCAACTGCAGTTGAAAATCATGTCCTAGGCACATTAGAACTATTCCCTGAAAATTAGATGACAATTTGTGTTTGGGTTTGAATCAGATACTGTTGGACCTTGGATCCTTTGTAGCTAGTTTGGTCTGGTCTAATCTAATACCAACCGTATGTTGGATTTAATTTTATGACCAAGAGATTGATAGCGAGATTAACGCTCTTAGCCATTGACTCTGATTGTTGATATTAGACCGGATCAGCTACAGGAATATAGAGAATTTGAGTTCAATTTGGCAAGGTTAAAACTTGAAAGGTCTAATCTAATATTGCAATCCGGCTATTGTTACTAACAACACTAAACCTTTGATGTTACTGTGGCAATTCCATGTTCATAACTTCATATCACAGTTGATTAGAATGTTAAAATGATTAATGAGTAGTTTCACAAGTAATAATATAATACGATTTAGATTATTTTTGTTAAGATTATATGTGGTTGTTGCAATTGAATGACAGTTATTTTAATGACAAAATGTACAGGAAGCTTCTAGTGCAAAGTATATAGTGCAGCAATACATAGCTGCAACGGGAGGAGTGGGAGCATTGGATTCCCTGAAGAGTATGTATGCAGTTGGACAAGTGAGGATGTTTGGGTCAGCGATGCGTGAGGGAGATGATAGCGTTCAACCTATTGGGAGGGCTGAAGTGGGAGGTTTTGTGTTGTGGCAAAAGAATCCAGATTTGTGGCACTTTGAATTGGTTGTCGCTGGTTTCAAGGTTAGCGCAGGGAGTGATGGGAAGGTAGCGTGGACACAGTCTTCTTCTAAACCTTGTCATGCTAATAAAGGTCCTCCAAGACCTCTTCGTCGCTTCTTTCAGGTACTAGTAGACAGACACTATTGTTTAATCTTCGCACACCCAAATGCCGGTACCAATTTTAGTTTATTCTAATGAGTAATTAATAATGACATTGGTAGCTTATATAAGAGGTTATTAATTCGTAGTTGTCAGAAATATAAGCAATTGTAAAAAATAATTAGAGAAGTACATAAATTTTGACAGTTAACAAATTGAATATTTGTGACATAGTATATAGTACTAAACATAATAATTACATTACATGCAAAAAGGTAGGGATGAATTGTACAAAAGGTGGTTTTACGGAATCTATTAATGTAATCCTCCATTATGTTTGGTTTTCCAAAATGGAATTTATTCTTTGAGAGGAACCAAATTTTTACTTGCCCAACAAGTACAACAACTCTGTTAGCAATTTGTTTTGGTAAATATATATAGTACTGACCATTGAGTAGGAGATATGTTTAGTAGGATAGGGGTGACTTGAGTTCTGGTGTAGTAGAAAATCAAACCTTTATATCAAATGTGCTGAAGCACTATACATTTTCTTGTTTATATTGATTGTTTCTTCTATCCAACAATTATTTAGTGAAATGGTGCTAGTCTATGACTATGCTATCTAGAACCCAGTTATATGTTTTTATTTCAAATTAAGAGTATGTGCATTTGAATAATCTGGTCTATGATCTTGTCTGTTTGTCACACCTTGTTAACCAGTAATTGAGTGTGCAACCAAAAGTTTGAATTTATCATTTAAGTTATTAAAGATTTTGACATTTTGTTGTTGATTTTGTGTCTGTTATTATCAGGGACTGGACCCTAGGTGTACAGCAAACTTGTTTCTAGACGCAGTATGCATAGGAGAGAAAACCATTAACAAAGAAGACTGTTTTCTGCTCAAGTTAGAGACAGCATATGACATCCTCCAAGCACAAAACACGCCACACACAGAAATTATTAGACACACAGTGTTCGGATACTTTAGCCAACGCACAGGGTTACTAGTCAAATTCGAAGATACCAAGTTAGTTAGAATGAAGCCAGCTAAAGGAAATGATTCTGTGTTTTGGGAAACAAGCATTGAGTCAGTGATCGAGGACTATAAATATGTAGATGGTATTAACATAGCACATGGTGGAAAGACAGTGGCCATTTTATATAGATATGGTCCACATAACCATAAGCGAAGAATTGAGGAGACATGGAGGATTGAAGAAGTTGATTTTAACATTTGTGGCTTGTCAATGGATTGTTTTTTGCCTCCCTCTGATATCAATAAGGACCATGATGTTGTTGAGCATATGGTGTAGTAGGAACGAGTTAGGACTTTTTCCTTTCCGTTTTTCATCTTTTTTTTTTTTTTCAACCACTACAAATTTGTGTACATACTGTATAAAAGTAAATCATAGCTGAAGACAAAAATAGTATTTCTCAAGGTCCGTGGTTCAATGTTTAGCACAAACTTGTCAAAAAAAAAAAAAATGTTTAGCACAAATTTTATTTTACAGCATTTTAGGACTTTGTCGTTGAAGTGAATAGAATGTTCAGCACAAATTTTAGCAAAGAATGTTATGATTGATTGCCATTTTTTTTTTATAATTGTTATGATTGATTGCCACTGTACTGGAGGGGTGTAAGTGAGAAAATTCTAATTTCTAAGCATTATCAATCAATCGATGCTATATATTATATACACACACAAAATATGTATATTATTTTCTGACTGATTTATAATTATTTTTTGGCATACTTAATTGAAGAATAATTTAATTTAATCATAATTTATTTCAATAAATTTAACCTTTTTTTCCATTTTCTGAAATTCAATATTTTCTCGTTTTCACATTTATTCTGAATATTATTTTATTTTATTATTATCTCTACTTTTTTTGTTTAACTTGATTTTATCATAATTTATTTCAAAAAATTTAATATTTTTTACTAATATCTTTTGGATTTTTGATGTATTTATCATTATTTTTTATGTAGCATAAATATCTTATCTTTTTATTTTTGTTTTTTTTTATATAAATAATATCTTTAAAACAAATTTATAAAATTGCTAGAATAAGTTGTTACTTTTTTTTTCTTTTGACAAAGAATAAGTTGTTACTTATTTATGTCTTAGCGTCGTATTCTAAAAAAATAACTCACGTATTGAGAATTTAATTTTGAACATATCTAAAATTAAGAATTTTACTTGTAATTTGGAAGCTTAAATGTTGCAAATTTTAATTAAAAAATGATGAAAATATAAATAATATACCACAATGTTTAATTTTTTTTAATATTAGATATATAATACACCATTTGTTTTCTCTCATTTTCATGTGTTAAATATGACTCTTCAAGTCATATATATATATATCAATCACCAAGAACACCATCTACCAATTACATGCATAACACCACCAATCAATTACGAAGTTTGAATACAAATTTAATATTAATAAATCATATGTAATTCGTCCACAACTCTTAACTCAAATGGTAGAAATATCAAAATTGTTAGTGTCGGATGTCATGACCGGAATTCGATCCCTGGTCATTCCACTTTGTGTGTGTGAGTTTTCAATAGCTTTGTCATTTCGTCTACCAACCAAAAAAAAAATCATATATAATTCTCGTATTCTCATGTACTTCCTTCGTCTCTAATTATAAACATTCTTTAAAACATAGAGTTTGTCCCTAAATATAAGTCTCTTTTCAAATCCCTAGACACATTTCTTATTTCTTTTCACGTTTTCTTTTGTATTTTTTCTCTTTTATTTTCTTTCATTTTTTTTTACATACATTCATAAAAACAAAAGACAATTTTGCAAACTTATGGAGTACATTGCTACTATAAAAACCAAAATATTAAATATATATACTCCCTTCGTTCCTTTTTATTTGTCGTTTTAGAAAAGAAAAAAAACAAATTAAGAAAGTGTGTTTTCGCACTGTATCGTCCTATTATAGCCTAGTTTTAATTCACCAATAAATTATTATTTTTTTTTGCAAAAACTTTCTCTTTACAACAAAATTAACATATCTCTTATATTATAAGCCTGTTCCGTTTTGCTATTTTTAACCCTAATATTTTTCCCGCTCATTTTTACTCTCATTTTACCCTAAAATAATTAAAATAAAATGTTAAAAAAAACCTCACTAAGAATCGAACACGCAACCTCTATTTTTTGTTTTTTGCCACTACACTACAGTCTACATCAATCAATTTGATATTATTTTACAATCAACATCTAATAAATATGGAATTGTATATATCTCTCTCACAATGTTAAATATTTTTTTATTATTATTATTAGCTTTCTACTATTATTATTATTATATTATATTATTATTACTATTGTTATTATATATTATTATATTTTTATTTTATATTATACTATTATTATATATTATATAAGGATGAATGCTAAACAAAGTGACCTATATTATCAAGTGCAAGTTATTAAGTGTGATTAAAAATAAGTTACTAAAAATAATAATGAAAACAAAATAACCAAATAAGCATGTTTACAGAAAATACTCGGTAATATGTCTAGGAAAAAAGACTTTTGAAATATATCTCATATTATTATTATACGGAGTATTATATATACAGCATAACAAACTTTCGAAAACTTACGATCACTTATTTGATATACATACACAACATAACCAACTCTTTTAAAATATAGCCCATATTATTATTATTATTATTATTATTATTATTATATTATTATATATACAACAGAACAAACTCTCGAAAATTTATGATCACTTATTTGATATACATACACAACATAACCAACTCTCCAAAATTTAGCCATTGACCACCGTCTCATGGCTAATATTTATATTTCATTGGCCGCTCTTTCTCTTGAAAAAAAAATTTAAAAGTCAAAATTCACGTGGTAAACATGAATCTTCTTTTGGTTGATGATCAGGTAGTACTAAAACAAATTATCAATTTTTTGTTTGACTTATTTTCATATTTGTACATATATATATTAACGGTAACATTGATGTTCCTTTTATATTGTTGTTAAGAGTGACAAAATACAATTTGCCGTAATGAAAGTCCTGGTGCAGAAAATTCGAGGCATAGCTAAGGAAGAAAATACTTATGTTTTACATATTGCTAGAATAAGTTGTTACTTATTTATGTCTTGGCGTCATATTCTAAAAAAATAACTCAGGTATTGAGAATTTATTTTTGGACATATCTAAAATTAAGAATTTTACTTGTAATTTGGAAACTTAAATGTTGCAAATTTTAATTAAAAAATGATGAAAATATAAATAATATACCGTAATGTTTAATTTTTTTTAATATTAGATATATAATACATCATTTGTTTTCTCTCATTTTCATGTGTTAAACATGACTGTTCAAGTCATATATATCAATCACCAAGAACACCATCTACCAATTACATGCATAACACCATCAATCGATTACGAAGTTTAAATACAAATTCAATATTAATAAGTCATATATAATTCGTCCACAAATCCTAACTCAAATGGTAGAAATACCAAAATTGCTAGTGTCGGATGTCATGACGGGATTCGATCCCCGGTCATTCCACTTTGTGTGTGTGTGAGTTTTCAATGGCTTTGTCATTTCGTCTACCAACCAAAAAAAATCATATATAATTCTCGTATTCTCATGTACTTACTCCGTCTCTAATTATAGGCATTCTTTGAAACATAGAGTTTGTCCCTAAATATAAACCTCTTTTCAAATCCCTAGACACAATTCTTATTTCTTTTCACGTTTTCTTTTGTATTTTTTCTCTTTTATTTTCTTTCATTTTTTTTGCATACATTCATAAAAACAAAAGACAATTTGCAAACTTATGGAGTACATTGCTACTATAAAAACCAAAATATTAAATATATACTCCCTTCGTTCCTTTTTATTTGTCGTTTTAGAAAATAAATAAATTAAGTGTATTTTTGCACTGTATCATCCTATTACAAGCTAATTTGAATTCGCCAATGATTTTTTTTTTTTTGCAAAAACTTTCTCTTTCCAAAAAAATTATGTACAAAAAAAACAACCAATTTAATCTTTTATGTACAAAAAAAATTTTAAAAAAAATTTTAAAAAATATTTACTTTTCTAAATATATAGAATTAATTAGCTTTATTGAAAGGAGGTTGTAATAGACAAAATATAACTTTAAATTATCAAAATGACAAATAATTTGAAATAATTGTTTTTTGACAATAAAAAAAACGGAGGGGTATTAATTTTGTTCTTCATCGATTTGACGTCGACAAAAGGAATGATACTTCCTCATGATAGACCAACAAATGTAGTGGATGGTTTGTTGTGAAGAGTACCAAATTGCAATGAGCAACAAACTTAGGGAAGGTTGGAAAGCTTGTGTTGAAAACTAAAGGTGGTTATTTATTTCGCGGAATATACACTTTAAGTTTAAACCATTTGACGAGTAATAAATGGATGAAATTCAAAATAGTCTTTAAATTACTCATATGCATCATATCAGTCTGTCTGATATATTTCGGTCTGATATATATTTCACATCAGAGATTGTTTGCTGCTTGTAATTGCGTGAAGCAATTACCACTGTTGATAAAAATTTTAATTCAACAACGAGGATGTCTCTCGTGTAATTAAACCACATATATATATATACTTCAATTTTTTCTGTTCATTCTCTTCATTCTCGAAAAAAAAAAAAACTTGTCTCTTCATTCTCAATCCTATTTCCATTTCATCAAATAAATAAATAAAAATTTATCTTTTATGAAAAATAAATAATAATCATTTTCATTTTATCAAAATAAAGAAATCTTTGGTCTACTCGCAATTTTTAATGTTTCTAGGTCTATTTATCTTTTATGAAAAATTTAGGGTGAGAAGATGATAATTTAAACTTTCAATTATCATAAGTCCTTTATTAGTATCTACTTCTAATCATCTAATAATATAATAAAATTTATTACTACCAAATTTACTATGTATCATTTTATTTTATTTTTATTTATAATGTTGGCAATGAGGATCAAACCTAAAACTCCATGCATACTACTCAAATCCCTCAACACTATACCAAATCTAGCGGCTTACTGATGTATCATTCTTAGTGTTAACCATATTCCAAGTTTTTTATCCATATTGGAATTTCACTAAAAAAATATATTGAAAGAATATAAGATAAATATAATAAAAATGATGACATGCTTAAAGAAAATTAATAAAACAGATCATAAAAAGAAACAAAATAGAACAACCTTCATTTTAATGTAACTAAAAAAATATGGTTAAAATGCAATGTTGATGCAGTTTTTTTCACTGACTCTGGAAGGACAACATTTGGTGCTTGTTTTCGCAACAGCTCCGGTGAGTTTATTGTTGGATTCACACAATGAAAGCAGCTGGTTTTATCAACAGAGGAGGGTGAAGTACGAACAGCCATGAATGAAGCCAAGCAGAGAGGTTTTGAACAAGTTGAATTCGAAAGTGACTCGCAAGTGCTGGTTGAAGCAATTCGAAGATTTTTTTCCAAAAACTTTTCGAAACATTTTTCTCGAGATAACTAAGAACTTTTTTCTCGAAAAAATTTCGATGATTTTTTCCCGAAAACTTTCCGAAACATTTTTTTCTCGAAAAAAATTCGAAGATTTTTTTTCGAAAACTTTCCGAAACATTTTTCTTGAGATAACTCAAAAACTTTTTTCTTGACCTGAAAACTTTTCGAATCATTTTTTCTCGAAAACATTTCGAGGATTTTTTCCCAAAAACTTTCTGAAACTTTTTTCTCGACAAAATTTCGAGGTTTTTTTCCCGAAATTTTTTCGGAGTTTTTTTACTTGAGATAAATCTAGAACATTATTCTCGAAAAAATGTCGATGATTTTTTCTTGAAAACTTTCCGAAACATTTTTCTCGAGATAACTCAAGAACTTTTTTCTCGACCTGAAAACTTTCCGAATCATTTTTTCTTGAAAACATTTCGATGATTTTTTCCCGAAAGCTTTCCGAAACATTTTTCTCGAAAAAATTTCGAGGTTTTTTCCAGAAAACTTTCCGGAGTTTTTTTCTCGAAAACTTTCCAAAACATTTTTCTCAAGATATTTTCTCGAGATAATCCAAAACTTTTTTCTCGAAAAAATTTCGAGGATTTTTCTCAAAAGGTTTCCGAGACATATTTCGAGAAAACTCCAGTGCTTTTTAACCGATACTAATTTTTTTCGAAAAAAATTCGGAACTTTTTTGCAAAAAAATTTAGAAATTTGGTTCCAAACAAAATTCTGAATTATTTCATTTCCGAAGAAAAATTGAGAACTTGGGGCTCATTTTAGGCCTTAGGGCCTACTTTTTATTTAGGGGGCTTAACATATTTGGGGCCCTTATAAAAGGGGGCCTATTTATACTTATCATATTTAGGCCCCCTTCATATTGGGGTAGGGCCCAAATGTGTTTGGCCCCCTAATTTGACAGTTCTAACCAAGAGGATAGACAACTTGGAGTTTCTTTCAATTGTTAATGATATTCTCCATCTTATGTTATCTCGTGCAAACTTTAAAATTATATTTATTATGACACAAGTGAATTTGGTTGCTCATACGCCAGCTATAGCGGCCAATTTCTAGACTAGTTTCTATAGATTTGAGATTATTCCTTCACGTATTGAACTTTTGGTGATTAATGAAATGCATTATGTTTGTTTCGTTAATATATATATATAATATACTGATAAATTTGATTACTACTAAATTTACTAAATTACCCTAAATATTTCTAATTAAATTTCTAAATTTTGATTAAAAATATACACGGGGCCATTATTTGTCACTGATATATACTAATAAGCACAAATATTTGTTATTGATAATTATAATATAATTTATTCAGTTAATAAATTTTACAAGAAATAACACAAAAGTTTCACTTTAATAAAAAAACACAATAGTTTAATTTATATTTTAACAATATCATATACCCAATTTTTAAATATTTTATTCTAAGTTTTTTTTTATAATTTATTGTAAATAAATTTATTTTATTTTTATAATAATTATAAATAAATTTTCTATCTCAATATAATGACAAAATTAAATATCGAGGTCGTGGGTTCAATCCTCTGCTCCATTGCAAAAAAAAAAAAAGACCCAGACGGCAGACAAATGCACACATCTTTAATATATGATATATTATACTATTATTTTACCGTGTCTTTATAATATTAATATTTAATAAAAAATTACAATTTGTAATTTGAATATCGAAAAATCAATCGAAATTAAATCGCATAAAATTGAATCAGATTGGATCGAATTTTTTTAACTAGTCATTCGAAACCAAACCACAAATTTTTTAATCTTTGAATCAGATGAGATTTTGCCTCAAAACTGATACAAACCGAACAACAAGCAATTCTACTATTGGTTATTGAAAAAATAAAATGAAAAGGGTTAAATATATTTTTGATCCCTATAGTTTCGCAGAATTTCATTTTTAGTCTCTGAAGATTTTTTTTCACACTTTTTAGTTCCTGAAGATTTTTTTCCGCAGTTTTTAGTCTTTGAAATTTTTTCCGCCAATGTTTTTTGTCCTTACTTTTCATTTAAGTCGTGCATGTCACTTGATTTTATTTATGCGGTAATGTTTAGTACATTATATGAATTTTTCTTACAAAAGTTTAAATTTTTTTAACAAGAGATAAATTAAATATGATTTTTTTAGTTTTTTGCACATAAATAATTCATCTTACGTTAAAAAAATTTAAACTTTTATCGAAAATGTTATTATAATATTATAAACATAAATACAAAAAACTATTCAAAAATGTGAAAGTATACGAGAAATATATATATATATATATATATATATTTTGGTGAAAACAAAAAATATATTTAACCCAACTAAAAATAATGATACGACAACGTTTAGTACAGGTTAGAATGACGCCAAAGCTTATAAAACGGCAGAGAAATTCCGCAAAAAAAGCGCCGTTCGACAAACCCTAAACCCTAATCTCGTCTCAGCCCTTATTTATACTCTTTCCCTTCACTCGTAAAATTCATCTTCTCATAGCACCTTACCTCTCAAATTTCACTTTGTTCCTTTCGTTTCTAACATCTTTTCTCTTAATTCTCTCTTCAATTTCAATTTAGGCTTTACTCCAATTAGTTAGTTTTTTTGAAACCCTAAATTCAATTGTTTATTTTTCATGAAATTCAATTATTTATTGATTTTGTGCATCTGTTTACCCTCTTCATCTGTGTCTATATTTCAACGACGATGAAGATATAACTGATGCACAGATCCAAAACGGTTGACTTACCAGCTCATTGCACGAAAATTTTCAAAAATTTCAATGGGTCAAATGGATCTACCGAAATCCCAATCAAAAACCCTATTTTTTATTCAAATTTTCCATTTCAATGCAAAAGTTTAATAGCATATGATGATTATTTATAAACGCTTATTGATATTCTGATAATAATATTGAGGACAAAATTGTATCTGATGCTATTTACTTCTTCTTAAAAAATTTAGATTTTTGTTTTTCTTTTGTTTGAATTTCATTAGTTTTTAAAAGGGTTGGCAAATGATGTTAAAAATTATTTTTATGCTTATACACTGATGTTATTCTGTGATTATAAAAAACTCCGCTTATTATCTGATGCCTTCCCTGTATTAGCTTAATTTGTTTGTTTGTTTTTAGTTTAATTTAATTATCTTAGTTAGTTGTAATAATTTTAATTTTGTATTATTGATCAATGATGTAGAAAAGCAGACGGGCGGACTGAAATGATGCCATGTTGATTGTCTGCCACTTCCAACTATGGAATCACTGAGATTTAATTCAATCATTAGCTTAATTTTTTTATGTTATATGCTTATATTTTGTTCTGAAATTGCTTAGTGAAATTTTAATAATTCTGCTATGATGATCTTGCATCAATTATGTCTGGACATATGAATGTTTATTCTGATTATTTGCTATACTTCTGAGCAGGATTATTATTGTTGTTAAATTTTGCTTAATTAGTTTTATTTGAAACGAGAAGGCTTGTATGTGTTCACATGTTGTCTTTCTGATTGGCCAAAGGATGAATCTTTCAAATCATTGAGTACTCAGACATTGATTTGAGATCTATGAATTTTTTATTTGAATAGGAAGATCTGATGGCTCATACATTTGTCGTTATTTTTTGTTTACTATATGTGTTTCTCTTATTGTTTCTGCCATTGTTTTTTAGTTTTTTAATTACTGAAGTTGTACTCTTGTTTTACAATGTAGCCTATGATGCATACACTATATTATGGTTCTGAAATGCAAGTTCTTGCATTTGTTGAAAATCTTGAACTAGGACGGTCTGAGGCTACTAAAATTCATTTTCAACAACATTTATGTAGTGTCTTGATTTCTGTACGTGTTCTTCATGGTTTACTTTTTTATTTGTATGAATTAAATTTTGTTGTGGATGATGAGAAAATAAATTTTACAGTTATCCCTGTCTGATACTGCTGTGCAGGTGCTGAAAATTTGTAATCTGACACTCAATGAATTGTTTATAGTATATTCCAGTTGTTTTGTTTTTCTGTTTTCAACCAAATTTGACCCATAGCTATAAGACTACCGCTTTAGCCCTACCTGTAATACACTACACATTATACGGTATATCTTCTCTGGTTGTTTTGTCATGTCTTTGTTGCTTATGTTTGAAGCCACAATGATATTATAAAACAGCTAAAGAACATATTCATGGTTGCTTGTAGTTTCAACATATGATAAGTTTTCAAGATCAATGTATTATGTCATAATTGGAAAGAAGATTGTTATGGAGTAAGTCTAGTCAATGACTGGAGATATAGTGTAGTTATTGATTTGGAGAAAATAATTCTGAAAAAGTAAGTTTTGTTTAAAATCTGAACTAGGATTGTTTGAGTGAGGCTACTAAAATTCATTTTCAACAAGGTTTTTTTTGTAGTGGCTTGATTTCTATGTGTATTTTAAGGTTTATGTCTATTTATATGAACTATTTTGATGTGGATGATGAGAAAATAAATTTTACAGTTATCCCTGTCTGATACTGCTTTGCAGATGCTGAAAATTTGTGATCTGACACTTTTAGTTCAATTTACTCTCATTTTATAAGTTTTATGTTTAGTTGTTCTGTTGGTTTTATCAAATTTCTTTATTATAAGAAAGTGTTTTGATTACAAAAAATCTGAAGTGATCAATATTCACAATTGAGATAAATTTTTTCCAATGCATTATGCTGTTTTCACAGCTGGATTAGTAACTAGTAAGCTTTATCTTATTTCATTTGATTCAATTCAATGACATGTTATTGATTTTAAAGAAAAAGTGTGAACATTTAAGCATAATTGATTTTAATAGAATTGATTTTAGTATTAAGTGAGTTGAATATACATAAGTAAAATTGATACTTATCAAACTAACTTGTTTCGATGATTGGACTAAAACTTACTATTAAATGTAAAATGTAGGCTTAAAAATATTTTTTGTCTCTATAAATATCTTAAATTTACTTTTCAGTGACTCTAATGTAATATTCAGTCCTTAAATGTATAATGAAAAATTAAAATCATCTCTGATGAGGTCATTCTATAATGAAAAAAGAAGAAACTCACTCTAATATAATTAAAATATAGAAGGAGTTCATTTTGGAGACATTCTATAAAATTGAAAAATATAGAGAGGAAAAATTGAGACAACAAACCTATATTACATTTCACATTTCCTATAGGCCATCTCTCAGGTGGCAGTGTGTGACCAAATAGCTTTCAATTGGTTATAAAGCAAACTACAAAAAATTTAGTAGTCACATTGTTCACGAACATGTAACAAAAAAATAATTTTTTAGTAGACACATAATAATTGATGTTCAGTGAATCAAGTTAGACAGTCCGGTGAACCGGATACTGGTGGTGAAAGAAAAATAAAAAATAATTTCGCCTTCACCTAAGCTGAAAAAAGATTCTCAGATTCGAATTTTGGACTGTGAATACAAATATTTTATTTACCATATATCCTAATATTAAGTAAAGGCACAAAATTTGTTTCTAATGTTCAAAAGTTTGATTATGAAATTTATTTCCCCTTTCTAATGTTCAAAATCCTAGATCTTTTAATATCAAAACAAAAGGGGAAATTTTTTTTTTTGGTCAAGTTGGGAAAAATTTGTTTCTAGTAAATACAAATTTTGATTAAAGATAAATGCAGTACTACTTTAATTGAAGAAATGTTTAAGTAAAGGGGAAAATTAGAAAGAAAAAAAAATGTTGCATTAAATCTGAAGCATTTTCTTGTCACATTTTTTAATCCTATAGTTACAAAATTGATCTTGTCCTGGTTAAGGCTAATTTTGTAACTATAGGATTAAAAAATTGTCTTTTGCTTATATTTTGGGACATCAAAAAGAGGTTTTTTTTGTTTATATTACGGGATGGAGGGAGTATATTTTAAGCAAACAACAGTTAGACTTGTCTTCAGAGAGCAATTAAAAAAATAAAACAAAGAAAAATCATTTTAGAATAAATTTCAATATGCTAATTTAACGATGACTTTATGCTGTAATATTGATTCGTACACATGATTGAACATCATATTACAATTGTTGTGTGATGTTGTTGCATAGATGATTGCTACTATTGGTAAAGATCAAAATTTGAAGTCATGGTTTATGAATCATCTATCTTATGTAGTGGTCATTGGTCAACATCTATTTTTCAATCAATTTAAAGTCTTGCTCGCACTTAAAATATAACACTATATGTATCAAATGTCAAAACAATAGGCTAGAAAAGACAAACACTAAATTTATGTAGAAAACTTCAAACACAAACACACACAGAAAATAAAAGAAAAAAGAGTGAAACATTGATTAAAAATATTGACATTTAAAGTAGTGTTAAGAACATACCGATTTTGATTGAGATGAGATGACCACGCAACCTTGCAAAGGACTTTGTTTTATTGTTTTAATTCTTAAAAATGAATGGAATGAAGTGGTATATGTTGGTATTCATTCCATCTCATTTTTTGGGTGAATTGGGTCTTGGCTGGTCCCCCGGTACACAGACCCCAAGCACAAGGCTCAAGAATTGAGGCATCGTGCTGATTGAATTGGGCTCAAGCTGATCCTTCGGTACAAACTTGTTTTAAATTATCCAATAGAGCTTTAAGTTTTTAGCACTTCAAAATTTATAAAAGTTGTAAAGAAATTGTTATAATATTATAAACATTCCTTGAAAAAACGTATTAAAAATATATTTGGTGAATTAGTAAAAAAAGATTGGTGAAAGAAAACATTTGAGATCAAAATTTATATAAATAATTAAAGAAATACAAATGAATAGGATTAACGCAGTTTCGAAGCCAGCACCTTTGTATAAAACAACACAATAACTCCGTACCAACTGAGCTATATAGGTAATACTCGGTTCAATAATTTAACCTAAACATAACAAGCTTGTAAATAACTCCTGCCACCACACCATAATTCTCAACATATCAAGCAGAAGTTATTTGACTTATATTATATGATTTACTTTTTATGTTGAAATTGAATTTCATGATTGTAGAAATGGGCTATAAATTGAATAGTCTAGTAGTGGTAAGAGATACAGTTTCAGGATGTAATTAATTACAGTTGTTAATTTGAAATTGGACGGTTCATACTACACATCAATTTTAATACAGTTCAACGATCTCAAATATTGATCTAAATCGGATGATTGAGAGTAGTAACTACAATTATTGTGGCTAATCTAAGTTTGGCCAAATGAGTGGGTCTATGAGCCAATATAAATTTTAAAAAAAAAAGTCAGTGATTTTTTAAGAATAATATGTAAACAATTAAAGTGAGTTGGATTGATCAATATTTGAAAGGAATTTTGTTTGACTAAAAATAAGGATTGATTCATTCAAATTGAAAATACATGGATCATTACAAATTCAAGATGGCTAAAAGCTGAAAAAGGTGAATCTAAAACAAACTTGCAGCACCTAGGTTAATAGCATACAACGGCATCATGAAAGTGCCTACAAATATGACAAAATAAAAGTCACTGGAATCTTCATACTCCCGGATTTGCAACGTTGACGTCCAAGTCTTCAAATTCTTCAGATCTGTAATGATTTGATGTAGATATGCCAATTTGAATCAACAAAACACCGTAATGAAAAACCAACAAACGTCGCACAAGACGACCACAAACACAACGTCGCACAAGACGACTTGTGCGACGACAAACACAACGCCGCACAAAATGACGATAAACTTAAAAAATAAAAAACAAAAACGAAGAAGCAAATCTATGTGGATAATCACTTATTTAATTGAAAAGAAAAGGAAAAACAATTTAGAGGGGTGATTTTGAATCAAAAATTGACCTTAAAACCACCCCTCTTTAGTGGATGCACAAAATGAATGAATTAGGGTTAGGGGAGGAGGGAGGCGGCTGCACTATATATTTGAAAGGAATTTAAATATGCATTACATAGGGTTAAATTATGAGATTAGACTTGGATTGTGCATGAAAGAGCAACTCTTTCCCTATTCTAATCTCTTAGTTGCCTAAACCCTGCATCAAGGGTAGAGCTGGGTATGCAAGTTGGGACACAATCATTCAATTATATAATATTTTTATTGATATATAAAGTATTATTAATTATATGATATTAAAATATCATACAATTATATTAAAATATATTTGAAGTGTTATTTGATATGTAATGTGCTAATAATTAAAGAAATAGATTTATCTTTTAATTATTTTAATACTATATGGCAAAAAATATCACATTAGTGCATATGAATATGAATATAAGATTGGAGCAGAACAATATCATTAAGCTCCTAGATGTCATATCACAAATAAGAAAAACATAAAAATATTAAAATATTTTTACATGTCAATTAAGCTTTACATTGGTTCTTTTGTTGCACAACAAATTTCTATTGGAAGCATATAGTATTCCGTAATTAAGACAATGACATGGCATGACAAATAATAAGAGTATAGTTCATGAATAAAAATTTTGATATTTTTACTCTTGTAAATAACATTTGAATTATATTGCTTCTATTTATTACCAATCATCATAAATTAAGTTTAACTAACTTATTTTTGAGCGAGAGATACAGAAGGAAATGAGAGACAGAGAAGAGATACAATTTCTTGAGTACGAAATAAAGAGGTTTGAAATTTAAGGTTTGGAGTTTATGGATTGAGTTTTGGGTTTAGTGTTTAGGGTTAAATGTTTGGAAATTGTGGTTGCAAGTTTAGGGTTTGGAGTTTAGGTTTTAGGGTTTAATTTCATAGTTTAGTGCTTGTGGTTTGAAGTTTAGATATGGGATTTAGGGTTGCTTGATTGGAGTTTGCAAATTTGGAGTTTTTGATTTGGATTTGAGAGGTTTAGTTTTAGATTTGGGATTTCAAGTTTAGGATTATATTTTTTGTGGTTGTGGATTTGGGGTTTGAAATTTAGGATTTTAAATTTGTGGAATTGGATTTGAGGTTTGGAGTTTAAGGTTGCATTTTTTGGGTAGTGGATTTGGGGGTATGAAATTTAGGGTTTGTAATTTGTAAAATTGGATTTGGGGTTTGGAGTTAAGGGTTTGAGTACAATATAAACTCTAAAATGCCAAACCCTAATCTTCAAACCCCAAATTTATAAATGTCAAACCCTAACTTTTAAACCCTTAAACACCAACAACAAATCTTAAACCATCAAACTCTAAATCCTAAACCCTAATCTTCAAATGACAAATGCTAAACTCTAATCTTTAAACCGTAAACCGCAAACTATAAATGTCAAACCATAATATTCAAACCCAAAAACTATAAATATCAAACCCTAACTTTTAAACCCTAAACACCAAATCTTAAACCTTCAAACCCTAAACTTCAAACTCCAAACCATAAACCGGAAACAACAAATGTCAAACCCTAACTTTAAAACCCTAAACACAAATCTTCATACCCCAAATCGTAAACCGCAAACTATAAATGTCAAACCCGAACTTTAGATTCCTAACCACCAAACACCAAATCTTAAACCTCCAAATCCTAAACCCTACTATTCAAATACCAAACGCTAAACCCTAATCTTCAAACCCCAAACCATAAACCGGAAACAACAAATGTCAAACCCTAACTTTAAAACCCTAAACACAAATCTTCAAACCCCAAATCGTAAACCGCAAACTATAAATGTCAAACCCTAACTTTAAATTCCTAACCACCAAACACCAAATCTTAAACCTCCAAATCTTAAACCCTACTATTCAAATACCAAACGCTAAACCCTAAACTTCAAACCCCACTCACTAACTTTTAAACCGTAAACACTAACCTTCAAACCCCAAAACGTAAACCGCAAACTAAAAATGCCAAACCCTAATCTTCAAACCCCAAACTATAAATGTCATACCCTAAACCCCAACACCAAATCTTCAACATTCAAACCCTAAATCCTAAACTCTAATTTTCAAACTCTAAACCATAATCTTCAAACCCCAAACCACAAACTATAAATGTTAAACCCTAACTTTTAAACCTTAAACACTAATCTTCGAACCCCAAATCGTAAACTATAAATGTCAAACTCTAACTTTTAAACCCTAAACACCAAACACTGAATCTTAAACCTTCAAACTCTAAGCCCTACACCCTAATCTTCAAATGTCAAATGCTAAACCCTAAGCAAGGGATGCGGGTTTGATTCCAACGCCAACCAAATTTTTAATTTTTTTAGTAAAGCTGCACACAAAAGGGATGTGGGTTTGATTCCCAAGCTAGCCAAATTTTTAATTTTTTTTAGTAAAGATGTGCGTGAAACCATTAGGAATGACTAAGGGTACAAATAGGCATGGAAATATAACCCATATTCGCGGGGTACCCACACTGCCCCAACTTTGACAGGAAAAAATCAAATTGACTGGATTCGGGTTTTCCCCGATTTTACAAGACATGTATGGGGCGGGTATTGAGGATATTGATACCCACACCGAACCCGCCCCACTTAAATATAATTACATTTTACTTCTCTTAAGTTACAAGCGATTAACAAAGTCTTAAATTATATTCATATATTTGTGTTTATTTTTAAGTCTTAAGTTGTTTTTTCTATTTATATTCTTTATTTAAAAAAATCATATTGTTGAAAAAAAATAGTTTTCATCTTTTACACATTTTTTAATAAACATGATTACCAAAACTTAAGCATGTGCATACGGTAGCGAGGCAGAATGGGGATACCCGAAACCCACGAAGATACCCGAACCACGTTGGGTTTGGGGTTATACATTTCATACCTATTGAGAATTGGCAAAGACAAAATCCGCCCCCAACCCACCCCATTGCCATGCCTAGGTACAAACGATAATTTAGCAATGTAAATTCCCTCCTTAGATGCAAGGTTAAGTAGGGTTTAGTAAACTACAAATTACAAGATACGAAAGATAAACTGTCGCTAACAAACGATCACTACCGTACGGATAATCGAGTCAAAATCATGCATAGTTACAAACTACACAAGGAGTCTATGGTTTGAACTTTGATTCAGCCCGTCAGATCTTTTAGTTACTATCATATGCATAGTTGAAAACCCAATATATCCTGGGAAGAGTACTCCTTGCATAAATGATACTTATAAAATGAACATTGAATTGAATTACTGGAAATATGACAGTCTAATCATGATGAATTGTCAAAGCAACTAAATTATAACTAAATTAAGGGAACAAAATTGGTTAAGTTGGTCTAAATGCTGCTAGAGTCTGTGTAGGAAATAAATAAAAATCCCAAGTCCAACAAAAGCATTTACAGTTTGCAACCAAAATGTATGTACATCTACCGCAACAACCTCCTGCATTGATCTTAAATTACTCTTAACTTAATCTTCTACAGTCTGGATCTCACCCATCATGATCCGATTACTCACAACATTAAATCCCAAAACTAAAGGGCTAACCTTTTTCCCCTTTTTGCCCTTCTTCTTTCCACCTCCTTTGGAAGATCCTTCAGTGTGGTCCACATCCTGTATATCTGCATTAGCTGATGCCATGGCAGCAGCGCCAAGTCCATTAACTTTCTTACCAAGCTTACTCTGGAAAGCTATGTCCAATACATCTGATGGTAACATCTCCTTGTAATTGAGGAATTTATCAATGAATTGATGGTCAGGGTCAAATGATCCAAGGTTTTCTTTAAGAAGCGTCTCAGCTTCTGATCTGGATTGCTTCAAGCAAAATTCAAGGAAACTAGTATCTGCCATAACCACCAAAAAAGTTGAAAGCATTTAATTGTGCATCAAGAATAACATGCTCTAAACCATAAACCTATCAGCTGTTGGATTATGCAAATGATAATAATAAACAAACATACATCATATTCTCAGCTTAAACCATGGCATCATATTTGAACATTGCAAAAATATACGCACCATCATATATCATAAGCCCATAAATATTTGATTTTCAATTTCAAAATTAATAGTAACCAAAAACTGTAATGGTACAAGTACCTTTTGTCCCAATAAGCCTGACACACTCATTCTCACACCAATCTCTGAAGCCCATGGCCTCTGAAAATTTAAAGAACATGGATCAGTATTTTTAGAGAATCATCAGTTAAGTGGATCAAACAAAAGGACTCAACTATATTTTTTTGAATGGAAAAGACTCAACTATATGGAACTACAAAAGTGGAAGCAATGTATCTTTTATTACCAGAATGCTTGGTCATAGCATCATTTTTCAGTTTCAGCGCCGATTGAGAAGAGGCAGGTGATGATGACAGAGGTCGCTCAGTTGATTTGCCACTTGCTGATTTCTGTCGGGCTAATAATCCCGATGAGTTACTTTTCAAGGGTACATTTTTGGATCCCCAGCTTCCCTGGCTAGCCAGCTGAGGGAAATCTGATCTGCTTAGAAATACACCAAACAAATCAATCATGGATCATTAACTATCTCCAACAAAACTAACAATGATTAGCCATCTACACTTGGTTTTTGGATTTGGCTTCTCTTAAGTGAGAAATTAATGGTTGATATAGTAGTTACTACACACGTGATTTGTTATGCACTTAAGAGGTCGATATCACTGGCATTACTTTCTAAAGTAAATTAACAACAAAATTTGGGAACCCGAGATATACAAGGTTAAAGAAAAGTTTATAAGCATTTGGCTAGCAGCCAATTAAGAAAGCCTTGTGCATTTTGCTACAAACCACTTTAAAAAAAAAAGAATATAACCTATTTTATAGCCAATCAATCATGTTCTTTACACTACTAGTTGCATGTGATGATGTGATACAGAGCAAAATTTGATTGCATGTCTGCTATACATACATGTTTAACCAACAGATGCAAAAAAAACCCAACAATTTCAGGAAAGCATGGGAAACGCTCGTAGCACAGTCAACTTTTCATTGAGCTCTTCTATTGGATGAATTACATTGTGCGCTGCAATTAATGTGCAGCATACAGAAAACTAATAATAATAAAGATGTATTTGGAAGCTTATTTTGCTTTTGAAAAGTTGGTGGATAAAATATTGAGGTTGTTTCAAAACCAAACATGCATAAAGTTGTATTTGGAAAATCGTGTAAAAATAATCAAAACCAAACATGCATAAATTTGATAAAACATCAGAGAGAGAGAGAGAAGTCATACTGCTTAGTTTCTTGCTTAGATGGCTCAATTGGACCCCAGAACAAGTCATCATCCCCTTTATATTTCGATTGATTAGAAGCATGTGAGTTTATTGGAAGTGGAGAGGCGGCTTTAGATGGAGAGGAAGCTGAAATTGACCGTGAAGAAGTACTACTCCAATTAGCTTGGGCAGGCTGGGATTTCTGAGGCGTAGGCACTGGGCTCGCAGGAACTGCAGAAGAAGCTTTTTTCTCCTGCTCCTTCAGAATGTCCCTTAAAGAAGCCGGTTTAGGAACCCTACCAGAATCAGTAGACCATGCAGGAGAAGGAGATGCGTTAGGTTGCTCTCGCTCTCCTTTCCAAAGAACAAAGTCTCCCAGAGAGGGTCCTGAAGGGATTGAAGGCAATGCTTCTTTTTCCTGTAGTGCAGATCGGGAACTTTTACCTTTTTCAATTGGGCTTGAAGACATAGGCACTTCAGCAGACGTAACTGGAACTGGGGCTTTAACTCCAGAACCCTTTGATTTTCCTGACTTCTTGCGACTTCTTTTAGTATCTTTTGCCTCAATGAAGTTACTACCATCTATTGATTCTGATTGCACGGCAATATCATGTGAGGCCAATGTGCTATCTGGAACCTCCACTTCTTTTTCATTAGATTTCTTCAAAACTTCTTCAGCTAATAGATCATGCAGCGGACTTTTCTTGCTCTTCAGATTTTGAGAAATTTGAGAATTAACAGTTGTTTCTGTATTGGCTCCTCCGCGACTTTCACTAGATACCTTAACAGAATCTGGATACGACACAACCCCAGCCCAAGGCGTTGCCAGGCTCAAGGAATTGACAGAAGCAGTAACATCAGATACAAGTGTTTCTGTCTGTGCCTTTCTCTGTTCTTCCTGTTGAATTTCTAATAAAGACTTTGCCTTGACACTTGGAGCGGGTTTCCAAGCTCGTCCAGCAGGAACTTCAGCATTGTGATATTCAGCTGTCTCAACGGCATCAGTTTCTTCCATTTGACTTGCCTTACTTCTTGTTTTCTGCAGATATGTTTCATGTGGTTCATCTTTGTTTGTTCCCCCCAACTCATTAAAAATTGGGATTTCAACTTCTGACTGCTTTGATGGCTGCAAAGTCGTGTTTTTTAGCAATCCCTTTGATTGGTCAGAAGATTGTTTGCTAGATTTTTGCTTCTTAGATTTCTTCTCAGTAGCCTTTTTGGGTTCATGTGTTTCAACATGCACAGCATTGGAGTTGTCTATTCCAGCCAGCTGCTCTTGATGTGCACTATCTGATTTGATCTTCACATCTGAACCACGACTTGCGGGGGGTAACTCAACCTCACTAGATCCTACTGAAGATTTATCAACAGCAGGTGCATCACTCTGTAAATGTATAGAAGGCGTATAAATTGCTTGTCTCGCACCATTGTCAGGTTTCAAGGCGCTGTCCTGAAGCTGCTCCAATGACTTAGCAGTGTAGTCAAAAACAGAATCCTGCACAATGTGGGGTTCCTCTTTGGATCTGTTCAGGTCAGGCACAGGTGAACTCTCAACATGAGGAGCTGCAATTTCCTTTTTATTATTCTCATTAATTTGCTCAGCAAGAGTAGAAGCCCAGTTATTCTGAGGAACAGTATCTCCAAATAACTGGTGAGGCAGACGCATAGTAGAAGCTTTACTGTTAACTGTATAACTTGTGTCTTGGCTGACTTTAAGATGCAAATTCATAGAGTCGGTATTAAGGTCATTGTGTACACTAGGAATTGGTATCTGGGAGCTCATGGGAAAAATCTCTTGTGGGGGTTGAAGTTGAGAAGGATCCACACGCAAATTTCCCATTGGTACACTTTGCAACTGTCCATATGATGAATTGCCAAAAAGCTGGCTAGACTGTTGGTCCTGCAACATTTTGGAAAGCAGTTGTTGCTGTTGTTGCCGCAAGAGCAGCTGCTGCTCCTCCTGCTTCTGCTGCTGCTTCAGCAACAGGAGTTTATCTAACAGGGGCAGCTGTGGTGCTGAAGCAGCTGCTTGAGAATGCAACTGCAACAAGTATTGCTGTTGCAACAGATTCAATATTTGTGGATCTTGTGATAAACCGGAAGATAGTAGCTTCTCTGCTGTCAAAGAACTGGCTGGGCTATCCGCAGCTTGAGCCAATAAATTACTTAAAGACAACTGATTTTGTGGTGTCGGCCTTTGTTGTTGAATTCCAAATGGCATTTGGGGGAAATTCTGATCATGTCGTGGGTCAATTTTATTCTGAAGGAGATCCATTCCACCTTGTAAAGGATTATTTGGCCATCCAGCAGTGCCATTATTCATGCCTGCAGATGTCCTGTCAGATAATCCTTGGATTATCGACAACCACTCAGAGCTTTGGGACTGAGGTTGACGCGAATTGTCGCTCACTGAAGACAGGAGCTTTGAATGCAGATCTGGGACATCTGATTTTGGAGCGAGGGATGCTGCATCCTGCCCTGGCCAATATGGATATGAATTGGGTAAGGACATCTGGCGTTCAAGTTCCATCCTCTTAGCAAGCAAGTAAATGTTGTTTCCACTATCTATTCCCGATGGGCCCAGATTGCCAGAATTATTTCCAGCAAACCCTTGAAAACCTGATAGCATATAACATAATTGCCAAACCTCATTCAAATGAATTAAAGATAACAGGTCATAAATAAAAGAAATGGAAATAAATTACATGTAAATAATCAGAAGAAATGGAAATAATTAAACAAAGCAGGTAAGAACCTTCTGATAATGCCAGGTTATTAATTGTAGGACTGCTCCTGTTACCAGACATGAGGGACTCCAGATACCTATTTTCAACTCCAGTATCAGGACCCTGCCGATGTCTAGAATCACTTTTCAACATCTCAACCTCACTCAAGCCAGTGACAGCATTTCCAAATGTAGCAGGATTTTGGCGGCCAGTTATATCTGCCAATTCAGGTTGTGGTGCAGAAAATCCTGGTGGTGGCCGGGCTTTAGCTCGTAAATGTGGCATGACATCACCAAGAGAAAACCATGGCGAGTCAGCTGCTGAATTTTCCAGACGAACAGGTAAATCAATACCAAAATATCCAGCCTCAAACCATCCAATAATATCAATTCCTTTAAATGGGCCTTGGATTAGACCCTTAGGATCTTTATACAAAAGAGATAACTCCTCTGGAGCAGTCGGAGGAACTCTTCTGGTTCCAAGTTCACTTTCCAAAGCACCAGATAGCTGCCTTTTAACAATGGAATCTTCACTAGCGCTCCACTTACCTACTTCTTTGGACTCAGATACAAAACCCAATTTGCTTTCCCAGTGACTTTGAGGATCTTTTGGCTGGTGTGAACTCTCATCTGATTTCCTTAGTCTAACATCACTAGGTACATCTCTGCTATTCTGCAAGAGAGTGCCTGTATGTTCATCTCTGCTATTGGCTCGCCATGCAGCACCAGAATGAAGAGAACTATTTCCTTCAAAGGAGGAATCTCTATTACTGGATAACTCATCGGCAACTTTGTAAGAACCTCCATCTTCACCTCTATCTGTGCATAAAAGTTAGAAAAACTCAACAGTGTGTATAGAAAAAGGAAATTATACTTATGAAATTCCAAAAACATTAAAGCACACATAAGGCTGAATTTTATTTGATTTACACACATTGATGAGGAAGAAAAGAATCAATATCAACTTGATAATGTAGTAAAACACTGAAACAGGGTAGAAATAGGAGAGAAAAAGTAGAGGGAAATTCATGAACTAAGCTTGTTTGAGGAATGTAAACAACCCATCAGACCTGTTTATTTATCTTAAAAATTGAGGTATTCTCAGTTTGCACTATAATAAAATAAATGACACCTTGAAATGAAGATAAAGAGATAACTGAGATATTGTTTGATGAAATGAAAAAAACTTAACTCCAAGGTTTTATAATAACCTGTGATGCGTTAATTTTTAACATTTTGGACGATGTATTAAGATACCTGTATCTTTTCAAAATAGTTAGGCATCTATAAATGACTGTATACTTTTGAGCAATTCATATAAACAATTTAACAGTATAATGAATGGCAGATTATAGCAGCAGTGAAAATCTGCAGTATAAATATGGTGCTGCGGCCTGTAGCATAAATGTAACGGATATAGCAGGCGTTGCAGCCTACAAAAGATGGCACACAATCCACCATGTCATTACCGCTCTGTGGCAACAATTCAACAACACTGAAACTTAAGCCACAATCATCATAATCTCTAAAATTAACACCAGAGCAAACCAAAACAACTCATTTCAAACAATGTTATCAAATAGCAGCTATAGTGGTGCTATAGCACTATAACATAGCAGAATTTGAACAAATCCCTAATATTCTGCGATTAAGTGTTGTCGAATAGCAGCTATAGCGATGAGGCATGGTAGAATTTAATCAGATTGCTATCTTTCGCAATTGATAACACTGACTTCAGAAAGTTATTCAACACCAGAAACTATCTATACGCATAAATCCCAGGTGTACCTTGGAGAGGAGTGGTTCCAGGCTTCATACGTCTAGTATGAGTAAAATCTGTTGAGCCCCTTCCTTCTTTGGTCACTTGAGGTGCACTACTACTAATTATCTCTCCTTTGTCAATACCATTTAAGACAGACTGTTAAAACAGAAAAACAGTATATTAAGCCACAAGACAAAAACAATGACATCCACTAAAATATTAACAGAGAGACTGTGTACCAGTTCCTCGGAACTTGGTGTCATAAGAGCAAGAGGCTCCAACGGTTCATCCTGTGTAAGACTCGGAACCTGCACAAAATCATCAACAAGCTTTCTATTTCTACCCATATTAGTAACTCTGTACACATCAAGCAATCTTGTCCTGTTATATTTGAAGGGGCAAGATTCTTCATGTCCACTCTCTACTTTGTCTAATGCAGTTCCAGGATATGTGCTATTGAAAGAGCTACCACCAGAGCCACCACGGCCGTGTCCAGGACTGAAGACCGGTGGAGGTGTATTCTCCGCACGACCACGACCATAGGAAAATGTAGAACCTTGTTTGTGTGGCGGTGTGCTTTGGGAATGAGGAGGCTCTACCCTTCCACGATTTTGTGCAAAGTTAGGTCTCCATGGTCGAATGTGATCTCCGTCCTTCTCATCCTTCCCATGAGACAAACCTTTATCCAGATGTATATCACCATCTTTTCCTGAATCACTCCATTTTTCACGAAGACCTTCTGGATCCTTATCATTAGGACCCCAGCGTGAGTTCCACTTGCTCTCACGCCGCTGATCAAAGTTAGCATCCCGGTTTCCTGAATCATTCCATCTATGACTATCAGATGTAACACGACGTGCTTCTCCTAAGTTTTTTGGAGCTGAATTTTCTCCCCATCGATCCACCTTCCGAGAATCACCCAGGTCTTTGTCCCCATCCCTCCAACGATCCTTACGTATGGAGGACTTAGTGTCTCTCTCAGTGTCTCTCTCTTCATCACGCCAACGATCACGACGTCCACTTTCAGAGTCAAACATGGATGGCCTAAAGACATCCTTTCTCTTCTGTGCATCCTCTCCATCACCAGATATCTTAACAGTCTCTGAGCGACTGCCATGTGATGGATTTGAGATCACATGGTTTTCCTGAGTCATAAAGGAAAAGGAGAAGCTAACTTAGAATCTAATAAATATTTTTTGGGAATGCTATGGTTGCACTCAAATCTTACTCACAGAAAAACATTCCACAAAATTATAAATAGACAAAAACAAGCATCCAGAAGTAGTCAAGACAAACCATAGGTCCTGTTCCAGATTTATTCTCCCCTGGCTTTGACAGAAGCCATTGTGGTGAAAGTGGAATAGGATTGTCAGAGCCTTGGACATCTGTACAAAAGGGATAGAAATTTCAGTTAATAAAAAAATTGTCATGAGCTATTAACAACTATTTCAGCGAGCGAAAAAAGAAGACATATGACGCATGTAAAACCTGATAATGGAGCCGTTGACCATTACAAAAGTTAGAACAGAATTTATCAGACGCTAAATATTCCCATTTAAAAATAAAAAATAAAATTTTAAGCTTAATAACATAACCAATTAAATGTCTTCTCTTCTGTTCTAACACACACACTCTAAACCCAGTATCATACCAAGAAAACAAACTTTACGCATTGATAGTTTTCTTGTCCAACAGAAATATTTTGAAAGATGAATCTTTACAAAATTTACGCATTGATAGTTTCTAACAGTAAGAAGCTGACATCAATTGATTCAAAAGGATCAATCTAATAGATGTTGATTACGTTGAGTACAGCATTAACACTCACAACATGAAAAATGTGCTAATGCCTAATAACAATAACGCCCACATGAACAGGAGTTGACATGTAGATAAAAAGAAGCACAAAATAATCAATATATCAGTCAATAGTCAATAACATGTCAGACATTTCATGGAAACTCCATCCAAATACTCGTAGCTACATTTTACAATAATTTTTAATTTCATTTTTTGAAATCCAACAACAATACATTTGAGAAATCACAATAATTATAGTAGTTTCTCTAGTTATTCACCTGTAATCCAAACATACAATGTAATCAATTGTTCTAAAAGACTGAAAACAGTGGAGCAACACTAGAAAACTACAATAGTAAAATCGGTATCAAGATAATTTTTTTCCCAATATCTTGGCAAGCAAACGCAGTTATAACTCAAAACACCAAATATTTTCCGATTTCAATCATAAGAAACTAACATCCCCAAAAATACAATCTAAAGTTCTAAATGGTGAAATCAACCAAGTATCTTCAAAAAAAAAAAAACAGTAGAGCAACACTAGAATCGGCATCAAAATATTGTTTTTTTCGTTACTTTGGCAAGCAAATACTGTAATAACTCCAAATACATAATATTTTCCAATTTCTATCATAAGAAACTAACATCTCGATAATGCAATATAAAGTTCTAAGCAGTAAAATCTACCAAATGTCTTCAAAAAATAAATAAAAAACAAAACAAAAAACAGTAGTGACACTGAAATCAGCATCAAGATGATGTTTTTTTCATTACTTAGGCAAACAAACACTGAAATAACTCAAAATACCAAATATTTTCCAATTTCAATCATAAGAAGCTAACATCCCCAAATTACAATCCAAACTTCTGAGCAGTGAAATCCACCAAATATCTTCAAAAAATTAAAATTTTCAAAAACAGTGACAATCACTGCACTACAAAGAACGAAATGCAGCGTGTAAACCCTTGAATGACGAAAAATTAATCGATTATAAATTACCGTACAAAAATCCAAAACCCTAAAAAAAACTGAAAACGCAAATTGAACCGCATTTCGGTTATAATAAAAACAAAACCCGAAGTTGATAAAATGAGCTAGGGTTTAATACGAAAACGAGATAATAATGTTGAAGAATTTTGGATAGGGTAAAACCTTTGGAGATCTGCAATGGAGAAGCAGAGTTAGCGTTGAGACGAGTATCGGAAGTAGAGTTTTGAGCCATTGATGAACGAACGAAGGAACGAGAGTGAGAACACTGAGATGAGATGAGATGAAAAGAGTGCGTGCGTGCGTGAGAGGGAGAAAACGTAGGTTAAGGTTTCCGAAAAGAATATAAATGGGTAGTGTGCACGATAAGACTGTGTAACCTTTTGTGCGCACGTTAGTGGAAGTCTTTGTTATACGAGGTGAAAGATCAACATGCGCTACGTGACTGACACGTTGTTGGGTTTGGGTGTTCGTGTGGTACACGCGAGTTAAGGGTGAATAATTGGAGGATTTTTTTTATTTTCATTTTTGGAATTTTTCCCTCGTCGATTGATTTTTAGTGGTGCTCCTATTTCTCATTCAACTTGTTTTTTGAAAAATTTGTTAACTAAATATTTGAACCAGATATTTCATTCATCTCACGATTCAATATTTAACCTAGTTAAATAACTTGATAGAAACCTACCAAAAAAAATATAACTTGATAGAATTGGTGGTTTGATTTATCTATTTGTTTTTTAAGTAGTCCAGTTGTTAGAAGTTTCATCTTGAAGGCATATAAGTGGAGTATCTGGGTTTATACCTGCTAAATAAGTCTCACGTTGCAAGATGGCATGAATATGTGTTTATAAAGTGAGGGCAATCCTCACCTTACAAGTCGGTTTCATGAGGATGAGTTAGACCAAACTCTCAATTCTAAGATGGTATCAGCGCCTCCTCCACGATCCGATGGACCGTCTGCTATCAATTTCTGATCGGGTCATCCACAATTTTATATCCGCGCCTCAAGCCCACAACGCTTGGCACGATTGAGTGTTAAAGAAGTCTCACATTGATTGCGACATGGCCTGAATATGTGTTTATAAAGTGAGGATAGTTATCACATTACAAGCTAGTTTTGTGAGAACGAGTTGGTCACAACTCTCAATTCTAAGAATAACGATATGTCCCTACCAACTGAACTAAGTTCACAGGAACTGATTTATTTTAATTTTAGGAAAATGCTAAATAACACCCTTACACTAGTTAAATATAATAATAAAAAGGTTTTGTCTTAAAATTTGTGTATTTAATACCGTAAAAATATCAAAAGTCATCGTTTTCAGCATCAAATTTTTCCTTAATTTCCTTTTTAAGTAGGAAAATGCTAAGGAGGGTGAATATGAAAATTTATCCTTAACATGTGTCCCGAACATTGGTTCAACATACTAATAAGAAAAATTTATCTTTCAACTTGTACATTTAATACCTTAAAAATATAAAAAAGTTATTTTTCAAGTATTAAATTTATCCTTAATTCTTTTTAAGTATGCTTAGAAAACGGTTCAAGAGTTTTGTTTAGGATACCCATTAATTTATTTATTTTTATTAGAATGGTGGATTGATTTAAGTGATGGGATATTTTTATTTCTTAGGAGCATCTTCAATAAAGGACATCAAAGAGAGTTTCATAGCTTAATGATTTGTACCTTATTTTATTTTTATCATAGGAGTTCCATGATATGACAAAAAAAGTATCAAAATTGATGACACAATATAAGGTACTACTGCATTATCAATTTAAGTTAAAAAAAATAAATATAGAAAGGACCACTTGTTAATGATGTATGATACTCCTACCAAAGTGGCATCACCGTTGGAATAAAATATGCATGAATTGCATAAGTTTTACAGTGGCATCACCATTGAAATAAAATATGAATGAATTGCATAAGTATTACATTACATTGTAGAGACCACTTGTCACTAATGTATGATAACCAAAGTGGTATCACCATTGGAGATGCTCTAACAATGCCGCATAAATTTAATTTTAAATTTTTGTGTATGGAAGAAATTTAAATTAGATAGAGATAACTCACGTTCTGGCATACTTATTGTTACAGCTCTTGATTTCAGGGTTAAAACAACTTGACGAACTTAAAGTTAATGCATCCTTGTATTGTATGTTTTGTCATGATAAAAATTAAAGTATCAATGTAAGGGACTCAAATGGAGTAGAATCGCTTAGACTGTTCTATTGTATTGATGAAGTAAAGATAAGTTTCATAACAAGTGCATGTGAGTGATGGAATAAGTACAATGGAGAAGAAATAATTAAAGAGAATACAAATAGATAAGAAGATTATGACATTTCTTTCCATACATTTTTCTCTCTTATACACTTCATTGTCACTTCATACTAGTTATTATTTATATAATAATATTGAACTATTAGTAATGTTAATTATAATTTGGTCTAATATACTCTAATAAAAGGATATACGAACAATGATATAAGAGTTTGATGGTTTAACGGAATTTTTGCATGGCCAATGTGCTTAGGTGGCGTATTTTGTTAATGAAGCAAACAGCGATTGTGCAAGCAAATGTCGGTGAAAAATTTTCTTTTAAATGAGAGTATATCCAAAATGGATGGACAAACTTACACTTGGAGGAGAAATTGTTGGTTTATCAAGTGTGAGTAAATTGTTGGTGTATAAAAAATTGAATGTTGAACACCTTAATTAAATATATCAATTTTTTATGACTCAATTATCTCTAAAAACGAATATTTAAATTTATTAAAACTATAACAAATACCCTTTTGCAGTTTTGTGCACAAAATAAATTAATACTAACACAATATGTAATAAAATCAACAATAAAAAAATTAAAAACCACATCAAAACATTTTCTGTTTCTCTACATTTTTTTCCAATTTGTTTCTACATAAAAATTTAACTAGTTAGAATCCATTCCATAAGGTTGAGCAATTGAATGAATAAGGACAGCCTAAAAATAATACAAAATTCTATTTACTCAGATTAACCATGAAACTACAATTGAAATGAACACACACACTCGTGCTCACAAATTATACCATCATTATACTTGTGATGTTGCAAAAGTGGGAATTCTTGAGGCAAGTTTGGTATGAGCATCCCCTGTAGTCAATATTTGAGGTACTGACATGCCACCAGATATAACAATTTCTGTATCAAAATATATAACGTGCAAGTTTGTTAATTTGTCACATAGTGTTTAATTAGTCCATAACATTTGTACCAAAAATAAATAAATCAGTCCATAACATTTTTGTCAAATTTGTCATGTTAGCCCTAAATGTCAAATTTGTCATGTTAGCCTAAATATTTGTTGATATAAATGATCCGAGTGCGTGTTGATTCGGTTAGTATGTAGTTGACTCATATTTCACAAGAGTGTGAGTTTAACTCATGTTGTCAGTAATTTGGTAATTTGTAGGTATATATGTCAATGTTTTATGAACTTTGAGATATGTCCTGACTTTAATGACTTTGATGAGCTTCCAAGATCCAACTCACCTAAACTTTAAATGAACGTGAATTGTGATTTATATATAACAACAATAACTAAATATTCGAGTGTGACTGTTCATCACATTTTTACTCAAAATTTTAAGAAATTAGGTGTATATATATATAAGCCCTCTCACTCATATATTATTCAATATTCAATTTTTCATCCAATGAGTGACTCTTAACTCACATTGTAAAAAACAATCGAATCATGTACTACTTGGTTAGAAACTTTGTATACTTACCAATTCCTTCCCGAACAGAGAGATTAGGCCTCAAAATATCATTTGGGCTAATGAGAAAAATATCTCCAAGGTACAAGTGATTGGTGGGAATATAAACACAATAAAGCTCTTCTTCATCTCTGGTCTTTCTTAGTGTTACTGTAGATGTGATAAATCCGAATACATACTCTCCAATACGAGGGTGCCTAACAAGGGCTACTTCCTTGAAAGCATTAGAGCTTTGATCTGCAAAGTAAGTGAAAAACTTAGAGTATCAAACAAAATAATTATGCGAGGGTTTGAGCCGAAGGTGTGTCTGATGTTCGGCGCATGCCAATGACACTTATTTGTGTATGTGGTTACATTTATTTTTTTTCAAATTATTACTAATATCGATATGTCAGTGTCAATATCGTGGTAAGTGTATGTATTTCGTAATGAAAGAAATGACGCATTGAATGCATTCAAAAAAATATCTACCTGGTGATATTGCTGCACTTATTTGCTTGGAGGCAGCATATATGTAGCTTACAAGAGGCATTTTCTTGATGAACCATTCACCTAGTGTAAGAACAGAAGCTCCTAACCATGATGACATGAAAATTCCAACTAGGAATATGAAAGTGATGGATGAAACAAATCCAAGGCCTGCCCAATTATCCAAATTAATTAATTAGAAGGCATCATAAGTATGGTACTTGAAACTTTAAATCATGCTTCCTAAAAGGCACAAATTTAGTACATGCATGGGACAATATTTCATGATTTTTTTTTTTGCGAGCTTAACTAATGTAAATAGAAACACTCATATTCTTAAATCAAAATGTAAGAAATATAAATGATGAACTTACCAAAAATATTGATCCCAAGTTGATTGTATATAGGGGAGAAGAAACCATCAACAAACCGAACAAATCCCCATGTGACATAGAATGTTATTGCAATTGGAAGAAGGATGACACTGCATATGACATTACATTATTATTTCTAATAAGAATGGTAAATACTCCATAAATACTAAAAAATTAATATACCATCCTCTCCATCAACTATATCATTAATTAATATATAAGTAGCACCAAAACACAATTTAAAAATAAGAGAAACTTATGTGTAATCATCTAAATAAAAAAAATTGTGTATGTACCATCCTGTCATAAACTTCTTTGAGGCCCAGCTTCGAATCACTTTCGAAAATGCCTGAAATAAGTGAACAATTATTTTTCTTCATTAACAAAATGGAAAGAACAATGTAACACCGACAAATATCGCTACATACATGTTTAATTTGATCTCTTCTTATAATAAAAACGTTACCTCTTGGCCAGTGTGATGTGGGGTGGAGAGAACAATGTTGCTGGGAGACGAAGAATTGGACGATGATTTAGAGCAAACATTTTCAGAATTAATTGTTGAGACTGGAATGAGAAGCTCCAGATCTCTTGAAGCAGACATCCTCTTTCTAATTCTTTCTATTATTGTTATTACTTCTTCTCTCTTACAGGGGTCTAGGACCGAGTGATAGTCGGAAACTCATAACAGAACATTAAAATAAATTTAACTAATTAATTACAAGATTAACAACCATTTTTTGTGTAAGTGCATGTGTATTTTTCATTTTTCCTTTCCAATAGTCCAGTGACACGTCATGTTTCAATTTGGGGAAGTAATCATCATAAGTAAATGAGAGTGATCTTTCCATGTGTAAGTTTCGGACTTATTACACAATACGACTACTAATATTCGACGGATGTTAGATGTATAATGTATGAGCTTTTCTTTTCAATTGAATTTTTTTTATAGACAAGAGTCATACATCAAACCACTAATCATCTTTTTAAGAGATCCGCCTCTCTTATTACTTGTATCAATTTAGTTTTGATTGAAATGAGAATAATTCTACCTTTCTACATTCTTAGGTCATACAATAAAAATGCGTAATAAGCATGTCTTTTTTTGTCTAATTTTGACATATTATAAGGAGTGGGAAACAAATTTCATTGTGTGCTTTTGGTCTTTTCTGATGGGAGAATATTTTTTTATCCTATTACCATAATACACATATTTTTTATCAGCTAATGTTTACTATATGCTGAGTAAATTGCCTACAATTAGTCAAAAGATAATCTAGAAAGGTAATGGAGGGAATGTGCTTGATGTTGTGGAACAAGTTAAATATGTTTCATGGTTGGTTTGCTTTGAACTTTGAAGGAAGGTTGCTTATCTTACACTTACTCTGTCATACTTGCCTAATAGATCTTACAGTCCCATAATATTTGAATGGCTGATCAAAATATTGATTCTGATTTATTTGATAATTGATGGGCAAATTGTAGTACCTTTCATTTTTCTTGGAGGTTATACTATAGGTCATAGGATATATAATTCATACACAATTGCATTTGCTAGCAGAGGAGTTATAAATATTGTGGTAGAGAAATCATCTCTTTTCTGTGATTCTGATGATGAGATCTCTTCAAAATTTTAAGAAAGAAATTACTCAAAAAAAAAAAAAAAAGAAAGAAACACATATTATTTGAACCAACATATTAACATGGACATCAAGATTTCAATGATGATTCAACACTTCATAGTAAACACATCACAAAAAAATGCAACAGCTTGACTCTAATAGAGATATTAAAACGTTAACAATAGAATTAGAGGAAGATTCTCCTCTGTACAGACACCATTCTTTTATTTCAAAACACTCTTAAGACCAAAACATTTTTTTAACGATTATTAAAAAAAAAAAAACTAAAGCAACAACCAAAATAAAAATAGCATCATCCTTTATCTACTTTCTTGTTTTTTAGGTTATGCATTCCCTCCAGTATAAATACAACTATTATAACCTACAAAATAAAAAAATAACAATGTAATGTGAGCATGTCAATTTAGTAAAATAATCAAAGTAGTTTAATCGTCTACAAATTTAAAATCATATCTTCTACATTCTCAACTCCTAAAATCTAAAGTGATAAACAAAGACAAAGTCATATAACTTTTAAAAAAAGCACTTCAAAACAAACAACTACACCAACATTTGAAAATGGTACCAAGTCGGAACCAATTAACTTTTGGCAAATAATGCACGGCATAAGAGTGTGTTTGGATGGAGTAATTAAATTGTGTAGAGGATTTAAAACTCTACGCAACTCAAATGATTGTATTTGAATTACCGTCATTTTTAGAGAACAGAAAAGACCCCGATATAGTAATATATCGGGGGAACTTGCCTACTCTAAAATAACTTATCACTTAATTAGATGAAATAAAAATCTTAACCATCTTAACCATTGATTATTGACAAGAAAATCCATTGATGTTGTTCATACACATTTTATAATTTGTTGTGATTATGCACATAATATCTGCAGTTGATACATGCCATGGTTAAGATTATATGCTTTAGACAATTTCTCACTCCAGAGAAATTGAATATGTCGCAAAGATGGGAAGATAGGAACAAAATATATGTCGCGCAAAAACGACGTGAGAACTTACTTGGGTTAGTTGATGTTAGTGTAGCTGTCTGTGAGAAATCACAAGTTAATGGATTTTGCCCAACAGTGTGATAAAAGAGATTCATGGCATATGCAGCATGGTTTGCTAACGTGTTAGGTTCGAAACAAGCTCCACCTGGTTGAATTAAGCTACAATCAATTCCCTGCCCACAAGCATAATCCAAATTTGCTTGCAGTTGTGCATCAGTTAATCCTGCTTTTGGCACACACCATGCTATGTTACTATTATACGGTGTTGTTGGACTTGGAACTTTTGGCGTTGAATTCAAAGGAGATTTTGACACATCCGCATTAATCTTCAATAAAATTCAGAATTACAAAATGTTATACATATACACCACTAGAACAACAATAAGATAAGATATGTGAGCATGATTAATGATTGCAAAATGCTGGCTTCATGTCCATTTAAGAATTCCGCTTTATTTGGCGTTGGGCTAGGGCCTTTCTGTCTTGGACCTGTTTGTGCTGGAATCACTGGAGTTTTCGATACTTCCGGAGTCTTCAATCAAATTCAAAAATACATTGTTAAACACAACAATTGTGTAGGCACTCTAGAACAGTTTCATGACAGAGCTATGAAAATGATGATACTTGGTGGTTCAAAGGTTCATGGTTTATTGATCAATGACAATATTTAACGAATAATTATGTATAATAGTGATAGAATTCATACCGGGGCGACCACGGGGCTACTGGTAGGAGTAGGAGTTGTACTTTGCTGCTTAGAGAGGCCAGCGTCATAGATCATTGTTTGATCAGGGTTGTAAAGCCCAAAGGATTTCTCAGAACCAGCTCCAGGCTTCAAGTCTTCATCATATAAAGCAAAGATATATGTGTCCACTGATTTCCCTGGCATCAGTGGTGTCCCAACCTTGGATCGTAGATGCTTAATCAGATTACCGTTGTACGCCTTTGCATTCTCAATACTTGGTCCAGCCTCGTCATTATCTCCTTTATAGGGCCACCCCGTCTCCGCAACCACAATCTCAACTTCCTTAAAACCCATAGAATCTAATGCAGATCGAACAGCATCCACCTGCATTTTACACTTCAGAATCACTACAAAACTAATATACAATTTCTTGCTAAATAATAACAACTTATAGTATTCATTTAACTCCCTAGCTAGTACAATAAAACTTTAAAACATTAGGTATATAAACCCTCTCACACTTGACATGTTAACAATCACAAATATATGTATCGTATATCGTGAAATATGATCGAATACGCCTACAAACTTCTCTTTGCACTAACACTAGATAGCCTTTAATCTCAATGACTAAACACTTTATTTTAATTAATCTAATATAATATGTAATATGATTTAGCATTTATATCAATGTTGTTAATCCCAAAGAGCTTCGAACCCCAAACTAACCCTCTGGTCACTATTATAAGCAACAAATCACTTTCTAGACTATTGAATAACTGATCTATATGCTGTAAGCATGTAACAGGTTTATTAAATAACCGATGTATCTGATAGTACCTGAGCATCAAACATATTCATGTAATTGAGTTTGGTGTTAGCGTCAACTCGGCCGGCATTAGGTTGAAAGAGACAAAAAGCCAAATTATCAGCTCTTCCAGGATCACTTTTGTAAGCAAAATAAGGATAAGGGTTAATAGCAAAAGGAGAACCAGTATCTTTATTAAACGACAACAAACCCTTCAAAACGGCACTATATTCAGGATGAAAACTTCCAGCAGAAGGAGGTTCAGAATTCGACAAAACCGACATAGTATGAACAGTAGAAACCTTAATTTTACCACTAAGAGAAGCTTCATCAAGTGCATTTTGCAAGTTCTGAATCGCCGGTAACATTCCGTTAATAAGATTTGTGTCATTTGAAGTTATTACTTCGTTTCCGACGGTGATGAGGATGATGTTGCTGGCGGGATAGTAAGGGATGACGTTGGTGTTAATCCAGGTTTTGGCGAAACTTGGATCGGAAGCGAGTGATGGAATATCGCCGTTTGCAGCTCCGATTACGATTCCGATTCCGGTGTTGGCTAGTGCTTTGATTATGGCGGGATCGGTTCCGTATAATCGGACTTTTTCGAATGCGGTTGTTTGGAGTAGTTTTGCGGTGGCGGATGGTGGTGGAAGGTTGTCGGCGAGTTGTCCATAGTTTACTCCTAAGAATGGGTCAGAATCTGCACACAATAATAAAATTTGTAAAAATAATTTTAAAACATAACAGCTAGTAAATTCTTTATTCTTTATAAATAAAAAATAAATAAAAAATTAGTTTTAATTCTTGAGTGGAGTATTCGGGGTTCTCCGGTTCTCGTATAATATATGTGATGTTCTTACCAACTGAGGTAATTCATAAAATTAATCCCCCTTTTTTGGATTAAATAGGTACTGTAATATTTAAATTCAAATTTTAAGGGAGTTATATTATAAGATGATGCATCAATTTATTGTCAAAAAACAGAAGATGATGCATCAATTTAAAACATTATATACATCATGAATCTTTAGTATAAATATTGATAGATGTTGATATTTTACATTATAAGATGATGCATCAATTTTTTTTTTTGGGTACATAATGATGCATCAATTTAAAACATTATATATATCATGAATCTTTAGTATAAATATTGAAGGGAGGGCCAATTTTATATTAGTAAGCTAGTGAAAATATGGAAACTAAAAATACAATTAATTGTTCGATGATCTATAGTCCGTTACTATAAAGTTTGGTCCACAGACAAGGAGCAGTGAGAGTTTTAATGGTAAACTTTTCATTTTTTCACACTTATATAGAGTTACAGTGTTCGGAGCACTGTTTAACATTTTCAAAAATTAATATTTAATAAAAAAATCTCTTTCATAATTATAAACTTAATTTAACTCAATAAATCATAGATTAAGAACTAATTAAAACTAGGCAAACATCAAATATATGAGCAAATTAAACATCAAAAAATTAAAACTAGGCAAAAATAGAAACTTCACTTTCTTGTGTTAAGAACAAATTAAAAGATGAGACGGTTAAAATTAGGCAAAGTGAGTCTTGAAACTAAAAAGAAATTAAAGCATCTCAAGATTTCTCTACGTTTTCTAACTAAAAAGAAATCTATTACACAACTTAATGGAACAAAGAAACAAGTGAATCTTGAAACTCTGTATAGTTCCAAAACACGAGTTTTGACTTTTGAATGATACAAAGATTTCATGTGTAAGTGTAACTGCAATTGAAACATGGGTTACGGGGAAACTTACTTGCAAGGTTGAATGTGAGAAAGAAGAGTACAAGAAACACAAAGCCAGAAGCCAAGATTGTCATGTTAACGTTGGGACTTTGAAACTGCACTTGAAACAAAAGGGGGAAACGAAAATATATAGCTAATAATAGAAGGGTAAAACCGTAATGTACAAAAGTGCTTAAATATCAACTTCTACATCAATGCATTTAAAAGTATATGTTTAAATTTAAAGTTGTTTATAAAGTAATGTATGTGGATGCTTATTATGCATTTCAAAAAGGGAACATTTGAGATTCAAAAAGAGAAAGTGAAAATTGTAATAACATAGATATATCAACACTCATTTTTTTTAGTAAAAAAAAAAACACAAGTTTTTTCCTATACGCTTTTGACATGTGAATAATCATGTTTAAAAATGTGGTTAATTAAATTGAATAGATGCTTAACTCAACTTATATGAACAAAATTGTACGTGGATAATAGAAAATTTGTATATGATTAATAAGTGTGGTATGTGTAAAAAAATCGAGTGTCAATCGAACATTTCTATTTCAAGACATTTTTTCAAAAAGAAAAATAAAAACTGTTTCAAGAAGTGAAAAATTTCTAAACTCTATGCAAACTGCATGTAAATTACTGTTAAAAAAGAAGTCCTACATCGTTTGCGATATGGCCTGAACAAGTGTTTATAAAGTGAGGGCAGTCCTCACCTTACAAGCCGGTTTTGTGAGGATGAGTTATGCCTTAAACTCATTTCTAAAATGGTATCAGAGTCTATCTATGATTCGCTTGGCCACTTTTCGTCGGGCCGCCTACAATTAGATTTCTGATCGGGCTCTCCACCATTTATATCTGCGCAACAAGCCCAACAGTGCCGAGCGCGAGGGGGTGTGTTAAAGAAGTCACACATCGCTTGTGATATGGCCTGAACAAGTGTTTATAAAGTGAGGGCAATATTCACCTTACAAGCCGGTTTTGTGAGGATGAGTTAGGCCTTAAACTCATTTCTAAGAATTACTTTAGGAACAACAAATGCATTATTTGGTCTATTTTTTTCAATACTATATTAAGTATGTGAAATTTTCACTGGATCCTCTCTATTAAATCGAGAGTCCGGTTAAATCTGGTTAAATCTGAATCATTCATTATGTTTTAACATGATTTTCAATAATTAAAATAAAAATAAAAATGAAAGGTATGGACCCAAAGATTAATCATTCTCGTGTGATTATCATAGGAAACAATCTATTTTCAATTTTTACTGTCATGTCGTTTAATGGTGACTATTCTCAATCAAAAAATATGTTAGACATAAAAAATAAATTTTCCTCTCTCAACTAATTCTTTCATATGAAAAAATTCAGAAATCAAACTACTAATCATGTACTTAAAATTATTAATTGTTTTTAATTAATAGTAAACTTTCAAAAAATAAAAATAAATCATGTACTTAAAATTATGGTATTCGAGTCTCTACTATCTAATTGAGTAGCTATTATTTCAAAAAAAAAAAACTGAGTGGCTATTACTTGCATGTTAAACAAAGAACATTCTCGCAGTCGAACACGAAGTCACATAATAGCATAAAGTTAGCATTTTATATTTGATCACGCCCTTCATCAAAAGCAACAAATTAGTGGAATGTTATTTTGCTTATGGGAGCAAGTAAGGACTAAGGAAACTTTGCCAAGGTTGGCACAATCTATGCGCAAGCAATCTTTTTATGTTTTTATTATCCTTTAAAAAAAGCTACATTTTTTTTTTTAAATGTCTATCATATTTTTATGATTGTGATTGTGATGATAATATAAATGCATGTTACCTAATTTTTTAGGCCAATGATAAGTAGTAAGAGATTAGGCGATTGCTTAAATAAGACCATGCATGTCTTCTTTTATTGCCGAAATGATAATTTAGCACACAATTATGATGGAATTTATTAATTGCTTTTTCTAAACCATCCTAGTTAAGGGTCTTTGACCAACTTTTACGTCCCAAATTAAGATTTTTAATCTACCTGAATCCGCCATGAGACTAATTATTAAAGTTGACAATAATATATTTTTATACGAAATTGAAATACCTTTTAAATAAGGTTTTTTCTAATTTAACCCTTCATAATTTGATGGTATGTACTCATCAACTAAGGAGAATAAGTCATATGCAAATCCACATATGCATGTCCAAAAATTTGTTACAAGTTAGTTTTGTGTATCACATGCAAATCTATTTATGCGGTTTGTTCTCATTAGTTGATAGATAAATACTCTTAAATTATGAAAGAGTATATAGGTCTTGTCAAATAACCAATTATCCCAAAAGCTTAAGCTATTAGGAAAGGCTACATCAATGGTTTTATATTATTTCTATCACGCCCCCTCACGTAAGAGCCCATTTGGGCTTGAAGCGTGTATAATGCATAGGCCCACCTACCATATGCTTAAATTCCACTTTTAATTAGAAAGTGAGGGGAGCGGGGATCGAACTCTAGATCACTTAGTCATAGAGGCTCTGATACCATGTCAAATAACTAATTATCCCAAAAGCTTAAACTATTAGGAAATGCTACATCAATGATTTTATATTATTTCTATCAGGTCTCACCTTTAAACAAACCATTAACTTTGATAGTTTATTTATTATTATTATTATTATTATTATTATTGAGTTATTGAATTTAATGGTATAGAATATATTTTTACACGGTTTGTTGTTATTTTTGTTCATCATCATCCTTAAAAAATAACTATGATTATTGTAACAATATTAGAGAATAACAACCTCCATAACTACCTGATTTACACACACGACATTAATTTAATTATAGTGAAGTTGAACTAAACTAATTAATATTATATTATTTTAAAAATATACATTCATGTGTATTTATTTAAGGCGACACTCAATATTTTTCTTAATTTACTTTATTTTATAATTTATACTTCATAAGAGCGTAAGTTATAGTTTATAGTACTGTATTTCGTAAAAGCACAAGTTCAACTCTCACGATTAGCGCAGAAGAACTTTTAATAAATCATATGTATATACATTTATCAATCTTGTCCATAGTGAATTTCCGGCAACCAATATACCTAGACTTCCGTTAAAAAAGATGGAGCAACTTAAACAGCGACATTACACACATCCAATTCATGCCAATGTGCTAATGCAGACGTGTACACATCCTATTGACAAAAGGCCACGGCCGTATAGAGCACGCTAACAAAATCGTTGTTGAACCGTTGCTTTACGCCATAGGTAAGGTTTTTTTGTCTTTATGCAACGGTTTTTAACGGCTGTATAAACTTCAAAATGTTGCAGTGTCTAAGGAGTACGGAAAGAACCAAAATCAGCACTTACCTTGACACTTCAATTCAATTATTTCCAATCAAACGAGTAAGTGCTACCAAGTGTTATAACAAACAATTAAAATTCAAATAAATAGTGCTTTAATAACAAAAGTAAAGCAACTACTATAATTAAAGACGTGTGATGTGAGTGCTTGTTTCCTCTTTTGGTTTGGCTCCACATTCAAAGTTAAGTAGAAAACTAAGTTAAATTGTATTGGAGCTTTTAACGAGAAAGTATAGTGTTGTGGGGGTAGGCCACGGCCTCCACTTTTGCTGAATAATTGCTCATTTCCATTTCCTTCTAGATCAACAATTCTCATTTCTTAATTCCTAAGTTACCCAACAAAACATGACCAAATTATTTCAATAGTTTACCAGTATATTTTATGAAGTGTTTTTTTTCCCTTTTTCTATCTATCAATATATTTATCGTTGGATGCATTTAGAAGCCGTTTATTACAACTTTGTTTTTAAAAAAGTAATTTTGTTATAAAAATAATCACCTTTAAAAATATTGCATTTTTATGTATTTTTGAAGTGACAAATTTGTTTTTTTTTCTCTTTTATTAGGGTTGAGGTACCTCCCATCCAATGAGCCACTCTAGGATTAAGTTTGGTTCTTTTTTTGGAAAGAAACATGTTACGACTCTAGCGTGACATCATATTAGTATCTATTTATATATTTTACTCTATTTGCTAAAAAATGAATTTTGTTTAAGATTTTCGCGCAAATCATGAAATATAATTGTTATTAATTTTATTTTACTAAACTAACTTTATATTAATACTTTAGAGGTATTGTGTGTTAAATTATTGAGCTTATGCTATTATGCTCTTTAGGCACCGGTCTAACCCATTATATTTTACTATATATTTTGCTTTTAACATTTATTATTATGTCATTATAATTATATTGAAACCCCAATCACTCTTTCTCTTTGGTATTTTTATCGTTAACATGATATCAAGAGCATGATTTGCTTCTTCTTAAAATATTTTTTGTTGCTTTCGCAATTGAATTCCCAAAAGAATGGGAATGTATTTGATTTGTGTAGTCTTATTATTTATTTGGTTCCATTTGTTGTGTCTCCGCTGCTAAAGAAATAACTATCGATTTTGGAAGGCAAATTCTGTTCGTGGGATATGAAGTTTCTATTTTACGTTTTTTGTATTTGGAATTAAAATGTAGAGGTAGGAGTTTGGTTTATTAGTTATCCCGCTTTGTTCAAATTTTGGAAAACTATTGGGGGTTGCTTGGGAGATTAAAAATAAAATCCTTAGAATATTATTTCTAGGAAAATTATTATCAGGAATATTATTTCAATTAATGTGTTTGGTAAGTAAATAAATTTTCTTGAAACATTTTTAAATTAAATTAAATTCAATTAAAATTATAAAATATTAAATTTAAAAAAAAAAAAAAGAGTTAAAAATAATGGGGGGTGAAAAGTTATGGGTGGTTACCTCTTATTCCCATGGGAATATAAGATTCTCACATTTTGAGTTTTTGACATGAGAATAGAAAGTGAGATAATCATGTGTAAATTGTATTTCTTGGAATAAAAAGTTCATAAGCATGATTTATAAAAACTTGAAACAAGCATAGGAATAAAAGATTCCCAACGTCACATTCCTCGGAATAAATTTGTAATCCATGAAACAAACACCCCCTTGATTTTTTATGGATACCTCGTTTCATTTGGAAACAAGTTTTCTTTGCTAAAAGAGGCTTTGGCTAACATAGATATATTTTGATGAAGTTTTCTATGGTGCATAAGTTGTAAAAAAAACATCATAACGAATACAAATTTTATAAAATTTACCGTTGGATTAAACGTTTATATCATATAGATCATATATAAAAAAATGAAAATAATTTGATATGTCATTGAGACCTATTAAGACTACTTAATTATCTACACATGCATAGGTATTATAGAATGGGTGAGTAACTTACATTATAAGGGTGTAGGGCTGTCCGGGAGATTTTGAATGTTGTGGAAATTATAAATTTGGTGTATTTTTTTAAGTCATAACTTTTTTTCCAGGTTTATAAGTCAATAATTATAAATATATAATTGTAAAAAAGTAAAAAATTATATTAATATTAAAAAGTTCACACAAAATCAAAACTACAATAAAATCATCACAAAAGTAATTATACATTATCTATCAATTCAAACATCTATTAGTAGCATTCCAATTCCCACACTAGCTCCATCTAGCTAATACTCTATGAATATCATCCTCCTAGCACTTTTTGGGGCAAAATCATCAATAATTTGTTCAAAATCATCTTCAATTGAAATCAAAGCAAAACTATTTAATCTAATCTGCGACATTGTCGATAGTAAATAAGTTCTTAACAATTTTAATTTTGAAAAACTCCTCTCAACAGATGCAATAGTAACATGGATAGTTAATATTATTCTATAAGCTATGCATGCATTAGGAATAGTTTTCACTAATTTTAGGTTTGCTATTTTTATAGTGAATCATGTCTATGAGGGTATTTTTTTACACAATTTATGCAGGAAATATATTTTTTGGTACACAAAGAGAATGATTTTAATATATTAATTATTATATATGCATATAAGTGATCCAATCTAAGCTTACTTTTCATGCTCTATTGAAGTTTATGAAAAAAGAGCTTTTTTTTTATTGTCGAATTCTTAACTCCTACAATGAGCTCAGGGATGATATCAAACAATGAAGACGACATGTAACTTAGGTCCCACTAGAAAGAATAGGGGGTCATCCACTCCGTCGCTGAGCAGTCAATTTTATCTATGACTTTGGGTAAACGATTTTGAGGAGAAAAGGCGTTTATGATCCTGTAGACTTGACACTAAGGGTAACTTGAGTTTGATGTGTTAATCCGGGCACTATAGTGTGTTGGTAATAATGCTCCTAATTAATGTGTCATGAAACACATATTAATGTGCCAAAAGGAAATAGTTGCCTTGCTTTTAGACAAAAAGTTAATCTCCTTCTAAAAAATTTGACACAAATCAAATTTCCTAGAAGTTGACACCTAACTTTTAGGTTATGAATACTGGGAATGAATTTTTCACAATCTAATTTGATAACGAGATTGAGTGTATCATACAAAAGTTATAGATGGTGTCATCTTTGATTATTGTTTATTTGACGTGCAAATGGAATCCATGACTCAATTTTACGATGGCAAAGATCAAGAAAACCTTAGTTTGAATAGGTTTCCCTAGTTCGAACTTAGTATTTTTATGATGATGCTCATGTATTGCAACAACAATTGCCACTCCCATTAAGGTGGACAACAATACCTCACATGTGGAGCGAGGAGTTGGTATCCTCTCAATTTCCTATTCTTTCCATTTTTTATTATTTTATATTATTATATAGTTTTAGAAATATAAATGTAAAAGTGTGATATTAAATGAATCCAAATATCTTTTATAGATCTCAAAACATTTAAAAACTTTGGTAATGGAGAAAATGAAAAGAATAAAAAATGGAGAGGATTCCAACTCGTGAAGCGAGAGAGATTTGTTAGATTTCAAAATTTCCTTATGCAAATTTTCTAATGATGATTGTGAGACAGTTTTTTTTTCATGGAAACCAAACATACAAAATGTATGGTTGGACATAACATTAAATTGATTACTTTTTCTTTGATCAAAGTTTTCTACCTTCAAAAAGAAGATGTGACGCTTAAGTAAACAAAATCATTTAATTTATGTGATACTTCCTCGATTATTATTATAAGCAAAAAATAATTTTTCAGATTCATTGAAAAAATAACGTATTTGAAGAATAATATAGACCAAATGCATCACTTTTTCAATAAACCTAAAAAATGAATTTTTGCTACATGAGGGAGTGGATGGGTTTATTCAAACGAGAGGGAGTTCAAATATCAACTCCCATATATGTTAATATTATTATACAATGGTTTAAAGCCCTACTCGATACAAGTGTTAATTTTTGGGCCAACCCAAAAACTTCCAAATAGAAGTCCCAATAGTCTATAGGAAAAAAAAACGATCAGTAATCCTTTCCCGCCTTATCCGTTACTCGCGTGCGCCCTACACGTTTTTCATTTTTATCTCTTTACTATTTAAATAGTGAACATTATAGAAATGAATTTTTTTTTAAAATGTCGTCCGCTACTTAAATAGCGGACATCATAAAGGTAAGGTATTTTTTGAGGATGTCAGCAACTCAAGTAGTGGACGAGGGTATTTCACTACTATTTTGATAAATTCGTAGGACGCACGTGAAAATCATCAGTAGGGTGACAAAAATAAATCTCAAAGGACAAAACTTACATGCATTTTCATACATGCGGTTTTTACTTTTCCTCTCACTAAAAGGTAGTTTTTTAATTAAAAAATGATTTTCTTTTATTTTTTTAAAATGAAAAAACACCAAAAACCAACTCTTTGTAAGTGAAAATGCATTAAGTTTTGTCTAATCTCAAGAACAATAGACACGAAAGCTCTGTTTGGGAAGACCAAAAAACTAGCTTATAAGCTAAAAACTCTGTTTGGTAACGGTCATTTTACTATGAACTTATAGCTTATTTTACTAGCTTATAGCTTATTTTCAAATGCTATTTTAAGTAGCTTATAAGCTATAAGCTAAATTATCAGTTAACCGCTGTTTTTACCGGCCCAAATAGCCTAGGAAAAAAACGATAGATGTTCCAAAAAAAAAAACGATAGACACGAAAACACGTGTCAGACAAAAATATCTCTGGTCGTTATTATCTAGAACTTTCTTTCATCTGTAGCCTAAACTAAATAAATAGTAATAAATAAATAATTCAATCTTTTTTGGTCAAAAATACAAATATTCAATAAATAAATAAATACTTTCTATTCATCAATCTGGACCGTTGAAATAGTTGTTACCAACTAACCACAGATGTTCATTTTCTCCACAATTCACTATATATAAACGACCATAACCATCTCTTTCTCTCAACCTATTTGCCGCGTCAAAATTGTATCATCACCAATCCTAATTTTCAGTTAGTTTTTGCTCACCGTTTCGATCTCGATTTCGTTGAATCGTTATCGTTGTCGTTGTCGTTATCGTTGAATCGTTATCGATTTCGTTGAGATTTGACACAGACAAACACTCGTTCAATCTGGTTATCTGATTGTGAATCTAATAAGGTTAGTTAATTTAATTTTCTAGTTTTATTTTTTAGTTTCGATTCCTGCAATACATCGATTTCAATTTTGTTTAATCGACTTGGTTATTTGTTTGTTAGGACTCGCCGTGGTGTTGGATCTAGTGATGATCATGGATTTGATGCAAGATCTGTGTTGAATCATATCGATTAACATGAAATTAGTTCAATAATTTTAGTATATGATAATAATCTTATATGATGATGTTATATTTTGTATCGATTTGGAATTCCGATCTGCTGGATCGGAATTTTCGGTTGCGAGAGAGATAGATGTGATGTGAAAGATACTCTGTTCAGTTTCTGTGAATTTTGTTAATGGATCTTTGCCATGTCAGGTGCGCTTGCATGGCAGATCCAGAAAGCTTAATAAAATATTAGTTATTTTGTTTTGAGAGGGAGAGAGATAGGTTTGGGGTCGTTTTTTATTTGCCCCGCCTCTTTCTCCCTCTGTTGTGTGTGTCTTGCCTTTTCTCCTTTTTGCTTTTCTTTTCTGTTTTTTTTTTTTTTACTTTATTATCCGCTGCGCATATTAGGATTCTAATTAACGATCTATCATTGTTACGAAACCTAATTCAACCAGTGTTGTTAAACAGAAGCTATAACAGCCTTGTAGCACTATGACGTAACAAAATTTGAGCAAATAGCTATTGTTTTGTGTGATATGCTATTTAGTATAAAATATTGTCAAATAGATGCTACAGTGGCTCTATAGCATTGGTATAGAGCGAAATATAAGTGAACAACTATTGTCTGTGACATGGGATTGATAATATTGGATTCAACAAGCAATTGGCAACACAGTGAGGTATACGGTGCAATTCGATAATGAGGTACACGGTTATAATGTTGTTATAATATTATTACTAGAGTTGAACATTTTATAATCTCTTGTATACCTAATATAGCTTAGAATAACTCACATGTCTCGAATTCATGGCATGCACAATATTATAAAATTGAAGGCTATGGCTGCAATTAAATTCAACAATATGTTTTAATCAAAATTAGTTAAGATAGAGAGATGAATATTTTTGTTGATGGCTTTATGATTTCTAGTGTAGTTAAATGATACATCTTTATGTCATATTTAATTCAATGTTATGCAGTTATACTAGTATAAATTTAATTGAAATATCATACATACTAGTAATACCTATCTGTTACAACTCAAGCTTTGAATTTGTACAACAAATTAGTCGAAGTGGCATCAAAATCATCTGACCGAGAGGAAGTTAACTTATTTATTGAATACAGTTAATAAAAATGCAGATATTTGTGATTCATGAACACTCCTACACACTTGGACTATGATACATATTATCTCTAGTTCTTAAGCTGCAAAGTTTATTTACTTTTCCCAGTATATGTATCTACATATGGTGGTGAATGTCTGATATCTATATTCGTTCAATACTATGACTGTTGAAATCAAATGACTGTGAAACTGATTGGTGTTTGGCCCCTGTGTTATTTGGGTTTGTAATTAGGTTTTCTTGGCATGTGTGGGATTTCTTTGTACGAACTGTTTCAGTAATAAGCTGCCAAGAAGCTTACTAGATTGTGTGTGCAGATTGCTGTAAAAAACTGTACCTAGTGTATCTTTGAGGATCTTGGTGTAGTTTATACTATTGATGTCAAGCATTGCACTCTTTTCAAACATTGTGCAGCCTGGAATATATCTTGTAAAGAGGAATCTGAAGACCTGATTGTTGCTAGAGGATTAAGGTTTCCGAGGACTGGTTTATTCAAATTGTCCTAAAGTTTTGTGAAGCAGGGAAGGTCATTTGGTTCTTTTGTGGGAGGTATATGTTTTCATCCCTTGGGAATTTCAATTGGTAAGATCAGAAGTTTTATGTGAGAGATACATGTAATGTGAGTGTCAAGTATATACACAACAACAGAAGGTACTTGTTCTGTTTCTGTGTTCTTTGTTAATGGATCTTTGCCATGTCAGGTGCGCTTGCATGGCAGATCCGAACAATCTTAATAAAATTAGTTATTTTGTGTTGAGAGGGTAGAGAGGTTTGGGGACATTTTCTTTTATTTCTTTGTCCCGCCTCTCTCCCTCTGTTGTGTGTGTCTTGCCTCTTCTCCTTTATCTTGCTTTTCTCTTTTATTTGTTTTTTTTCCTTTTTTCTATTCTGTTATTGTTCTTTACTCTATTGTGCCACACACATATTTGGATTGTTCTATTTAACAATCTATCGTTACGAGACCTAATTCAACAAGCAATTTGCAACTGGTTGAGTTATACGGTGCAATATCAAAGTACATGGTTATGATGTTGTTAGATATTATTGCTCTACTTAAGTATTTAATAATCTCTTTTATACTTATAATAATTAACATGTCCCGAATTCATACCATTATTATATGGTGTTTTGATTATAATTGAAGGCTATGGCTGTTAATCAATTTATTGAATACAGACGTGTTATATATATTTGTTCACTCATGACCACTCTTACTCACTTGGACTGTGATACATATTTCTAGTTCTTGAGCTGCAAAGTTTATAATTTTCCCAGTATATGTATCTATCTGGTTGTGAACGTGGTTGATATCCATATTTGTTCAATACCATAACTGTAGACATGAAATGAATGTTGAAACTGGTTGGTTATTTGCCATTGTAATATAAGCTGCTAGTTGGACTTGTAATTGGGTTTTCATGGCACCTGTGGGATTTCATTGTATGAACTGTTTCAATAAGCTGCCAAGGAGTTTAGTGAGTGCAGATTGCTGTCAAAACTGAACCTAGTGTATCTTTGATGTTCTTGGTGTAGTTTCTACCATTGATGTCAAGTATTGCACTCTTTTCAAACATTGTGCGACCCGGAATACATCTCGTAAAGAGAAATCCGAAGACCTGATTTCTGCTAGAGGATTAAGGCTCCAGGACTGGTTTGCTCAAATTGTCCTAAAGTTTTGTGAAGCAGGGAAGATCATTTGATTCTTTTGTTGGAGGTACGTGTTTTTATCCCTAATGATAGTTACAGCTGGTTTATGTCACCTGATAAAGTTATATTAATTCTTTTATTTATGTGCAGAATTTGTTGGAGGTATATATTTTGTATCCCTTGCAAACTTCAATTGGCAAGATCAGAAGTTTTGGTTGTGAGAGATACATGTAATATAATATAAGTGTCATGTATATACAACAACAGAAGGTACTTGTTCTGTTTTTTTAGTATTTGTTAATGGATCTTTGCCATGTCAGGTGTGCTTGCATGGCAGGTCCGAAAAATCTTAATAAAATTACAGTTATTTTGTTTTGAGAGGGAGAGCTAGGTTTGGGGACATTATCTTTTATTTATTTGCCCCGCCTCTCTCCCCTCTGTTGTGTCTGTCTTGTTGTCTTCTCCTTTTTCTTTACTCTGTTATCCGCCACACATATTAGGATTATAATTAAGACTATCCTCGTTACACAACCTAATTCTGCAAGCAATTAACAACACTTTGAGGTATACAGTGCAATAACGAGGTACATATTGAACATTTTATAGTCTTTTTTATACTTATGTGTAGCAACTCATTCCTGAATTCATGTCATTATTTTATAGTGTATTGATCAAAATCGAAGGCTATGGCTGCAATTAAACTCTTGGATATGTTTTAATCGATATATAACAGACACACACATGCAGCATTTTCAACATTGAGTTATTTTTTCTTTCATCTTTTTGTCATATTTCAATTTCTAGTGTTAAATTTTCTACACTTAAATTATACACTTGTACTATGAAATGTAGAATCTCAAGCTTTTAAGTTGCAAAGTTTATTTGAATTATTTGAGCTTATAACTGTTTACATGAAATGACTATTGAAACTCAAGCTTTTAAGTTGCAAAGTTATATATATATATATATATATATATATATATATATATATATATATATATATATATATATATATATATCTGACATGAAATGACTATCTAAACTGGTCGGCGTTTCACCATTGTAGTATAAACTGTTAGTTGGACTCGTGATTGGGTATTCTTGGGATGTGTTGGATTTTATTGTATGTGAAGGTGCCTACTAGCCGATGAGTGTAAATCGCCGTAAAAAACTGTACCTAGTGTATCTTCAAGGCTTTTTGTTGTAGTTTGTACTGCATTCCACCTTTTCAAGCATGGTGTGACTTGGAGTTACATCATATTAAGTGAATTATGAAGATCTGATTGCTATTAGAGGACCGAGGTTTCAGTATTGGCTTGTACAACATGTCCTACAGTTGTGTAGCAGCCTAGCAGGGAAGGCCGTTTGCTGCATTTATTGAGGTATCTGTTTTCACCTTGAATGATTGTTACTGCTTCATGGCAATGGATAGAGTCATATTAACAAACTATATTTTGGTTTCTTTGCAGAATTTTAGTGGAGTTCTGAAGTTGCATACCTGCGCAAACAGCATTATTTTATTGAGCTTCATTTGTGAGGCTATAATTTTGCTATTTGTTCGGGATAACTCCATTTTATAGTTGGAGGAAACCAGCTTGTAAGTGTTTGAACACCAATGTACTTAAATGTCATCTAGCGTGATATATTTCCTAAATATTCAATTCATTTTACATTCATTAAAAAGTTAGTGGGTAGTATCATATTATAGCCTAAGTATTCAATGTTAAGGCGGTGTATTTATGTTGAGTCAGCCTTTTGCTATTGGGGTTTAAAATTGTATTGTTTGTTACTAATACAATTCATTTTTCCAGGTTTATATTTATCTTAATTTGCTTGAAGGAAATTTTAGGACTGGAGTGTATGCTTTTTCAGTTTAACTAGAGGTCATTGGGCTAGTATAAACTTTAAGCACATGCTCATCTGTGTAGTCAAAAACAAAGGAAGACCGGAGTGTGATCACAGATGAATGATATGAGTTTCTTCATTCAATGGAGGAAAAATGATAATGAAAGAAGGTAGAAGGGAAAGAAGATGAATTCTAATTTAAGGATTTGAAATATGGTCAGGACACTAATTATGCCTTTATATTTTGTCGTAAGGACTAATTTGCTTCATAAATTTTTCAATATTACAAGTAGTCTAGACAGATGCACAATCAATTCAACCGAGTCATGGTTTAGTAAAGCATAAACAAGCAAGATCTGGTTTACTATTCTGAAGGATTAAAAGTTGTTTTCTAAGAATCAAATGAGAGTCTGGTTTACTATTCTGATTGAGGTACAAAAGTTTTGTGCTTGATATACATTAATTGTATATTAAAATTTTAAGTTGAGTTCCAATGGCGTAAAATAGGTAAAATAATTTTACGTCATTATCCAGTGCTAACATATATTTTATGCATATTTTGTAACTGATTTTAAAAATAACGGAGACATTTTCTAATGTGTAAAATTAGTTTACACGAACCATGCATATTTTTCTTTTATTTATAAATGATACTATACATTGTTGGGTACTGGTACACTGAAGGTAAAATTTAATGTCATGTCATATTTTCATATTAATTTATATTTAGAAAGTTCTTATTTTAAAAGAATTTTGCATTAGTACCTAACAATTTATGTTACAAAGAATTCACCTAAAAAGAATATGGGACCAATTGTTGGGTTATATGGATGATAGTTCTGTATATAAACTTGTAGAGTTTTCCACTAATATTTTGGAAAATTCGGACAAAATTGTATTTGTTCCGGATGAGAAAACTCGGACAGGAGTAGTTTTTAAGAATCATCAGAGTTGGAAAAAGAAATTCTCATAAAATTATATAAACTTAGCAACTCAAATGCCAAAGGCTCAACAATGGTACTAAGCCCATATATGTTCTTTTTCACTAGTGTTCTGCAGCAAGTCATTTATGGTATTTTTTTTTCTGGATACATATGCCATTTATGTTGATACACAAACTGGGTTTTACAACTATAAAATGAATTTGTTATTAGTTGTCATGGAGATTGTCTTATTGCCTATGATGGATCCATATGCTCATATTGGAATGAGCCCCCATACTACTATATGTATGGGAGGTTGGTGGTTCGACTCCACCTGGATCCAACTCATATCATGTAAAAGCATAGCAGTTAGTACTCATCTTTAGTTCTATATCTTTGTCTGCAAAGTGAAGTTATAGTTGCATGTAGTTCATTCATTTGTAGAGGTCTATATAGGTGTTAGTGGTATATGAATGAAGGGAGTTTAAAAATCAGTTAGTTTCACTATGTATGGGTGATATTGTGAAATCTTTTGGCCATGAATATTGATGTAAGCTTAGATGGAAATGTTCTGTCATATCATGTGTAAATCATTGGTTGGTAAGAATATTTTGGCCATGAATATTGATGTAAGCTTAGATGGCCATGAATATTTTATATAGTGAATTATGATCAATTCTGTACCTTTTTCTTTATTGGGTTACCAGTATTTTTCTGTTTTACCCAATAATCATTTTGGAGGACCTTGAGGCTAAGGGTTGATTGTTTTTAATGGGTTTAAATTAGATTTTTGAATGCAGTTGCAGTAGAACTCATTTTTTCAGGTCAAGCTCAGCAGAACGGATTACCATCTGAGAGACATTAAATTAATACTATACGATATGATTGAAGAACCACAAGTCTCCATCAAAATGATAAGTTTAAGAAGGCTATTTTTGGATCCAAAGACACTCATTAGTATTTTCATTAAAAAAATATGTAAATGTGCTCCTTCAATTTTGGCGTTGAAAAAATCCGACTCAGATTTGTTGTTGATATTAACACAGTTTTCCGCTGTTTTAAATCACAACCACTGATTTTTGATCGAACGGCTGTGATTAATCTATCTCTATTAAATCTCAACAACTGATTCATATGGAACGACTGTTATTATTATTACTGCATCGACACACGTAATCCAATTCCCAAAAAACTGTGATATTAGAGTCAAGTTGTGTGTCCCATATCGTGGGGTACTACTGGGGTCGTTGGACTATGGACATTCTTTGCGTACTAAAATGTTTGACCTAGTATTATTTTATGGAGGGTAGGCATCAACATGCTACTTTGTGGTGGAAATCTGTCCTAACGCTAAAGATTTTTACATGTTCACGTGGGAATCTTTCTCATGACTTTAGCACATGTAAATTGAAAGTTGAAATGCAACTATACATTACTGACCATCCACCTAACTTACTTTTTAAAAAAAATCTAACTAGAATTTCATTTTAAGAGATTCACAAATTGTATGTTTAAAATAGTTTACCTGTCAATTGTTAGAGTACGTTTCAATTTTTTTCACAAAATGGAATTTCTTATCAAATTATAAGAAATGAAATTTGATGTTGGAGTAACTCACTGTAATTAAGAATTTTGACTATAAATAAGCACTTCTACGACTTAAAGGTCCGTTTGAATTGAATTATTTATGAGTTTATGAAAAATAACTTATATAAATAAATAATTTTTTACGTTAATTCAAAGTTTCTGCTAACTAAAATTGTATTTTTATAAACTGTTTTTTTTTTCATAAACTATCTTAACAAACTTATACTAATACACACAAACTTATTTATTTGCATAAACTATTTTGCATAAGATGAAAAATAAGTCAATCCAAATCGACCTTTAAACCTTTTCAATTTACTATTTACTATGAGACTAATCATAAAGTTAAAGTTAGTAGTAAAACCTGATTTATTTTGTTTACTAGGATTGAACTACCTATTAAAAATGGATGGCTCCAGGATTTAGTTCAGACCTGATTTATTTTCTTAGAAGATAGTCATGTTGCCCTATCTCCCAACACCATCAAACAGATATCACCGAGTTTGGTTCTTTGATTATTGATGTAGGAGACTTGTTAATTGTTTAATTTCACTTTTAAGTTCACTAGAAGACGAACTAACATGGTAGCTAATGTAGTCATTTCTAATGCTTGATATGAGTTTTTTATTTTTATTATTGATGTTCTTGCTTTTATGGATCAGTTAAAATTAAGATGTTTGTCTAATTCATTTGTATGGCCCGTTAACCAAAGTTTAATGTGATGATTCTATAACTTCCTTCGAATTTAATAGTGATATCAAAATCGATGGTTCGGCTAATTAACTTCTTATATCAAAAGTCTTCATAACAATATAGTGAGCAGACGATGAGTCTGTTAATAGAGCATCAATTGATAGATACTATTATAGATTTGTTAGAATTAATTTTATATTGATTAAAGTAATTACTAATCAATTATAATTAGTTGCTAACTGGTTATATATATGTTAATTACCTTATAATCACTAATATAGACTACATTCTACATAAATTGTAATATGTTAGTACTTGATGTATAGTAGTGTTAGTTTAAAATGTAGTATAGTTGGATAGTGTAGAAGATTTTAGTTGTTAATTGTTAATTGATAGATAGGAGCAAATAGTGCAAGATTTAATATCGGAGTATTTAGTTACATGGAATAGGAGGTAATACATTAGTAATTAATTTATTGTAAGGGAAGAGTAGTAGTGTGATGAAGCCTTCAATGTTATTGACATTACATCTCAAAAGTTTGAATATAGTTGTACATATATTTATCAATCTATAGGTGTGAAAGATATTTTAGATAATTCATTCAAAATCCTTCATAATATTTTTTAAGAAAATGTTAATTACCGCCCCAAAGTAGTAATTAAGCATACCAAATCAATCCAAAAGGAAAAAACAATGAGCAAGTAAAAGTTATGAAGTGTCCAAAGTAGCAAATATCAAGGACACACGTGTGAAACAGCAGATCCATAATTTCTTTCTAGAAGCACTTACCATGTTACTTTTATATTGTTTCAATTATTTTTCCTATGGTCAAAATGTGACAATGTCATATTTTATGTTTTTATTATTGGAAATACTTAACTATCTTTCAAACACATGACATATGACACATGAACCTTCTCTTCTTCTTTCCTCACTCTTTGTTGTGAGATTACTGTCTTCTTCTCAAACCACTATTTGGATGGCTCTCCAACCTTACAGGTTCTCTTCTATGTTTATTCACTTTCCATACTTTTTCATTTTTAGATTTTTTTTTGTTTTATTTTTCTGCTAGAAACTCTGTGATTTCTGCTTATATTTTATTTGGATGGCTTAGTATAGAACATGGAATATAGAATTTTATGTATTTTCTGTCTTTTTATGGATCTATTATAACGAATTCTGAGAAAAACTATGTTTACATGTAAGATGGTAGTAGAACTATTAATATATCAAAAATACAGTTTCTTCTAGGATTATATTTTCATGACAAAGATTTACATGTAAGATGGTAGAACTATTAATATATCATAGATTTTTTTTTTTGGTTTATAGGAGTATATCATAGAATTTTGGATTTACATGTTATATGGTAAAACAAACTACTCTTAAATCCTCAATGGATCATGTTTGTGTGATCTATGAGCTTGTTGAGATTTTTGTATATTTATCATTGTTTTAGATTCTATGTGGCTTTGCCTTTGATAATAGTTTTTTTGTTTTGTTGATACTATTGAATAGGAATTGGTTGTGAAAAGTGAAAAGAAAAGATTATATAAGCATTAGTTTCCAAGTTTACAAGGAATCTTCAGTTGCCATGTTTAATCTATGGGGTAGTTCTCAACAAGACGAGAAAACCAAAGAGGCTTATGCTGAATCCAAGGTAAGCTGGTTCTGCTGTGAAAAAAATTGATTTAGAATAAATTGATTGTGACTAAAATTGCTTTGAACAATAAGTTAAAGTTTTAAATCAATTGTAGAGGAAAAAGCTCTTATATAGTTTGTGTTTGGTTCTGCGGTGATACATATTGATTTTGAATGAATTGATTTTGTAATATTGGTTTTAGTTAAATTCAGTTGAATATTAAGCCGTTAATGTTTGGATACATTAATGTAAAAGTGAGTTAAACAATAAATTTGAGTTTAAAAATCATGTTATTATCGTTTGGTGATTTTATGTTAAATTATGTTATTAGTTATTTATTACATTCCTTAGGTTGCATCATGATTCTGATTTTCAGTATTGAAATTTTACAACCAGATTGACGAGCTCAAGGTAGCAATTGGACCCTTATCAGGACACAGCTCGAAGTACTGCACTGATGCTTGTTTAAGGCGATATTTGGAAGCTCGGAATTGGAATGTCGACAAGTCAAAGAAGATGTTGGAAGACACACTCAAGTGGAGATCAGTCTACAAGCCTGAGAAAATCCGATGGGTAAGTTTTGAGTTTGGTCTCATTTCTTACAATTTTGGTGCATGAATATTGTCTGAAATAATTCAAGATGATGAAAATTATGATTCAGGATGAGGTTGCAGAGGAAGGGGAGACAGGGAAAGTTTATAGAGCAAGTTTTCATGACAGACAAGGAAGGACTGTTCTTATTTTGAGACCTGGAATGCAGGTATGGTTTTACTACGGACTGTTTGGATTAACTTTATCATAAATGCTTATCATATAAATGTTTTATGTATAAGCTATTTCTATATAATACTAGATAAAATAAAGTAAACTGGTTTCATATAAGATACGGGTACATTTGAATTAGCTTATTTTTGAGCTTATGAAAAATAGCTTATGCAAATAAATAAGTTTTTATGTCAATTCATAAGTTCTCACCGCAAAAATTGTATTTCTGTAAGTTGTTTTTTCATAAACTACCCCTTGACAAGCTTATGAATAATACATAAAAGCTTATTTATTTACGTAAAAATAAGCTAATCTAAACGGGTCCATAAGCTATTTTCATCAGCTTATAAACATGTCATAACCTATTTTCATAAGTTCGCAAAAACAGACTCATAAGTGCTCATGTCAGTCAAAATAAGTCAATGGCTATAGTTTATACATAAACACTTATAATAAGCGCTAATGTTATAAGGGTTTTCTTAAACTATTCATCCAAACAGTATTTATATAATTTTCTAGAGCTTAAAGGGTGTAGAAATTGAATGTTTGATGTGTTTGTTGCAGAACACTTCTTCATTGGACAATCAAATTAAGCATCTTGTGTATCTATTGGAAAATGCTATGCTTAATCTTCCACCAGGTCAAGAACAAATGGCTTGGTTGATAGACTTCACTGGCTGGTCAATTACCAACAATGTTCCCCTCAAATCAGCCAGAGAGACCATTAACATTCTACAGAATCACTATCCTGAGAGGCTTGGCATAGCATTTCTTTATAACCCTCCTCGAATTTTTGAAGCGTTTTGGAAGGTTTGTTGTCTTTTCTCTCCATAGGCATAGCATTAAATTGTGGATACAAATTACTTGCAATCATGGAATGACGCAGTTGATGCAGTCATGTGATTTGGACCGTTGAATCGAGGTTTGACAGTCCGTGTTTTGTCCTCGGTAAATTTGGTCCAAAACACAAGTCAAGACGGGGAGCGCCCGACCATGATCCATGGGAATCACACATGTCGCAATCACGTGACTTGGACCGACCAACCATGATTAGATAGTTTATGTTTCGACTTTAAAAAAATTGGTCCAAAACACAAAGTAAGGACATGAATTGTATGACGGTGATCCGAGGGAATCAAACATTTGACGCGGTCATATGATTTGGACGATCGAATCATGATTAGTCAGTTCACATATCAACTTTGGTAAATTTGTTCCAAAACTAAAATTCAAGACGTAAATCGTCCAGTCTGATTCGATGGTTCAGGTCAACAACCGTGTAGTTTTGTGAATGCAAAGAATCCAAATCATCAAATTTCACCCATAACTAAAAATATAATACTGATTCCATTGCATTTATGTTTAAAAATTAAAGCTCATACTTATTTTTTTTTGCAGATTGTGAAGTATTTCTTGGATAACAAGACATTTCAGAAGGTGAAATTTGTGTACCCTAAGAATAAAGATAGTGTAGAGCTCATGAGGTCTTATTTTGATGAGGAAAATCTTCCAAGTACACTAGGCGGAAAAAGCGTATTGAACTATAACCATCAGGAATTTTCCAAAATAATGGTTCAAGATGATTTGAAATGTGCAGACTTTTGGGGTTCTGATGATAAGCTCTCAAACCACAAGCATTGTTCAGCAGAGGTAGCTCCAGAACCAGTTTGCAATGAAACTCCAGCTACATGAAAAACTTAACCTTGTTTTTGTTGGAGTAAGCCCTAAAAGCCAATCTATTTGATAGCATTTGCTTTTGTATTGTGACATGATTTATATATATTAAATATATATAATAAGACATTTCTTTATTATGTTTGTTTTCCAAAATAATAAAGTCCCTAGAATAGATTGTTCATGTAATGAAACATTAAGTGAGACTTAATCGTGAGATTACATTAACTTTAGAACACTATTCTTAAAGTATCCGTAGTCAAGCTTTAATATGAAATGGGATAACATTAAAGCATAGAGACTATTATGTTGGTAGATTGATGATCACGTCTCACTGATCATAGATAATGAGTTATCAAGTCTTCACATAGATATAAATGTTAAGGGTAACTTTATATCGGATTGACCCACCATGAGAATACTACATAGAATGTTATGAAATGTCATAAGTTATTCTCATAGTGATAAAAGGTGTATTCCATCCTTCGACCTGAAACCACTGTGTACCCTAGATGTAGGAGTGTAATACCTTGTTGCCATTCAAACGTTATCCATAACTGGATAACTATAAAGTTGGTTGATGGGTATCCCACGAATCATGTTGAGGGACATGAGTGACCTAGATGGGATTTGTCCCTCCTACATAACGGGAGATATGTCTATGGGCCCAATATTGAACTAGACAAGGATGACATACTATGCCTTGTGTTCAATATAGACATGAGGACAAAAGGGTAATTATGCACAAGATGTTTATCACAGAAAGGTTAGTCAGATCACATGACATTCTTATAACTTGGGTAACAGTGATGTGTTGCTAGATACCGCTCACTGTTTATAATATTAAGATATATATTATTGCCAACGTTATAAGAACCTACAGGGTCACACACATAAGGACAGTTAAAACGGGAAAAATAAGTAAGACTTATTGCGGGGGTGCAATTAGTGAAAAACGAATATTGGGCTTAAGAAGTCCAAATTCGTGTGAACTGAAGCTCACATAAGAAACTCTATAAATAGAGCCTTATGAAGTTTAGTCTCACACACTTTTTTGGAGAAATTCTGAATTTCTCTAAACCCTAATTCGTATTTGAGAAATTGTGAATTTCTCTAAACCCTAATCCGCTCAAGTTCCCTCATTCTTCATCCAAGAACGGCTAGCACCGAAGGTTGAAGGTTCCTGTTCGTGTGGACTAAGTGGAGGCGCTGCAATTGCGGTGCTCGTGATCGATTGAAGGTTCTTGTTCGTGATCATACGGTGTTTCTTGTTCGTGATCGAAAGGCAGTTCGTGTTCGTGATCAAAAGCTCCTTGTTCGCGAAAGAAAGCATCAGTTCTTCAAAGGTAACAATATATTCTTGACCATGATCTTTCACATGGATCCATTGAAGGAAAATAAAATTTTAAAAATCCGCTGCGTTTTATCTTTGATAAACAGTTACGTTTTCCTTCAGTTTTAACTTAGTGCAGATACAAGTACTAATAGATCCAAGCTATTAGATCCAAGCAAATAAAGACTAAAGAGATTTATGGTACAACTATCCTTTGTTTGAAGTATTGTTATTTCATCATGATATAGTAATAGTATACTTGCTACTTTGAGTATATGACAATGGAAATATTGTTTTTTTTTTTTAATGAGTATGAATTAAACTCGGTACGGTGAAGTTTTATATAGAAGTGTTGTATGATTCCAATTAATACAATCGAACTTTTATATCAAGAAAGTAAGCTAAAATTGCAACCACAACGGTAAAACCAAGCATCACATGAAAAACCACACCGGAAGGAAGCTAAGATTGTTAAAAAGTAAAAGAGGAAACCAGATGATCCGTCGGCGAGTCCGACCGACCAAAAAAGTTGTGACAGCGAAGGCGAAAGAGAGGAAGATGAGTGCAGGGAGGGAGATATGAAATGAGCAAGGACATCTGGTGATGATGATGAAATATGTTGTTGCATTGCAGTAACTGACTCAACATTAATGTTTGACATCTGATGATGATGAAACTACTGTCACTATTATTATTATGATGATGATTAATTGTTGTATTAGTCATTACTCATCATTAATGTTTGACATCTGACATATGTTATTTTGCAACATCTTATATGTTGGAATGAATTTTGTTTGGTTAAAAAAATTGCTTTGAAGATAGAATTTTTGTTAAAAAATAGAATTTTCGTTAAAAATAAAGCTTAAAAATGCTAGTGCCATGACTCGAACACGTGTTACTCCAAAACAAAGCAAATGTCATAACCACCAGAGCAGTTCGTTCATTGCTTGCTTATTTGCAACTAGTAATATATATAACTTCAAGGACAACTAAAGATAGGTACAATATATACCTTTATAAAAGTAAAATTTTAAATTTTGGGCCGAGCCTTGGCACTCCCCAGCCCTAGAGGAGCTCCGCCCCTGGAAATCTGATGTTGATGAATTATGTTGTTGTTATCGTTACGGTTATTATGATGATGATCTTTTTTTAATCTGTTAAAATTGATTGTTTGAGACATCTCAAGCCTATACTTACACCGCTAAAATCTATTAATGTGTAGAAAATCATGAAACACTTTAGATATTCAAATTCAAGTATCATATTCATATTACATTTTGTTTCTCATACATTTTATTTTTAATTGTCGTGATTAAACAATGAAATGAAAACTAACAGAATTTTTTTTTTCACATAGAAACAGATTGAGAATATATAAATTACTCCAACTCAAAAAGTAAAATTATATCAGCAATACAATCATCATCAATTTTCTAAAAGAAAATACAAGCACAAGAGGCTATTGATAATGAATTAACATTGACAAATTAAGCTACTAGGATTGTTTTTCTGGTAGTTTTAATTTCATTGATTAATCACGACAATTAAAAATAAAATGTATGAGAAAACAGACTAAGGATAATTGACTTATTTTCATAAGTTCTCAAAAAACAGACTCACAACAAGTGCTCATGTTAGTAGATATGCCAAAATAAGTCAATGCAAAACATGCTCGTAGTTTATACATACACACTTATATAATAAGCTCGTTTACTGGTAATCCAAACAATATTTATATAATTTTCTAGAGCTTGAAGGGTGTAGAAATTGAATGTTTGATATTTTTGTTGCAGAAGAACACTTCTCCATTGGACAATCAAATTAAGCATCTTGTGTATCTATTGGAAAATGCTATGCTTAATCTTCCCCCAGGTCAAGAACAAATTGCTTGGTTGATAGACTTCACTGGCTGGTCAATTACCAACAATGTTCCCCTCAAATCAGCCAGAGAGACCATCCACTTCTACAGAATCACTATCCCGAGAGGCTTGGCATAGCATATCTTTACAACCCTCCTTGAATTTTTGAAGCGTTTTGGAAGGTTTGCTGTCTTTTCTCTCCATAGGCATAACCATTACTATTGATATCATTAAATTGTGGATACGAATTCCTTGCAATCATGGAATGACGCAATTGATGAAGTCATGTGATTTAGACCGTTGAATCGAGGTTTGACAGTCTGTGTTTTGACTTCGGTAAATTTGGTCCAAAACACAAGTCAAGACGTGGAGCGCCTGACTAGCTACCAATCACACATATGTCACAATCACATGACTTGGACCAACGAATCATGATTAAACAATTTATGTTTTGACTTTAATAAATTTGGTCCAAAACACAAAGTAAGGACATGGACTGTATGACCGTGTCCGAGGGAATCACACATTTAACGCAGTCATGTGATTTGGACCATCGTATAAAGATTAGACAGTTCACATTTCAACTTCAGTAAATTTGAAGGTTATACTTATCTTTATGCAGATAGTGAAGTATTTCTTGGATAACAAGACATTTTAGAAGGTGAAATTTGTGTACCCTAAGAATAAAGATAGTGTGGAGCTGATGAGGTCTTATTTTGATGAGGAAAATCTTCCAAGTGAACTAGGTGGGAAAAGCATATTGAACTATAACCATGAGGAATTTTCCAAAATAATGGTTCAGGACGATTTGAAATGTGCAGACTTTTGGGGTTCTGATGATAAGCTCTCAAACCACATGCATTGTTCAGTAGAGGTAGCTCCAGAACCAGTTTGCAATGAAACTCCAGCTACATGAGGAACTTAACCTTGTTTTAACTTAGTTCACATATAAGTACTAAATAGTTATTATCATAAAGCCATTAAATCCAATCAAATTAAGACTAAAGAGATTTATGATACATTTATCCTTTGTTTGAAGTATTGTTATTTTATCATGATATAGTAATAGTACACTTGCTACTTTGAGAATATGACAGTGGAAATATTGCTTTTTTTTTATGAGTATGAATCGAACTCAGTACGGTGAAGTTTTATATAGAAGTGTTGTATGAGTCACACAACGGTAAAACCAAGCATAATATGAGAAATCACACCGGAGAGGAACGCCACGAAGGAACTACCTGTCTAGAAGAAAGCTAAGATTGTTAAAAAGTAAAAGAGGAAACCAGATGATCCGCCGGCGAGTCCAACTAACCAGAAAGTTGTGACGGCGAAGGCAAAAGAGAGGAAGATGAGTGCAGGGAGATGATGGAATTAGCAAGGACATCTGATGATGACGACGATGATGAAATATGTTGTTGCATGACAGCAATTGACTCAACATTAATGTTTGCCATCTGATGATGATGAAACAATTATTATTATTATTATTATTATTATGATGATGATGATGATAATGGATTGTCTGTTACCGTACTAGTGTACTAGTCATTACACAACATTAATGTTGTTTGACATCTCATGATGATGATGAATTATGTTATTGCTACTGTTACGGTTATTATTATTATGATGATGATGACATTTTTTTTTTAATCTGTTAAAATTAATTGTAAGATCTACTATTTCAACCTCACCACAACTACTTTATCCCTCAATAACGGATCTGAAACATCTCAAGCCTTCTTCTCTTTCTGCCGCAGTTTTATGTCTATCTCATCACCTTTTTCCTGTCATCATCACATTTTAATTTTATGTTTAGTTTCTCTTCTCACACACAAAACCACACATGTTGCAACAAGTAACCCAAGTCCCTCAATAACCCAACCCTTTTCTCTTTTTTTTATATTTAGAGACAAACTCAACTATTATCTTTTTAACTTAGTGCAGATACAAGTACTAATAGTAATTATCATAATGCTATTAGATCCAAGCAAATTCAGACTAAAGAGATTTATGATACAATTATCCTTTGTTTGAAGGATTGTTATTTCATCATGATATAGTAATAGTATACTTGCTACTTTGAGCATTGACAATGGAAATATTGTTTTTTTTTTTTCATGAGTATGAATTAAACTTGGTAGGGTGAAGTTTTATATAGAAGTGTTGTATGATTCCAATTAACACAATTGAACTTTTATAATCTCCTTCAAAATGAAAACATTTCTTTAAAAGCTTATGAAGGGATAAAAAAACAAAACAAAAATTGAGGGGAAAAGTATTAAAATTAACAAAAACAAAGATAGATTGTGAACTAAACAATGGAACTACCAAGTTTTCTACATATAAGTAATTGGCTTTGAACTATAGGGCATATAAATTCTAACTCACAAAAGTGTTTTTATTTTTTTATCGGGAGGATACTCCAGGGTTTACAACACTCACACCTGCGCATCAACCACTTGCACTAGACTCAAATGATAACTTACAAAAGGGGTTATATGAACCGCCTCTTGAAATTACGAGTAGTTGTTTGGTATGAACGCGCTAAGAGACTGACTCCTATACCAACTCCTACACAGATGCCAAGTCCAATACCAACACCAACTCTAACTCCAGCATTGAACCATGATAGCTCACCGTTTTCTCCATCTATATATCCTATTCTTTGCAAATACATGTCGCTGTAATCCTCTTCTTGTTCTTGTTTGAAACTTCTGTACTTGGCTACCTATGAACCATAACAAAACAAGGAGTAACAAGAGTTTAACCACAAATATAGCATAGGCTAAATCATAGAATAAGTGTTTATCATAAAAGTTCTTATGTATAAATGATTTCTACAATGAAAAAGAAAATTTGATTGAACTGGTTTCATATGAGTTTGTAGGTTGGTTTTTTATAAGCTATATACTTGGAGAGCTTATTGAAATAATTCAAAACCAACTATTATTCATTTTAACAAGTTACACCTTCTAGTTCCATACATACAGTATTTAAGCATACATAAAGATGCAAACGCTTCTTACAAAACTATGTGATTGAGCTCAAAAAGTTAACAAACTCTAGCTAAGGGCAGCAAATTATTTAAGAGAATTCAAATTCAAATCCTGATTGAAATAATCATTGGTCAGACTTTATTTACTTATCGGCCGAACTCCAGACAAAAGGAAGAGACACTACATATACACAATAATAACTGAATAAGGCCTCACTATTACCAACACTTGTCTTTTAATGGGGAAGGTTTATAAGGGGCATTTATTTATTGGAGAATGCAAAACAGAAAATAATAAGTTAAATTAATTTTCCCAATGAATAATAAAAGAGATGTTTGCTGTGATTTGTGCCAGCCCATGCTAGAGTCACACTTCTAGGACAGGATTGTTGGGACCAATATCTAAAGATAAAGGTACTAGAGGGACCAAATCATAGATAACATTAACACATAAGTTTATATTAGATTACTCTAGCAAATACATAAGTTTAGCCATAGAACATCATTTATACAAAAAATCACCAAGGGAATATGCCACATTTTATTCCAAATCCAAAAACACAAGTCATTTAGTCATAACTTTAAACATAATTAGTTATATTATCCACAAAACTTGCATAGTCACATAAATAAGCATATTCCATGATTATGAAAATTATGATATTCCTAACGGACAAAATGGAAAATTTGTGCATATTAGTGCATGTTTGAATTGGCAGTGAGTTTGACGTAATTACAGTGATACACTGTACTTTTAACAAAAGTTACAATCTTCAATAAAATCACGATATCACCGTGATTTAATCAAACTCATTGTGATTCCAAACATGCAGTAGAAAGCTGTTGTGTAATTTTACCTGTAGATCAAATCCATGATCATGATCAGAAACATCTTTCTTGGACTCAGTTGTTTCATATTCTGGAATGACATCCAACATGCCCAATTTCCTATTATGCTTCTTCTTAGAATTGAACTGCAGTGTCCTAGTTAAGATTATAGGTGTTCCTGAAAAGCAACCAGCAACATAAACCTCAATTTCAGGACAAGGTAATTCAGATACACCAACATGTTTTCCTTTGAAAAAACCACTATTAGATGTCCTTTCTGTTTCACAATTCATACTCCAAAATCTCTTATCATTATTATCATTATTCATCTCAAGAACACAAGAGAGAATACATTGATCTTTATCACAAACCTCAAACTTCATGCTACCATTTAATCTTATACTATCTGTATTCACAAAAGTGATTTGTTCAGATTTCTTATCAATTCTATCCCTTCTTAGAATTGAAGAATCTCCAACATCATTGTTCATATTGCTTCTAACACCATTTACCTCTAAAAGTGTATCAGGACATAAAGGTATATGATGAAGATTCAGAAATTGTGGTGTTGATTCATTCACTTGAATTCCACTAACTCTTACATAAAAAACTCTAACATCAAACCAAGATAATGAAAATGATAATTTCATGCATGATTCATGATCATAAGGTGAATATTCAATTATTTGAAGACTTTTATTTGTTGATTCTCTTCCATTGCATGATGATGTATCATAAGATCCTTCCATCTTCATATCCAAAATCATTCAAATAGTGAATCCATCAAACTCCACATCATAATTATAATTTTTCCAACAAAAACATAACCTGTTTCACAATCAACGAAACAGTTAAAGGACTGCAGATGTAATTTTGCCTGAAATATTGTACAAACTCGAAACAAAACAAGAAAAACAAATGAAAAATGGAATCTAAAGGGAAGAAAGAAAGGGAACTTGAGTGAAGGTGGAAACCAAATAAAAATGGCTATATATTGTTCTTTAATTTTTTTTTATGATTTCAATGAAAAGGGAAAGAGAGAATGAAAATGTTGAAGAAGTATATGAAATGAAAGTGAAGAGCATTTGCCTATGTACCAAATAATGTTGGGATTTGAACTTGCTATGATAATTCACACCGTCAAGGATATTGGTGGTCATCAGATCAGAATCAGACGATTCAGAATTCAATATGTATTTTGCATTTAAAAGAATTTGAAATATCAAATTTAAAATATAATCCGTGAACTCAATCCAATGGCAACCGACGTCTCAAACTTTTTGAATACGTTGACCGCAATAGATCGAAATCTATAATATACACTTGATAGTAATTAGTAGGAGACAAATATGTGTGTTTATTAGAGGAAGATGTACCACCACAAACAAATTTAAATTCCAATTTTTCAGGAAATAAACTCTAACCATGAAAAATGAAACTGTTCATGTACACTCTTTGATTGATTATGATGTTTTCTTCTCTATCCTTTACTAACAACCACGCATGCTTGATATGCAATCAAATTCTTAAACCAAGTAGCTTTCACATCTTAGTCCACATAATCTTTATTGCTATCTACACACTTGGTCATGGCAGCTGGTAACAATATTAACTCTGTATGTGTTCTTCTAGAGAAAGCATAATATACATTAATTAATTAACACATATAAATATCAAAATATATGTTAAGAAAGTATATACTTGTAGAATCTAAAAAATAGAAGCTATGTTTTATATTATTTTTCTTTTATACTTGCAGCAAATTTTACTTTAAAAAAATTAGTTTCAATTTTACTTCTAAATAATTTATTTTTTTTTGGTTTTCACCACTAGTTTAATCTGGTTCGAGGGTCAGTTCTGACATCAAGTGGTTCCAGCCCCCTCCCGATCGCAGTTGCGGGAGATCGAACCGTGGTGACGGGGCGTAAGAATTAAATAAAAAAATAAATATTATTGCAAGGAAATGGGCCTTCTCACCAATAAATTTCATCTTATCCGATTATTAGATTAGATAGATGGATATATATAGGGTCGGTCCCGACTATTTGGAGGTCTGACTTAAATGTTAAAAGTGGACCATAAATATATAAAAAAACAAAATAATAATCATCATTAAAGTTAAAACGGATTGATAAGCAATGTTGAAGTTGAACCGGAAAAATATTAAGAGATAATTAACAATTCTCAAATACAATCATAAATTAGCAAAATAGATGAACAAATTAGCAATTAGAATAGAAGAATAATCAGAAAAACTGAGAAATTAGCAGGGTCATTCCAATTAAATTAGAGGTCCGACTTCCAACGTAAAAGTGAACCTTAATAAAAAAATTCGTTTAAAACACCAATTTTCTATTTAAATTGTAAAAAATAGAAAAAATAATTTAACCTGGGGGTGCAAACAGAAAGTAAGTTAGCCTAGGGAGTGTAAACAGCAAGTCAGCATTCTAATTGAGTGGGTTGGGCTGGTGGAAGTAGTTGACAACTTGCTGTTTACACCCCTAGACTACACTGACTTACTATTGACACCCCTAGGTAAAAAAATTAAAAAAAAAAATTGAGGCTCCAAATGTTTGGAGGCCCACCTCAGTAGAGCTGTTTCCACCTCCCTATAGCCACCCCTGTATATATATATATCAACCACCAAAACTACCACCAATCAATTACATGCATGAGACCACCAATATATTATGAAATTTAAATTAAAAAATTTAAATTTTAATATTAATAAGTCATACAAAATTCAATTTCCTTCATTCTCATGTATTAAACATGATTTTTGGAGTCATGCATATCAATCATAAAAAACATCCTAACCAATTACTACATGCATAAGATTATCAATATATTATAATCCATTCTTCTTGATTTTTTAAAATAATATATTTCATGAAATATTTTATCAAAGTTAAATTTAATTTTTTTAATTAACACGTATAATTATGAGTTTGAAATTCATTCCTTAATAATGTAAATTTTAAATTGGTCTAATAATATGGAACAATCCAATTTTAAATTTAGGCTTACTATTGTACTCAAATTTTGTGATTAGACATTCTCACAACCCTATTAGCTTAAATGTTTAACCTTAATAACAGTAAATATTTTTGTTGTTAATAAAATATAATATACTTGGAGAAAAATCAACTTGAGTGTGATATTCTAACCATGACACTTTGGTATAAAATGAATTTATCCTAATCAAGATATTTCACTTTTCAGTGGTCTACACTCTACAGTATCTTCACCAATTTAAGTTCTTTAAATTGACTATGAAATGAAAGTAATTAATTTAATCATCTCTCTACAAATGGAATGGAAGTCATGCACTTTACAAAATTTTGACTATAAAAATACAAAATACAAAGCTTCACGTTAAGTAATTAAATCAGATGGCACTTTCCCCACTTACATGAAAAAAACGTCATTGATTATAAATTTGGTCTCCTAAACAAATCAGAGCAAAACCAGCAGAACAATAGGAGAAGTATAAGACAAATGCCAAAACTCAATACATAAGAGAGCGCATTCAGTGTCTTGGTCCATTAATCAATTAATAAAGTACTCTAGTAATTAGTGATGATATAGTTTTGACAAAAAGTAGTGATAATGTACATCTTTTTTTGGTAGATAGTGATATACAGTATACACTTTTTAGTCAAGTAAATATGTTTTATAAACTCAAACATGGATCTAGATTATGTGCAATCGTTTTTTTGATGAAGTCGTGCAGTCACTCATTTATAATCATTTGATCAAGATCAGACGGTTACAATTTAAACTGACTGTATTTGATTAAATCACTTGATCATGATCGGACGACTGCACTGGATCCAATTCTCTCAAACATAGTATGTCATAAGTGTTAGACAATTGTCTCTCGTAACATTTGATTGTACATGTACTACTAGTATTTTCTTAACATAATATAATCCTTTTAAAAAGTTAAATGTTCTTGTTATAAGATTTTGTAAAATATTAATAAGTGCACATGTTAAAAAATCAAAAGTGTAAATTTATCTTATAAGACGTCTACTTAATTTTTTTACAACTGTAAATATTACTTTTGCAATAAATATTTGCTATTTTATAATGATCCTTAACATGTACCGTACTATCACAGACCCATAGTTTTTTACTGTACCAAATACTATAATGACTTTACCACAAGAATTACGGTACTATCTCCGTCCCAAATAGGCATGGCAACAGGGTGGGGCGGGAGCGGATTTTGCCATCCCAAACCCATAAAGTTTGGGTTTCCCCAAACTCATCCCAATTCCATGCGGGGATAAAAAGTATAACCCCAAACCCCTACCCAACGGAGATCGGGTATCCCCAACGGGGTTCGGGTATTTCCGTTACGCCTCTTTCCACATAAATTATGATTGTATTTTAGTATTTTTTTATTAAAAAAAAGGTTAAAAGTCCAAAATTATTTTGTTTTAACAATATTTTTTTAAATAAATAAAAGAAATAGAGAAAATCATTTGTTTATTACTCAAATTAAAAATAAAAAATAAACATATAAATATAATTTAAGAGATTGTTTAAGAGTTTCTAATTTTAAAGAGGTAAAATATAATTTTAACATAAGCGGGGCGGGTTCGGGGACGGGTTCGGGGTGGGTATCAATGTCCCTGTTACCTGCCCCAAACTCATCTTTTGAAATCGGGGAAAACCCATACTCAAACCCAAACCCAATCAACTCGGGTTTTCCCCGTCAAAGCGGGTAGGGTTTGAGCGGGTACCCGCGAGTATGAGTTTTATTGACATGCATAGTCCCAAAATATAAGCAACAATGAGTCAAAGAAACTTGATGTATTTGGTCCAAAATTTGAACAAAATACATTCACTTTTGTTTATCAATTTTTGCTTATATTTTGGGACGGAGGGAGTAGACTATTGTAATTTTTTGATAAATTCATCGTAATTCCAAGTACTCCTACTTATCACTCTTTAATTTTTCAGATTATTTACCACTATCATGATTCATGTCCATGGTTTTACACACTCACTCACACATTGATTTTGAAGATGGAGATTATGACCCAAAAATAAAGATAGAATCAATGATTAATTAACAGAGTTTGCCTTGAGCAGACAAATAAAATATTCTTTCATCATACTCCTACTATAGGAAGATTTATATTTTATCAATGAATAAACGAGTTTTATCATATAGTAATAATCTTATTCGATCTAATATGAAGATTTATTAATTTAATGTAAAACATTAATTAATCTATAATGTAAAATTTATTTCATATGTGTAGCATAACATTGACTATTAAGTGTATGTTTAGTTTAACATTTTAATATGTTTGGTTGTTGTCGAGTAAAATAGACTTTAACTCTAGAATAAAATATGTAAATTTTTATTTTAGAATTAATTTCTATAAGAAAGTTTATCGTTCAACTCACTTCTATACACAGGGCCGGCCCTGTGGGTGTGCAGAGTGAGCCACCGCACAGGGCCTCAGAGATTTAGGGGTCTCTAATTTTTCATATCGGTTTATTAAATTTTTTATATATCTAAAAAAAATTTATTGACTTTATTATTACTAAAACTATTTTATTACTCTTAAAAAGAAAATTTAACAGACGTTCTAAAACTATTTTATAAGTAACTTCTGGTTGATTGTAAAAAAAGAAGCAACATTACTAAAAAGTTTTTTTCCGAAGGAAATGTAAAGTTGACAATGATAATAGATTGAAAATATATTTTAATGTTATTGATTAAAATACGTCGTTTTGGGATGTTATTTATTATGATGACTATTTTTATGTTATTTAATATTTAAATAGAGAATAACTTTGTTTAAAAAGAAGTAGTTTTATTGAACGTTTATTTTGAATTTTTAAACATTGCCTCCAAATACTCAGGACCGGTCCTGTCTATACATAAATCTATCCAAACATTTTTTTGTTTGATTTTTAATTCTTTGGTTCACAGGAAAGGAGGTCTAGACGTCTGATAATTCAGAGTTTGACCACGAGTTAAGTCAAATATGACAAAAAAAATATTTTCATAAAAGATCAAACTTGAGTTAAGTTACTATCACTTAAGTCTAATTTTTTAATTCAAACCTAAATATTTTACTTTCTACTAAATTATAATAAAAATCGATTTAACACAATGAGTATATTAAAAATCAATGTACCCTAAATTAATGACTCCAATATAGTAAAAAAAATAGAAAAGGGTAAGCATCCACTTGTGTGATGAAACCAACATTAAAAGCAGAGAGAAAGAGAGAGAGAGAGAGGACGCAGAACCCGGGAAGCAACACAATACTACAAAACAACATAATTGGTCAGACTGCAACACTGCATTTTTGAGTTGTACAACACACCAAACCTGCCTTACCTTACCTTTAGTAAAAATACCCCACATAAGGTCCACACACCCCTTTCTTAACCATGGTTACTTAACTCTATACTAACATCACTTTTCCACTTTCTTACTATTATCACCCCCCATTATCTTACCATAGTTTGTTTATTCAGCAGTCAAAGAGATCCTCTCACTCTCACCCGGTCACCCCCCCCTTCTCTTGTCACTGTACTACAATACTACTCTACTCTTTTGTACCTTAGCTAACTTTTTATTTTATTATTTTACCCCCTTTTCATGCTATGGTAGAAAGGTAACAACATTGTACATTGGAATGGTACTAGACGATTTGGATGGACAAAAATATGAAAAGTGAAAGATACATCAAGTGAATGTTTGATTCTCCTATCACAAAAATTCACTTTAAATTGAGTTGAAAGGTAATAATTTATGTATCTAAAAATAAGTTAAATGATAAATTTGTCCGTAAAAATTAATTCTATAATTAGAAATTAATAACGAGAAAATACTTACTTGTGACCGGGAACAAATATAAATGTGAGGTGTTAGGCATACATAAGTAAAATAAAATTAAAGAAAAAAATGATTAAAATTATATCAATTGATATAACCATTTTATTTTTATTTTAATTTTTTTGATTGATGTGTGCGCCTAAATAATGTGCCTATATATTTGTGCCTAGGTAAGAATGTTTCATTTAAAATTAAAAACTTCAAAATCAACTTTACTTTTGATAAACTAAACATATTAAAATCATTTCTACACTTATAAAATTATTATTATTATTTTTTAAATCATAAAAGTGTAATTTGTTGATTTTTAGTATCAATTCTACACTTTTAAAATATGTAATATTAAAATCAATTTTAAAATCAATTCTACACTTTTCATATTTTAGTTCCATTAAGGGTCCATTTGAATTAACTTATTTTGGAGCTTATGCAATTCTTATGTATTATTATGAGTTTGTCAAGGTAGTTTATGATAAAATAACTTATAAAAATACAATTTTCACTAGTTTAAATGTATAAAATAACATAAAATATAATTTATATTGCATAAGCTCAAAAGTAAGTTAATCCAAACAAGTCCTAAATCAGAAATTTTTTAAAGTGATAAGAATATTATATTTGTTAATTTTTAGTACTATGTTTGCAGACAATGCAAAGACGTAAGGAAAATTAATGGTGTGTTGGTAAAAATAATAATTAATGTAATTAATTGAAAATGATCTTACAGCAAATAAATGACAAGTGAATTTGTTTCAGGAAAACAACTGACTTTTGTGTATTTCCGCCAAATGGTGCATTTTGATTGAATAGTTGTTATTTGTGATGGGATGTAGATTCACTACCGTAGGATAAGCATGCAGTTTTCACTGTAATTAATTTTAGCTATTAATTTATGATCAAACTATTGAATTTTAATTTTATACCGTAAAAATTATCTCAACTGTTGATTATAAATCGAACGACTCAAATATATTACAACGTCCTGTTATAATTGCACATAATCTGTTTTGTTTGTGATACCATTGTAATTCTTCATTTCGCGAGATATTACATTTTTTTAAGAAAAAACTTCAAAAGATTTAATATTTAATGACAAACAGTAATTTTTATTTTTCATTCCCTTATTATAGTTAGACAAGGATGCATATGAATGAGCTATCACATAGGTCAAATTTAGTTGATAAAAAGTTGGCTTATACTTTACAAATAAGTGAATTCAATTTTTATGGTTAAAATTAAAATTGCGTTAATGAATATATATATAAGTAATTTTATAAACACTCTTTAAACTATAAGATTATCCACCATACTTTTAGTAAGTTAATGACGTTCAATTAACTTATCCAAACTTCTCTTTATGAAAAAAAAAAAAATAATAAGAAGAGAGGAGTGTCTATGTCAATGTAGGTTAACTTAGTTGCTAAGATTTTTGGTTTAGATCCCATAAAGATTTAGTGTTTGAATCCCATTAGTGATATAAAAGCTTTATTATATAAATATTTTTATAAATGTTCTCAAATCTTAAAACTTTTTCAAACCTAGAGAGTTCTCGCACTTGAGACATAAGTGAATACTTTTATTTGTCGTTTTACAAAATTTACTATAAATTAAGAAAGTGTATTTTTACACTTTATTTTTCTATTATACCCTAATTTTATTTTATTTTTTTGGAATATATTATGTAAAAAAATAGGAACAAAACAAAAAACAAACAAAAAATAGGAACAAAATAAAAACAATAAAAAGATTATATGAATAAGTTTTGTAAAAAAAATTATATAAAATTTAGTCAAAAAAAATAAAATAAGAAGAGGGTATAATAGACAAAATATAACCTTAAATTATCAAAACGACAAATAATTTAAAACATTTTTTTTCCTTCTAAAATGAAAAATAAAAATAAAAAACCGAGCGAATAACATTTTTCTTCCATTTAAATTATTTGTCACTTTTGAGAACATTTGTTTTTCAACAAATCCTCATTTACTTATATATAAACAACCTAACTACTATATTCCAGCACTATTATTTTTAATTAACTACTCCAACATCCTCATACATAAATATGTTTTTCCAAAAAGAATATAAATATTTTAAATCATATATACACTATTTTATATTATTAAATTCAACCTTCATTTTATAAAAGACATATGAATCGATAAAAGTTAATATATTTAATAGATTAAATACATCAACTTTTATTAACTCATGTTCAGAATATAAAAAGATTAAAGAAAAAATTTATATTACAGATAAAATACATCAATTAGTTAATGAATTTAGAAAATAAATTATTGTTATATATAATATCAGAGACAATTGTCATGTAGTCTAGTGATTAGAAATTCCACTTTAAATATAAATAAGTGAAATATCCTAAATTCAAACTTTAACTCCTGTATATAAAATACGATGTCCTTATCAACTGAGTTAAAATGTAAATATTAGCACCTTGAAAAAACATATAATATGAAAAAATGTAAATAATATTACCTTAAAAAAAACATATAATATGAGACGGAGAGAGAAGCCGTGTTTCCAAAATATTGATTTTGGTCAAAGATATTGGTCTACTTGCTTTTAAAGCTTATGCTACTGCTTGCTATTATATTGCAATATTAGATATAGAGAGAGAGATAGAGAACTTTTGTGTTTTTTTTTCTTCTGAGAGAAAGATTCATCTGTTTTATTCTCACCCCTCCTGTAGTATACATATTTTTATTTTATTCTTGATGAAATAAGATAAGGGATATGTAAAAGATTTGATTTTGATTTAGTTTGTGTAATGTTTTCTAGATAGAGATTTAGAGAAACAAGAAGAAGGGTTTATCATAATAATATCATTTATGGGTAAGAAGCCACAAAAAACAAAGGAAGTTTGGGCAGCAATAGCTGAAGCATCATCAACAATAGATGAACAACAAAAAGAACAAGATTCTCAACAACCTCAAACTACTAGGAAAAGAGGTAGACCTCGTAAGATTGTTGTGAAGATGGAGAGTTCAGAAGAAAAAGCAGTAGCTTCTTCACCAGCAGCAATATTGAGAGAAAAACAAGAAGAAGAAGAAGAAGATTCAACAATGGAAAAAGAAGAGAAGAAGGAAGAAGCATGCATGGTTAGAAAAGAAGAGATTCCAAAAGGAGTGACTATGTCTTGTAGAAGCAGCAGATCAGCTAGGCGTAAAAGCAGCAAACCCACAAAGAGTAGTGCTCAATAATTTTATTATTATTATTATTATTTTATGATTATCATTATTAATTATCACTGATGCTTAAAATGATTAATGATTATTAGGAACTCCTTATTTTATTTGTCAATGTTTTAGGGGGATTTATATTTAAATTGATATTATTATTATTATTATTAACTAGTTTCACTCTTTTCTCTTTAAACTATTTAATTTTGTTTCTCTTTTTTGTGATTATTAATTAGTTTAAGTATTATCTAATCATTATTGAACAAACCATGTTTTGTGTTGTGATTCTTCTATGAGTTCAATTCATTTTTTACTTGTTTTATTTATTATTACTATTATAGTCCTTATACTAGTGATTGAAACTATATGCTTGTGCTTAGGTATTTTCTTATAAGTTAAAATCAAACTTTCTTTTTGTTTTTTCTTTACCTTACCTTTATATCTATATATGTATATCATTGTCCGTGTATTGTTTGCAACAATTGCATGGTGTCTCTTTTGATGGACATGAGATGTTGAAAGTATGTAAGTATTTTTTTAATATTAATTACCTATGGTACAAATTTGCTTCAAGTTGATTTTTTTTTTATCTTTGCTTCAAGTTGATTTTGTTGATTAGAAAGGGGAATATTTATTAATTAATTAATATTATGAAATGAATGAGGGAAGCATGGAGAGAGTGGAGTTTTAGGACGAAGAAGAGATTAACAAAATGACATAGATACTTTTAAGGTAAGGAGATGGGAGAGTAACACGAGTTGAGCTGTTGAGTGAGTTCTCTTGGTTCTCACCACTCATCACAGACTGAGGGAGTGGTCACTATTAGCAATACCAAATAAGGGTAGATGATTGTAAGTGGTAGATGGTTGGATATTTGATATTGGAATGTTTTTTTAACGTAGTTTAGTGTCTAGAAATTTTACCTTTAAAATAAATAAGTGGAATTTTCATATTTGAATTTCGATCTTTCGGTATATAATGTGATGTCCCTTTCAATTGATTTAAGCTTACGAGATTTCAAATGACTTTTTTTTTTATGTATGAAAAAAATGTTGATGTTTCAATTTCTTATATAAATTTTAGTTTTACGTAGTTGCGTGCAGAGAATTGCATATAAAATTATTTAATTTTAGATATATTTATGTAAAAATAGCTTTAATAATAAATTTAAAGTTAAAAATATCAATAGTAGCAGGGATAAAAATTCAAAATTCTAGTGTCAGTTTTAAATTAATTCTAGGTCAAAATATATTTTATTTATATTGAAAAACATCTAACTATATTAAAATCAATTTAACACGTATTAGTTTTGTCTATTTAAAAAGGTGAAAATAAGCATTGACTCAAGTTGAATAACTCAAGAAAAAGTGAGTCACTTTTTCAACCTAGCTCACTCACGTTTGGCATGGAACTGATTGATGTTAGAATTCATTCGCATAATGGTAGGTTAAAAATAAATTTGAGACTAAAAATTAATTATTGAAACAAATTAGAAATTTCACCTTCAAATTAGATTCAATTTTAGTGCGATTGAAAGAGTGGTGAGATTGAAAAACCACGTCGAGTGTTGGAACATTGAAGGAGTTTGATAAGAAGGTCTGGAATTTGACCATTGGCTACTAAGATTTTCCCCTCCCCTCTATTAATATATTAACAACTAACATTTATCTATAAAAAAAAACGTAAAAAAAAATAACGTTTTGAATCAAAAACTACAATTATTTATAAAGACAAAATCGATTTCAATAGACATCAATTTGAACATATGAAAATCAACTATATGTGTATAGAATCAAACACAAAGTAAAATCAAACAACACATACATCTCCTCAAAATGAAACCATGCATGCATAATGCATTTCTACTAACGTTTGGCCAATTTGGGTCAAAGTACAAACTCACGTTGACTGCCCCATCCATTTACCCGACCATGCACAAACTTCCATCGTGCATTGCACATTGGTGTCTCATATATACTAATTATAAATAAATAAATAGTGCCATATAAAAAGATAAGAATGTATCTATAATAATGGCCAACCATTCAACACGTGATCTAGATAGTAGTTTCCTTATTGCGTTTTATCTTGTTTTTCGCAAGTGTTTTAGTGGTGTTTTTATTCTTGCCATGGTCAAGCTTATACAAGTTAAATAAAAATGGTGCTCCTTGTTATTTGAATAATGAGGGACAACTATATATATTATAGTACTATATTTCCTTCACCGAGGCTTATTCTGTCGTCTTATATAATATTGTTCTCTCTTTTTCTAATGTCGTTTTCTCCTTCAAATCAATGATGACAAATGGATCAAATACAAATTGCCATTTGCAAAGGTGAAATACGACCAAAAAAAGCAAGCAAATCAGAAAAATAAATCTTGAAGACAAAATTTTGGATTCCACACAAACGCAGTAAATGATCTGGATCATTAGATATAAAATGAACAGTCGAGATTCCATACTGCATGAAACGGTGAAAGTATGCACTGCATATTAAGAGCCGTTGGATGGTAGGTTGACGATCGAAGAAATAATGAATCTTGGTCCCACGATTAAATTTCTGAGTAGTATGATTATTGTCTTTTTATTAATATTATTTAGTATATACATGTGATTTCTATGAATACCTATAAACATTGTTATGTTAAAAAAAATGAAAATGCACCTTTAGGGCACTGGTTAAAGTATTAAAAGAAGTAAGTTTGTATCGAAAAGTGGTGTGTAAAACAAAATTTTCTTTGATGAATTTCTTAACCAATATTCATTAAGGCACTCGTAAGTAAGATCCATATAAAAATAAATTATGCATAAATATTAGCAGCTAATGAAGTAACCTTGAAATTGAAATGAATTAGTTCTCAAACCGGAAGATTCCATCATGGTCCAGAGTTGTACTCAGCTAACATGTCCTTATCCTCATCTAACATGTCCTTATTAAGTAAATCGGTGAAAAATGGGTTTAATTGAAAGGGACTACTACGAAAAATTGAAAGCATGTTTAAGGAAAAAGGGAAATATGACCTTTATAAGTCTAAGACTTGCACAAAGGGTTTGTAACATCTTACATCAATGACGAGTAGAAACCAAATTTTAAAAATTAGGCCACACATGCACAGTGAAATATTATTCGATTTGAGTGTGACTCACAATTCCACAAGTTCAATGCATATGAGCAGAGTGGGTAATGCAGTATGGAAGAATTCACATTATGTCCCCCCTATTTTGACCTCAATAATATATATTCAGGTTGCAATTTAATAAATAAAAACATAGTACACTGCCACTTAAAAGATTTGGATTTTATCATTGTAATAACTAAAATACAAACGACATCAATTTAGTCACTAGATAGAAAGTGATATTAATTTAATCAGATAAAAAATTAGCATCTTTTCAGCCCCACAAAATAATAAAAGAATAACGACAGCATAGTTGACATCAATTCAGTCTTTCAATGATAAAATATAACATGAATTTAATGTTTCAAATTTTCAATCTCATGGATTTTGTATAATAGTATGTTTTGATATCACATTATATAACAAACAAATAATGAAACTGTGAAGACTTGGAGAAGAGTCAATCAAAGGAGTGAGTACAATATTGTCCTGAGATTTACACATTTTATTTGTTTGCATTGCATAACGATTCCCATTTTATCTTCTTCTCGTCAAAACCAAAATACTGTCGTGCTAGCAACTAAATTACAGCAGAACAACATTATGCAATGCTATCTAGTATCGATTATTATTGCATTCAAAGCCCAAGCATATTATTTCAATCTCAATTTCGAAAACAAAGCTGCAAGAAAAATCTCTATATTCTGCAACTACAATAATTAATTAAAACCACTAAACAAAATTCTCTCCTCAATTGCCTTGAATTGGGAAAACATTGGAACTTAAATATACCGGAATAGTTTAACCATCTATGTCTAAAGCATTGTATTACAAAGCTATCCTGTAATTCCTATTGAGTTACACACGTAAGTAAGATAAAAGGGGAAAGGATGTTGGCTGCTCCTAAATATCTAACCTGATTCTTTGCGGCTCGACTTGTGATGTCTCTCTTTTTTATATCTTAATTGTGCTGGATCAAATCCACCTTCCTCAGCTCCATAGACAGCCCAGGCTGGTGTGGCAGCCATATAATCTTTGCTATCAAAAGTACTTCCAGAAGCCACCTGAATTTAAATTGATGATAAATTTCATTAACAAAGCAATAACGCAATTTCAGTCAAAAATAAATAATAGGACGAAAATACATACCAGATCATGAAATTTCTCATAGTCTATCCATGTATACCACTGGCCATCAATTTTGAACTTCTTAGTTTTTGCTAAGAGCACGCAACACGAGTGAACATGCTCACAGGCAACTTCATACTCCCCTTGGCTTTTTAGAGACAAAGCCTCTGAGAAAGCTTTCACGTCGGCATGCCAAGGGACATTTTCCATTGTCAATTTTGATGTAGCGGTCCTGTGAAAAGTTCATTGTCATTCAAAGATGGTTCTCAGGCAAAAGAATTAAACTGGACTAAGGGGCAGAGATAGAGAGAAGAAGAGGAAGCTTACGAGCCACAATATGTTACTCCCTTGATTTCAATAAAGTCAGGTTCTCCTATACTAAAGAGATTATAATAAGCATCGACCTCTTCAGCATTCCAGCCTTTTACAAGGGTCAGACGGTATACAGTACGCTGATGTTTTTCCTTCAGAGCAGTCAAGGAATCCTGGCACATAGATATCAAAATACATAGATAAGGTGATCAAGAGGACATGATATCATCAAACAACAATCAAATAAAATCCACGAGAATGTAAATGCTATGCTAGCACAGTCACTCCTTCAGATGGTAGTCAAGTAAAGAGTCTGTGATATATGAACTAGATTCCAAGACATCAGAAGAAGGTATTTCTTCTAAGCTGATCCTTAGAGTAGTTACAATTCTTATATCATGAACTCATGATGTAATTATACTTTTAAAGATTTCCACTGAGAATGAAACGACACTCACAATAAATCTTTCCCAAAAATCTCCAAAGAGTGGTCTATCAATTGCCTTTAGAGAGTCCTTTGTTCCGGCATCAACACTGACATATAACTGCATGCGGCAAAAAAGAATATTAAGTTTGACTTGCTTATCCAACATGTTTTTAATCATGAAACTCTGAAAACCCCAAAACCTGAGTGATTGGCTTCAGCGACTTAATTTTCTCTGGAAATTGTGCATTTGTAACTAGAAAAGTAGAAATCCTCCTTCTGTGCAATTCATCCACTAGTGCATTTATCTCTGGATACATAATAGGTTCACCAACAAGAGATAGTGCACAATGCCGTGGTGTGAATCCTTCATTTAATCGCTCCAAGGTGACTCCTACAGAAAGAAATGGGTCAATTTTGAAACCACCAACATTTTAATTTTAAGCATGTCGGTGCAAAAATAACAGTTATGTTGTAGACTCGACCAATTGTCCACAAACTCGTGATTATATATGAATATATATACAAGTCTATGCAAGTCTACTGAAGTTTATACATAAATGTTATATATATACAAGTCTATGCAAGTCTACTGAAGTTTATACATAAACGTTTTGTAAACAAGTTAACTCCATTTTGATACATAATAGTCTTAGACTCATAGGACTCAGATTTGAGAGTTAACTTGAGAGTTTGACAACCATAGTTATAGTGTGTTCAATTCATAAATAATACTACCGTTGTTCGTTATTATAAGTACCAATTGTCAATTTCACACATTAAACAAATTAGATAGTGTATTGAATTTGTCCATTTTGTGTGTATAGTTGATCCAAAATTGCCCTTCAATCAATGTTTTGGGTAAACAATGACACCAACATGTAATAAATAAGTAGTGGTATTTTTTATAAAAAATAATAGTTAATGCACCTAGTAATATGAAAATGGGATTATATATAGGGACAAAATACTTTTTCAAATGTAGTATATATTTAGGGACATAGGTAGTAACAAATAAAATCAAATAAAGGTTGGATGACAATCTCATACTAGAAAATTATCCAATAAAAAAATATTTACTTCAATGGAAAAAATTATCCTCCCTTGACCCCCTTCGTTTTCCCTCAAAACTCAACCACTCAAACATATTCCTAGTGCCAAGTACTTTTGTGGTGACTGGAAGTGTGCATGTTATGATTAGGAGAGCTACTCTAGCTAATTCACTATTAACCTATCTAAGTCCATCAACCTAACAATGTCATATTTTTGAAATGAAAATAGCATAAATTTACCGGGAACTCCTTTCATTTGTTTAATCATATTTGTATGCTGCTCTATTGCAGAATTTACTATCTCTAATGGATCGTCCATCTTCCACTGCCAACTTTTTGCTACTGGATTTGTGTGATGCCTCCAGCAGAAAACACATTTATTTGCACATGCCAAGCTGGGGGTTGCCTCCATGCACCTGTTTCACTCATAAAAGGATGAAATAGTGAATATCACAGCTGAAGTATTATTGCCGACAGATAACGTAGAGGATAAATCCACTTTTAATGAGCACAAAAAAAAAAACTACCAAAACCCATGACCAGGATCAGAAGTTCAGATAATGTGCAATGACAAGTACAATTTCAGCACATTTCAAATACAAGCTCAAAGTTACTTTCAAACAAAAATAAACCCTGTTTATTTTCTCTTCCTGATTACCCACCTTACCATATCCATTGGTAAGTATATTGCGCAATAAGAAAACAAGAAGTGGTACTTATTGGGTAGTACCATTAGGGAGAAAGAAAATGGGTACCTATTGAGAAGAGGTACTTAAGTAAGCACAATCTCTCTTCGCGGGAGCTACATTTTTTTAATATTAAAAAATTGAAATGTAATGATATAGAGTTATTGATAGATGATATAAAATTATTAGTTGGTCCCATTTAGTAAGCACCCTCTCTCTTCGCGGGAGCTACATTTTTTTTAATATTAAAAAATTGATATGTAATGATAGAGTTATTGATAGATGATATAAAATTATTAGTTGGTCCCATTTAGTAAGTTTTATTTAGGTGCTGGATTGGAGAAATTGAATGCTTATTGAGTACTATTACTCAAACATTATAAATAAGTGATGTGTATTATAAATAAGTGATGTGTATATGTGGGACTCTCGTTAAGTACCCAAAAGTGGGTTTCTCTATTGTGGATGCTATTGTTAGAAAGCTTATGTTTATTCAAATTTAATTTCAATCCACCTATGATTAAAAAGTGTCACACCATCAATGAATCTTATATTGACAAACTAACAAGCTCCATCTTAAGATTCAGATTTCAATTGGCATACATGAGTTACACAATGACATGTGATAATAGAGTTGTCATATGGCACGACACATCTACGAAGCTCAGGCCACCAAAACCAAACCCTAATCAGACGTTAACTTAAATAAATAGTAGGATTTAGGAAGCCAAGTTGCCATTACCTATGACTCTCGATTCCATAAAATGAATGCTTGTAACAACCACCTCGACCTCGAAGCTGTGACTTAGTCCATCTACAAATCTTGACACCACTATGTGAACCAATAATTTTATACCCCTGCAAATTCATAATATTTTAAAAACATCATATCTTATGTAACAAAATTCAATCAAGGGGCAATAGAATAAATTGGAATCCAGTAGATGCAATGCATATATGAATTACAGAAAGTACAATATACCTGCTTCACCAAATTTGCTCTAATGACAGGAGTCACCATTTCTTTCTTGCCACCATTCAACTTCCCATTAGTCTGCTCCACCGTAGCCACAGACTTCCTCGAAGGAGCTTTACCGGCAATGTCTTCAAGATCAACAATATCCGATTCCACCTCTTCCTCCTCCTCTTCATCAGACTCCTCTTCATCAGAACTCAAAACACCACATTCCTCCTCCCCATTCTCCAACTCACCACCATCAACACCGCCTTTCAACAATTCAACAACCTTCACACACCACTTATCAAAAGCCTCATCCACATCACCACCATCAACATCCCCTTCCCACAAAGGAACCATCTCAGCACCACCCAATGCCTTCATCCGTTTAACAATCTCCTTACCAACCGCATTAAAACTATCACCATAACCTCGACTACCGACACCGAATACTGCAAACCTACACTTGGAAAGCAACAACGAACCAACTCTAAAATCTTCAGAACTCTCCGCAAGCCAATCAGCAAAAAATCTATAAGCAGATGGTGGTTTTCCGTCTTCCCAAGTCGAAGCAACAATGAGAAGGAGCGTTTCCTTGGGAAGATCTTCTGGTTCGTAGCTTCTACCATCGATGATTTCAAATGCAACGTCGTTTAAGGAGAGGAAACGGTGGAGACGGTTAGCGAGGGATTTGGAAGTTCCGGTTTCGGAAATGAAGAGGATCTTAGGGAGATTAAGTTTAGTGTTAGGGTTTGGATTAGGGTTTAAAGAGAGTGTTAGTTTGAGGTTTCTTAAACGGCGGGATTTATAGATGCAATAGAAGGTTGTGGCGGAGAAGAGAGCGAGGAGTGTGAGACGAGTAGAGACTGAAGAGAACGGCATGGTGATGGTATGTATGTGTGTGTGTGTGATTCAGTTATGGTGGAACGGTGAAGGGTGCGTCACGTCATGTGCGTGCGGTGGTGGCGATCGCCGTGAAATGGGAGGAAGAAAACACGAAGACTACTACTCTACTTCCGTGTGCGTTTAACGGGCCTCCGTTTTTTTAAAGCCCAGTTATTTTGTTAGGGCCTTATTGATTTTCGCAATGAAATTTACTCTTTAGGCCCCCTATGGTACTCATAAGCCTCCAAAAAACTCAAAAATACCCCTAATTTTTTGGATTTTGGATGGTTTCGCAGTTACAATTCGAAAACGCTTAATTTCGGCACGTGCCGAAATATAAAAAACCATTTCGGCACGTAAAATCCGAAATTAGTTAAGTTTGGCACGTAGATTAGTTCATTTTGGCACCTACGTGCCAAACTTAACTAATTTCGGCAGCTACGTGCCAGAATTAGTTAAGTTTGGCACGTAGGTGCCAAAATGAACTAATTTTGGATTTTACATGCCGAAATATATAAAAAGTTGAAAAAAAAGACATTTCGGCACCTACATTCCGAAATTACAATTTTTTTTGAAAAAAAAAATCATTTCGGAACGTAAGTTCCGAAACTGAATAGGGGTAATTTGGTCAAGTCGGGGGGCTTTAGAACAACATAGGGGGCCTAAAAAGCAAATTTCTTTCGCAATGAGACTTACAACTTCTCGTGCGCCCTACACATTTCCAATTTTATCATTCCGTTAGTTAAGTATATGACGTTATAAAAATGAGAAATTTTGTAAATGTCGTCCGTTAGTTAAGGATTAGACATTATAAAAAAAAAATTGACAGGGTGTATTTGGAGTGTATCCGTTACTTAAGTAGCAGACAGTGATATTTTGTTAAATCCGTAGGACGCGTGAAAATATGGATAGAGAGACAAAAGAAAATCTTTTTACAATTTGCATGGATTATTCAAGTTATAATAAAGGTTTGTTGTGTTACTTAATGACTCTGAAGAGATTTGTTTATTTAAAACTCGATATTTGATCAATGATCGACTAATTTAAACGATATCAATCTCATTGTCTATTAACATAAGTCCATTTAGAATTAAAACTTTTGTTTTGTATGGAAAAGTGACATTGGGAGGATATTATTTCGACTAGAGTATCACCCACGATTGGTTCATCATTGAGTTTCAAGTTCAACCAATATGGAACTGTTTGATAATTTTCGTTTCTATTGAAGTACGCCTCCATTACAATATGAGTTGCATAAAAAATTTCAAAGCATCGCATTTAAGATAATTGTTTCATATGGATATAGAATTAAGGAGAAGGTTAAAAATACAAATGTGGTAAAAATTTATTCCATCTTGTGTATTCATCAACTACTAGATTTAATTATGGTTGCAATTCAATCAACGAAAGAATTAGTAATTAAGTCATTTTACCTTAATATATGCAGCATCGTCCACTAAACAAAAGATAAGTTATGATTTTGGCAAAAAAAAAAAGCTATGAAAAATGAGTAAATATTTATTGGAGATGTAGATGTTCGTAAGTTATACTACAAAAGTGACGTTTAAAGTTTTTGCACATAAGTTAAGAAATGCAATGATGTCGTTACAACACTTATATAAAATTAACTTTATTTACTATTAGTCAAAGTGAAATATAATATTTTAAAAGTAGTGTACACATTAATTATTATAAGGTAAAATTGAAAGAAAAAATTAATTTATATTGAAAATTGTAAATAATATTTATTTTAAATTATTCTTCAATAAAATATTTATTTTAAATATTTTGTTTTTTTACTAAAGTGACACTCATTTTTAAAATAGGTGTAGTATAAGATTACAAAGGCATCAAACAAGTCAATATTTAAGTGTGTTGAGTACTTAGTCAAAAGAAAAAGTAAAAGGAGACCTATTTTTTTTATGTTGTGAGGTTTAATAGTGTTGATATCTAAATAATGTGAGTGAGTAAGAGTACAATGAAAAAGTGGTTGTAGAATATGAATAACTAAGAGGATCTATAAATTTAATTTTAAAGTTTTAAGTTACAGTAATATTTTAATCTACAATTTTAGGCTTAGAATTTCTCTTTTGTGTAAAAACATAAAAACAAACACCTAATTTAAGTATATCTGATGTGGTAGTATGTTTACATACATATTCATTGGTTAACAAGAAAATTTCATGTGCATGCTCAAGTGCTTAATAACTCTTCGTTTGTACTGCTAGGTTTTTTGTGTGTGACTAATGCTAGGTTGTACGTAATTGCTATCATGTCAGTTTCAGTTTCAACCACTCTATGGTTCAAAATGTTTGTGCTTGTCAGTTTTGTGGAATTGGTCATTTGTTCTGTCCATCGTGAGTTGATTTTGGGCACACTTATATATGTATATGCAAAACCAATAAGGTTTAAGCAAAGAAGAAAAGTATAGTACTAAGAGAAAACAAAAGAAAAACACAAACATGGGTGAAATTTGGGGTCTAATTGGTTCAAATCTTGCAAGCTTATTGTTTATATGGGCTATGATTCAAAGGTATTGTCCTAATCAAGTTCATGCATTCATAGCAAAATTCTCCCAAAAATTAGCAAACTTTCTTTACCCTTATGTTGAGGTTAGATTCGTGGAATACATTGGTGATTACATGAGAACCAATGAAGCTTTTACATCCATTGAACACTACTTAACATCAAGATCAATCAACCAAGCAAAGAAACTTAAAGGTGAATATGTGAAAAAGTCTTTAGTTCTAAAGATGGATGAAAGCCAAGAGTTTCATGATGTGTTTGAAGGGATTAAGGTTGTTTGGTGTCTCAAAACTATTGTCTCAAACACAAATCGTGTAACATTCTATCCTGCTGATGATAAAAGGTATTACCATCTCACTTTTCATCGTAAAGATCGCGATTTCGTTTCTAAATCTTATCTTAACCATGTTTTGGAAGAAGGTAAGAACATTGGTTTAAGTAAGAGGCAAAGAAAGCTTTACACAAATTGCACAGGTGATAGTGATAAGAGAGGTAAATGGAGTCATGTGATTTTTGAACATCCATCTTCTTTTGAAACAATTGCAATGGATTCAAGAAAGAAGAAAGAGATTGTTGATGATCTTGTTACATTTAGTAAAGCTAAAGAGTATTATGCAAAAATTGGTAAACCTTGGAAAAGAGGCTATTTGCTATATGGTCCTCCAGGAACAGGAAAATCATCATTAGTTGCTGCTATTGCTAATTTTTTGAAGTATGATATTTATGATATTGAGTTAACTAATGTGAAAACTAATGCTGAGTTAAGGAAGCTTTTGATTGGAATCACGAGTAAGTCGGTTGTTGTTATCGAAGATATTGATTGTTCGCTTGATCTAACCGGTCAGAGGAAGACCGATTCGGAGAATGGAAAAGAAAAAGAGGAGAAGAAGGATGTTGTTGCTGCTTCTTTACAAGCAGCATCAGGTGAAGCTGAAAACAAAAACAAAATGAGTCATGTAACACTATCTGGATTGTTGAATTTCATTGATGGGATTTGGTCAGCTAGTACCGGTGAGAGGTTGATTATATTTACTACTAACTATGTGGAGAAACTTGATCAAGCTTTGATTCGTCGAGGACGAATGGATATGCATATTGAGTTATCTTATTGTGGTTTTGATGGATTCAAAATGTTGGCAAAGAATTATCTGAGTATTGAATCTCATCCTTTGTTTGATACAGTTCGATGCTTGTTGGAAGAGACTAATGTGACACCTGCTGATATTGCTGAAAACTTGATGCCTAAGGTAGCTAATGAAGATGTTGAGATATCATTGGAGAGGTTGATTCAAGCACTTAGAATCTGTAAGGAAGATGCGGAGATGAAGGCGAAAAAAGAAAATGGGACTAGTGTAGAGGAGGAGGCAGAAGATGCAAAAGAGAAGGAAGCTTGAGGAAAATGTTGGTAATGGAAAGTTCTAGGAAACATTGTTGGTTATTTTTATATTAGAGTCTTATGTTAAAACATTAGCATGAGTATCTATTTCTATGCTTACATTAGAGTCTTATTTTACATTAATATAAGTTAGATTAATCTGTTTAATTTGAAAAGATTGTTAAGATTATGCAACTTATGCTGAATTACAGACTGGTAGGTTGAATATTTAGTACTATTAAAAAGTGGTTAAACAATGTTGAATTATAAGTATTTTTAGTTAATTTGTAATGCAAGTTTTATGTGTGAACTTTTGTATATTTGTTACCTGGTTTTCTACATTTATTTTTTCTTCTTCTCAGAATGGCAAGGTGAGATTGTTATTCTGATTTTCCAATTAGCATACTATTTCTGCAAGTCATTCAATTATTACATAGTTTTTAACTTAAAAATGTTTGTTGAGTTTGTATCCTTGGCATTTGTTCTGGCCACAATTATATGGCACCATTTTTTTAAGTATTTATAAACTATTATTAGCCTCACTTTTTAAACAAAGTGAGATTTTTGTGCGCATGGAATAGTAGCCTCAATTGAGGCTAAGGGCTAAAGGATTGTTAGCGCTCTCATGTCTGGCTTAGACCCTCATTTCTTATCGAGGATGCCAGATACCAATGTTTCAACTTCAAATTTGCGACACCACTTTTGTGTGCAAATTTTTATGGTTTTGTTTTTAGTAAAATGTGTCTTGGTGGTAAGAAAATAGTGTGAACAAAGAAAATCCGACTATTTAAAGTCTGTGTTTGAATATTAAAAATAGAACTCTAATAAAAAATACAAAAAATTCAACAAAAAAAATAAATATTATTTTATATTTAAATTGTAAATAACATGAAAAATAGTCATAATTGTAAATATAATATTTAAAAGTGACATATTATAATCAATAACATCAAAATTAAGGTTGTTAGAATCAAATATGTGGAATCAATATGTAAACTCGTAGAATTTTTTTCATATGCCGAAAATTTACCATTATATTATAGCTTATAAAAAAAATACCATTATATTATAATCTAAATGGTCATCATCCGGGTCGACCTTGATACTTTTTGTGCTATGGTCCAAGTAAAATAACGGTGTCTCTCATAAGAAAATTACTTTTCCGACCCCTGCCCATTTCTTTTTTACCCCCCAAACTGATGTTTTTGCCCTCGGGGGATATGAAAAAAATTCGGTTTTTGGAAACCGAACTACTTTGGTTCGTAAAAACCGAAGTTTCGGCAACGGTGTTTAATTGCCTTAGAACAAAAAAACGTTGTCTTTAAGAGCTAACGCAACACTTCCTCAAAACAGTATCCATATGCATAACAGACAACGGTTTTAAAGCGTTCTCTAAAGTGTTAGTGGAAATTCATGCATAGAACACTTTAGAGAACGCTTTAAAACCATTGCGTGTTATGCATATGGATACAGTTTTGGGGAAGTGTTGCGTTAGCTCTTAAAGACAACGTTTTTGTTCTAAGGCAACACTTAAAAACCGTTGCCGAAACTTCGGTTTTTACGAAGTTCGGTTTCTAAAAACCGAATTTTTTTGGCAAATTTTTTTCATACCCCCCGAGGGCAAAAACGTCAGTTTGGGGGTAAAAAAGAAATGGGCAGCGGTCGGAAAAGTAATTTTCCTCTCATAATTATATAATTACAATTGTTTCATTTATGCAATCCGATAAGTTGCAAATTTATAAAAATGAAACAAAAAACTAAAAGTAAATTCTTTTTTTTTTTGGTCAAGTAACCTAATGGCTAGAAATTTTACCCTTTTTAAGATGGATAAGTGGGATGACCAGGGTTCAAACCCTGGCCCCCTGCATATATAACGCAACGTCCTACCAACTGAGTTAAGCTCACGAGACCAAAAGTAAATTCTTTTAACATGAAAACTAATAAAAAACTCTATATTATATAGCTTTGTAAGAAAAAAACTCTATTATATACTAGACGAGTATTGGGTCTGAGAATGAGATTGCATAATAGAAAGTGGCAGATAATTGTGTGACATATTTGGAGAGTACAAAATTGTGTGACATATTTTTAGAGGAGAAATGTTATTTAAACATTAGGCTTAATTGCATTTTTGGTCCCTTATTTTTATTTTAAGTTTCAAGTTGGTCCCTTACCTTTTAAAAGTTTCAAGTTGGTCCCTTATCTTTTTTTTAGGTTTCAAGTTGGTCCCTTCCGTCAAATTTTTTACTGTTACCGTTAAATCTGGACACGTGTCACCTGTTCAAGTGTGCCATGTGTCCAAATCAGTTTGCCACGTGTCCAAATTTAACGGAAATAGTTAAAAAATTGACGGAATGGACCAACTTGAAACCTAAAATAAAGATAAGGGACCAACTTGAAACTTTTAAAAGATAAGGGACCAACTTAAAACCTAAAATAAAGATAAGGACCAAAAGTATAATTAAGTCTAAACATTAAAGGGCGGTTCTATTTGCAACTCTTAAAATTAGAGAGTACAAAATTAAGCTTAGAGTCGGTTTGTTACATATTTGCAACTCTCAATTTTTAATATTTGGCATATCAGAACAATTGTTTTGTACCACAATTAAATATTATATAGTTATCTTAAAACTTAGGCAATCAATTTTTTAAAAATATTTTTTAAAAATATAAAAGAATATTGTTTTTCTTGAGTTTTTTCTATCAAGTAGTTTAATAGTTAGAAATTTTACCCTTGTGGGACATTCGAGATTCAAACTCTGACTCCTATATATATAATGCATATGCATATTTCTACTAGTTGAGGTACATTTGAGAGAATTGTTTTTGTTTATTTAACTAGCGCCCTCTGGATGACACTTGATATATAATTCTTTCTAATATGTGTCATTAGGGCACATGTTAAACATTTTAGTTTCTGCAATTAATTTATGAAAATTTTTAAAAGTAACTTAAATGCACCAGTTATGATAAAAAAAATTATTTGAAACTAACATGTCTCATTGTACGGTTTTCCTTTAAAATATTATTATTATTATCATTATTATTATTATTATTTATTTGACTATTCATGTGATTCTAAAAATGGCGAAAAATATTGATAGATGTGAGCACTATAATTTCACTACAGGGCGGTGACAAATGAACACTATTTTCATTGGATGGAAATGTCCCCAAGAAGGTTGGATAAGCTCAATTGTGATTGAGCTCATAAGAAATTGGTGGTTTGCTGCGTGATTCAGATGGTCGGTGGATTCAGGGCACACTCAGAAGATTGGTACTTGGGACGCGTTTCATGCCGAAATGTGGGGCATGTATGAGGCAATGAAATTGACTCGAAGACAAGGAGTTACCCACCTCCTTGTGAAAAGTGACTCCAAAATACCGATTGACATGGTTCCATGGAGATGCAACCTTAGTGGGGCCACCCCATTCTTATTTGTCGAGAACAAGAGCTTATCAGCATAGATTGCCAAACTCGATTTCAGGACACGTGGCGGGAAAGAAACAGAAGCACAAATTGGCTAGCTAATCATAGTCTTTTGCAAAACTCCTTTGATGTTTTAACTCTAGAAATGCCTCTTATAGATCTCCACAATACCCTCTTTGATGACATATCCAAAACTCGCATACCTAGAATGTGTGTTTAGTTTCATATAGTTTTTTTTTCTCTATTGGGCTTTGCCCTGTTCACGTACATGAAAAAAATTATTTGAAGAATATGCATACACATATATTATTACGTATTCTTCTAAATAATTAATACTTTAGTTCTTTGGTACATAAAAGTCTCATTTTCATATTGGTGTTTACATGAGAAAAGATAAATAAATAAATGAATGAGACATAAAGATGCACCAATTTTATAGTAATAAAACAGAATTGATTTCATCTTATCTGATGACTTTTCAACCTTTCTAACGACCAACACAAAATGGAAAATGATGTAATATAAAGAAAGAAGTCATGATCCATGATACCTACCCCAAACAACCTTATTTGCTACTTGCTAGACGCTCTCGATTATTTCGACTGTAATTCGGTGATATTTAACTAACCTTACTTTTGGTATATTTTATTTTTGGTCTTCCTTCATTTTATTGATTTAGTTATCCCTTTTATTTATAGTGAAATTTGTATTTTTCTTCATAGCAAAGAGAAATTGGCTTCTACATTTTTTTGCCGACATTTGAGGATATAAACAAAAATACTGGTCAACTTTATTGCATAATAATAATAGCCACATAACATAACATTATTCACAAAGGATAAATAAACTAGTTTTCTTACATACACACGTGGACATCATCACATATCCTATAAGACAAAGCTAGAAAACCATTTATAAATTCATATACCATGTATGCAAGAGCTTAAAAAATAAGTAGAAGTGATCAAAATCCAAAAAAAAAATGAAACAAGGTGACATGGTTGCTCAAATAGGATCCATAATAGCTTCCTTAATGTTTATTTGGGCTATTTTTCAACAATATTTTCCTTATCAACTTAGGAACCAAATTGAAAAATACACACAAAAATTGGCTACTTTTATTTACCCTTATATCCAAATCACATTTAATGAGTTCACTGGTGAAAGATTAATGAGAAGTGAAGCTTATTCTTCTATAGAGAATTATCTTAGCACAAAAGCTTCAACACAAGCAAAAAGACTCAAAGGTGACATAGCTAAGAATAATCAAGCACTTGTTCTTAGCATGGATGATCATGAAGAAGTTAGTGATGAATTTAATGGAGTTAAACTTTGGTGGGCTAGTGGCAAAAATGTATCAAAACCAAATTCATTTTCACTTCATCACAACATAGATGAAAAAAGGTACTATAAATTAACTTTTCATAAACATAATAGAGATTTGATTTTAAGTACATATCTTAGTTATGTATTAAAAGAAGGTAAAGCACTTAAGGTGAAAAATAGACAAAGGAAACTTTATACTAATAGTGGTTCTTATTGGAGTCATGTTGTGTTTGAACATCCATCAACATTTGAAACATTAGCTATGGATTTAGAGAAAAAGAAAATGATTATAGATGATCTTGTTACATTTAGTAAATCTGGTGAATTTTATTCAAGAATTGGAAGGGCTTGGAAAAGAGGTTATTTGCTATATGGTCCTCCAGGGACTGGAAAGTCAACAATGATTGCTGCTATGGCAAATTTGTTAGGATATGATCTTTATGATCTTGAGTTAACTGCTGTTAAGGATAATACTGAATTGAGGAAGCTTTTGATTGAGACATCAAGTAAATCTATAATTGTTATTGAAGATATTGATTGTTCACTTGATTTGACTGGTCAAAGAAGGAAGAAAAATGTGAAAAAAGAAGAGGAAGAAGAGAAGGATTTAAGAGAGAAAAAAAGTGGAATTATGGAAGAAAGAGATGGAAAAAGTAGTAATGTAACACTTTCTGGATTATTGAATTTTATTGATGGATTATGGTCTGCATGTGGTGGTGAAAGACTTATAGTTTTTACAACAAATTATGTTGAGAAGTTGGATCCTGCATTGATTAGAAAAGGTAGAATGGATATGCATATTGAGTTGTCATATTGTGGATTTGAAGCATTTAAGATGTTGGCTAAGAATTATCTTAATATTGAGTCACATGATTTGTTTGGAACAATATGTGAATTGTTGAAGGAGATTGAAATCACTCCAGCTGATGTTGCTGAACATTTGATGCCAAAGACTGCTTCTGGTGATGCAGAAATTTATTTGAAAAGTTTGATTCAAGCACTTCAATTGGCAAAAGAAGAAGCTAGGAGGAAATCAATGGAAGATGCAAAGAAACTATGAAGCAACAGAAATTTAGAAACTACACATCAGTGTGATGCTAAGTAGTTTCTAACAGTATCTGTACTTGTACAATATTGCAATTTAAGATTTGGACCGATCTTAAATTCCGATATTGTACTTTGGATTGTTTTACAAAATCAGGTATAAGTCTTCTGACCATTATCGGATGGTTGAAATCGCGTAACTGCATGAATGCACGATTTTCCCAACTTCAAAAAATCCAATTCTATAGTCTATCAAGAATTAGAAGGTGAAATGGGTGGAATAAAATAGATAGGACATGGATAATATATACTCATCTTGTCAAGTTTCAACAGAAATAATTACACTTACTATTGTGAAGTGCTTTACTATATATGGCCTTATATAAATCAATTAATTACACTTTAGTCCCTCTACTATGATGATCAATGTGCAAGGTCCAACAATATATTTGATGTGGAAGTAAGTTAACATTTTCATTGGCTCATGTGAAACTTTCATGTGCATGCTCAAGTACTTAATGAACTCTTGTGAGTTTCAACTTTCAACAACTCTAATGGTTCAAAATCCACAAACTATTTCCACATTCAATTGTTATCTCTCACTTTTTTATGTGGCAACATGAATTGTAAATTCCAATGTTCTATTTCTTCAATCAAATTATATCATTATCAACCACAAAGTAATTTTTACAAAAAAAAATAATAACAATGTAATTTTTACAAACTCCATTTTGCTTTTACACATTAAATTGATAAAAATAAATAATTGATTCACGGGTTAGTTGAAGGAAAGAAAGAGCCTGTGTTTCAGAACACGGTAGACTGACCATTCCCGCGTCCTAAATCCTAATGCACTCGCACCGTGAAAATAATATAGCTATAAATTGCAGCAGCTGAGCAACGTGCGGTGACACCGTGAAATCGGAGATTCAATCATGGAAATTCAATCAAATCATAGTGACATTCCAGGAGGATGTGATGGTACAGAAAAATGGCATATAAGTGAAGATTCAAGGTCTCCAAGTAGTTTTTTGTGCACATATGATACCCTCTTTTTCCTGGTAGAAAGTCATTCTGATCTCCCAATGCAGACTTCTCAATATCTCTTCCAATGGATTTAGGATTTCAACTTTGTCACGTATGATTGTCAACCCTCCTGGCCGTAAGATACGGTCCATCTCAACAACAATCGACACAGGTTGCTTGCACCTGCAAATTAATTTGTTAAAGCAATTTGGCCACAGGTCTCACCTAGGTGCACTTGCAAGAGCTAACTTACATCTTATTAAGGTTTATGTTATGGCAAAGATGTTTGTGCAAGTGTTTGAGATAGATTATAAACTGACATGTACTTAAGCTGTTTTCAGTTTATTTCGATAAACTTTCTATTGTAATTTATGAAAACAACTTGCATGGAAACAATTAAATCATATTGTCATTTTATAATGCTTTTATAATGATCATGGATGAACATTAAGAGAAAGATAAGCACAACAATGTAGGTAAAATTTCACCGATACCTGTTTTTGAGGCGTGAGAACAAATGATCAGCATGAAGAAGGTCATATGTTCTTGGGTAAGTACCGAAAGACTCGCACCAATCGTGATAGACACCAAAAAAACCACGTTCGAAAATTATGGGAAGCGTATCTGGTGCATGAACAGGGACTACATTCATCACCCAAACGTTATGTTTAGATAGAGCTGCAGCCAATCTGTATTTTCATAGGAGAATTATTAATTTAATTTTATTCATGTTTCTAGTAACAAGATGTTTAGAAATCATGCAATGGAATAAATTTACATGTTTATTGAACATGTAATGATGTACCAAGTAAATATGAACAAAACATTACGTGTATCTGGTCCACATTTGGACCTAATACAAGTATTTTTTTGCTTATATTTAAGTCTAGAGTAGTATCAAGGAAAAATGCGGCACACTTATTGATGCAACGAACTTAAAATGAAGCGGCATACCCTCCATAGATGGATTTCATATCCATAACATTCCTGATATTTGTCCAGTCAATGCCCATTCCATTTAGATATGACTTGTTAACAATCGCATTCCAATGGTTGGTGTCAGCGATCAATTTTTCTTTATTGTTCGTCCAGTCGGGATAAGTTTCAAGCCTCTTCGGCCATTCCTCGGGCCACTCTGCCCCGTGTTGTTCAATTCCAATTGGAATAGTATGCAAACAAGTCTTGATTGGAACATGCCTATTCAAAAAATGTTGCAAAATAACCCATTAGTAAATAAATAACCTTAAGCTGATTAGAAACAAGTCCTCGTATAATGTTTCAGAAGCTCACCAAACTGCGTCGGGATTTTCATTTTCTTTGCAAATCGGAGGGATCTTCTTCCTTCTCAATTCATATATGTCATTTCCTTCAGGCTTTTGATATATTCTTACTCCAACTTCACCAACATCATCACTTTTATGTGCCAGAACATTCCAACAAATAGATGCTGTCAGTGCGGTCATTGCTGGAACATAGGAAAAAATGTTACTGTTGTTTGTATGCATTTCAAAACATTGTCCATATCTCCCGAAAGCATTGATAGATACTACAGTGTATTCAAAACTGACACCAACCTTCTTCTTCTTCAATGCTGTCATGTTTAGTTGACATAATAAAGTATCCGCCAGGTCTTAGAATCCGATTCATCTCGAGTAGAAGCTTACCTCCTGAAAAAGGAAAGTCAGATTCAAGATATCATTGTAATGATAAAATATAATTTGTTGAAGAAATTTATATTACAAATACTAAAACTAAAGACAGGACAGGGACACAAACCATTGGAATGCCAAGATATGCTGCAACGCGCACAATGTATAGCATCAAAAACTTGACTTGGAAAAGGAAGCCTCCTTCTAGCAAAAGGGCTAACCATGGCTGGGAAGCCACGCTCGAGTGCCACCTGAGCTAAGTCGACTAGGTCACCTTTCAAGCCAAGTGACAATGTTAAAACATCCTTATCAAGGAGAGCAGATGCAAAGCTTGAATCTGTACATCCAATGTCCAGGACAACACGAATATTTTTACCCCACTCAATGTCCGGTACCATCTATAATTTTCAGAACGAGTTTCAAGATGTTTGCAAAAATGACGGCGGCAGTAAATATTAAAGAAAAAGTAAAAACTATTCTGCTGAGTTCAAAGTCATAATTTTGGCTTATACGAACAAACATCAGCATTACCATCACTATCACAAACAGTTGTGGCAAAGAAACAAGCAAATCATAAACAAGTCAATCCTAGAAGTCGCAGTGCCAATTTACATTTTCATATTGTCATACTCATATCCAAATAAATAAGACATGGTTTTCAAATATGAAATTATCCATTATTAACTAATGTTCTATCATGTGCAATACGACAATTATGCTTAAGAGGAACGAACAAACAAGCATCATTCTAATAGAAAGCTCACCTCTTCAATGGACTCAAGATAGTGCTGAACCCCTCCCAAAAATTCGGACTGGTTTTGAGGGAAAGTAAGATATTCTCCAGAATCCACTAACCAGCGATGCTTTTTTATATATGCAGCTAGTTTCGGGTGTGCAACATTCTTACGCAATATCTGCACTGACACCAAATGTTACCGTGAGATAACAAAGAAGCAGCAAATCAATCCAATATTTAAAGCTAGTCTAGATAAACTCCTAAATTGACACTAATTGGAAATTAATATCAGTTATTGCATAAGCTATATAACTACAAGCTTTTTAAACAATAGCTTCTCAATGACGTAATTAAACACTTATAGCATAAGAATTTATCATATAAGTGCTCATGTATAAGTTATTTCTATAACAAAAGATAAAATAAAGGCAAACCGATTTCATTATGGAAATAAGTTGAAAACAACTTATGGAGCTTGCAAATCAGTCTCACAAATACTTAATGCCAATATATAAGTTCAAATTCAAACAAGCCAATTCAAACCGGTCCTAATTTCTAGACACTAAAAGCTTACAAGGATTATTTCACAAGTAAAGAATCATAAACTAAACCTATATATAACCTCTAACAATCTAAAAGCTAATCCAAACAAGACATTAAACTTAACATACTTTACATATACCTTCAATTTGCTATCAGGCCAAGGCACTGGAGACTCATATCCTTCAAGGGGAAGAGGAACCATACACATGAAGGATGTCCTTGGACAACTCCTCTCCGTATGCCGGTAACCCGGAATCTTTCCACCACCAACTTCAATATCAATACAAGGAATGTAGTTATGCTTGCTTCTAGTACTGCACATTTTCCATCTATAGTTAACATTTGACTCAAACAAAGGTCCTTTCACTTTTCCCTTGCTTATTTTCTTCAACTCTTCATCATTTCCATCTTCCAACATCTCAGAATCTCCATCCACAGATTCAACTGAATCATCACTCTCATGATCCAATTCCAGTCCTTCTTCTTCTTTTTCTTTATCTTCCAATTCCTTTTCACTCTCATCTTCTTTCTCCAATGATTCTTGATTCACATTCTCTTTACTATCTTCCTTCTTATGCACATGTTTCTTCTCACGCGCCACTTCTTTCTTATGAGGGCGCGTGGAAGGAGAATTTGAAGATGACCCATTAACCTTTTTCTCATCATTGTGATGAAATTTATGATCTTTAGATACTTGAACACGTTTTTGTGATTTGGGTGGTGGTGGTGGTGTTTGTTTATGAGCATTGGAAAAAGAAGAAACAGGTTCTGAAATATCTTCAAAACTTTCTCTTTGAAAAGTAACAGAAGAAGAAGATGAAGATGAAAACACAGTCCAAACAAAAATAAAACATAGACCCAAAATAGTTACAGCTGTCATCTTTACCCATAACCTAGTTGGGCCTTTAGCTTGACGAGTTATGATAGCCATAGTTAACTTAGTGAGTCAGTGTTTTGAGTTTAGCTAGCTGTTTTTGAATAAGCATACATGTGAATCTGAAGCTTGATCTGAAGAAGAAGAATAAGAAAGTTGAGGTATGGTGTTACATCAAAGTAATGGTTACATCAAAATGAATGAATAAGAGGAAATGAAGGAGACAAGTTGGTGGAGTGTCGTGGTTTGGGATAGATCGTGTGTGTTCTTGGGAGGATGATGGATTCAGAAACCAGACAGTAAAATATGTAGTCAAGTGCTTTCAACACTAATTAATCTCCTAGATTTATGTTTATTGAATGATTTTATAATATTTGTGATTAAAAACAAATCAAGTGTACAAAATTGAGTAAATATCATCCCTATTTCACAAAAATAACAGCCGTATTTTTTTCAAGTCTTTTAATTAATTTAATACATACATTAGGATTTTTTTAATAATATAATGATATACATTATAGATATGGAAACTTAAAAATTGTACAATTTTTTTAAAATAATTTGTATGACATACTATAAAACTAATTTACACAAACAAATTCCATCAAAATGAGTAAATATTAGATATATTATAAAACATAATAAAATATATACAACAAAAACAATAAAAAATGAAAAATAAAGTCCGTAAAACCCAACTCAACTAACAATACCCATATTCTTATGCTGAAAAATTATTACTTTAATTTGAATATGAGATTTCATAGTTGTGCGTATAAATTTCATGCAGTTATTGTCACTTCATCTATAAAAGTTAGATAAAAATGATTATGTGTGTATATATTAAAACTAAGGGATAAATAATCATGATTATGCCTAAAATAATAAAAAAACAATATTTTTAATTGGTTAATTTTCGAGTGTTATACATACATATATATATATATATATATATATATATATATATATATATATATATATATGTGTGTGTAAAATATTCGAGTGTTAGTGAGAGTTTAATGTTAATTCGGATATAACATAGTTTGAGAAATTAATCTTCACAATTGTGGGCGCAAATTATACCATATTTATGTGTGAGCTAAGGTGATCATAAATAATGTTGGTGCCAAGTAGTAGTAATTCTATCAAAGTTGAAGTTGGGAATACTTGCAAGCACTCTAAAGCTTAAGTCACTATGAGAGCAAGAGTGAAAAAGTTTTGGAGGATAGACGGCGTATCTAAAGCTATGGTGGTTATTTGTTTATATACTAGTTTTTAACCTGTGCGATGCACGGATGATTATTTTTTTTATGTTCGGTTGCAAAAAATTTTTACTCCATATATTAGAAAATGAATACTTTTTTATTTATTTTTTTATGATATAATTTTGAAATAAAAACATACTTTTTTCCAGGTTAAATAGTATAGGTGGCTAGAAATTTCATTTTTAAGGTGGATAAGTGAGATGACTCGGGTTCGAACTCCGACTTCCTAAATATATAATGCAATGTCTCTGTCAACTGAGCAAAACTTACGGGACAAACATGATTTAATGCATACATTAAATAATACATCATCCTTTCACAAAAAAAATAATACATCATCCTGAACAAAATAAAATAAAATAATACATCATAAAAATCAACTGTTTGCACCAAAAGAAAAATGTTGTTTTGGATTAAACATAAATAAGTTTAACACATAAAAACTATAGATGGGCGAAGTTACAAAATGACGTATAAAAAAGATAAATGACCAAATAAATTTATTTGTAAAAGCCAATATATTTAAAATTCAGTCGGACATTAAAGTGACCAAGATAAATTTAAGTTCAAGATTCAAAAACCAATTCAAATTTAACAATAATAATTAATATTTAAATAATTTCATTGTTTTTAATAAAGTTTAGAGAATTCTTTTCCCGTGTAGGTAATTTCAAAATTTATTTTATTATTCACTAAAAAGGAAAGAAATTGTATTATTAAATTTAATAAAGATAAAACTACAATTTTAGACATAATACTATTCACACCACTATTCTATGTATCACCACTTTATTCTACCAGAATTGAGTCTAGCCAAATATCTCTCATTAACCCACTACCTTTCTCCACTAACAAAAATATTTTTGATGTATTTAAAAGAAGCTAAAGACATTTTTTTTTCAATAATCGTCATTTTTATTAAAAAGAACGTCATCTATGGGTATTCGTGAGTATCTCAATATATGTGAATTATCCCCCATAGTGGATATTCGCACGAATATAGAGCAGGCATGACAATTATATTTATTCAACAGAGCATAGGGATGACCATGGATAGTGTACTATAGTATTCATCTTCATACTCACAGTTTTAAAAATATACCCGTACCCACGTGGATAACAATTTTTGTACCCATGTCCATACTTTATGGGTACCTAAGTACGAATACTTGTACTTGTTACCCACAATTTTTCTAAAAAATGAAACGATCAATTATAAAAATCGCATATCATTTTAATAGAACTAAAAAAAATTCAAAAAATTTGATATTCACTCATGAAAGTTGCAACAAAATTATTACTAACCCCATGTTAAAGTTTTTTATTAAAAATGTCTAATAGTTGAATTTTTTTTTAATTGATATACATATATTATTATATATTAATAGTATATATATGAACAAAAGATTAGGTCTACGAATGTGGTCTTTCAAAGATTAGGTTTTGATATATAAATAAAATAATTATTTTCCATTCATTTAAATGGAAAAATAAATTATCAATTTATTTTTCACCTCTTGTAATTATAAATAAATTTTGGAAATATATTTTTTGGTATAGGTATTTTGAAAATTAAATGACATAAATTATAGGTTTGAATTTGTTTTATTATTCACCAAAAGGAAAGAAATTATTAAAAATGCAATTTAGGACATAATGCTATTTACACTACTGTTTATTTTTAAGTTGACACTACTGTTTATTTTAATTGGGCCAAGTCCAATATCTTTTGTTAACCCACAACATTTCACTCTGATGCTAATCTATTTCATTTTGTAACCCTAACTTGATGCTAAGCTCTTCCTCTTCCCTCTCTCCCTCTCGTACGCCGCCGCAAGCCTTCCTCTGGCACCCACCGGCGAGCTTGGCTTCGTTTGACCCAAATAACCTCGTTTTCTTCATCTCTTCCACCGTATCTATATATCTATCGGACTATTTTTGTTTGTTACCAAACCTTCACCGTCAAAAGTTTCCATTTTCGACCTTATCTGAGCTATTCCGCAGATCTAAGTATAGATCTGTAATCATCATAGTCAAGGGTAAGTGTTACTCCCTTTTTTGTATGTGGAATCCCTAACCCATATATTATGTGTATATGGTTCTGTTTTTTAGAGGAAATACATTCGGATATATTGTGCTTTTCACAATTTTTCTTGTTAACATTTCTAATTAACAAATTATCTTTTGATGAAACATTTTTAAATAAATCAAAGATGCACATTATGATATAAATTGCACAACTATTGCTTAAAACCTGTTAGAGTTAATTCAGCAAGAGATAAAAATTGATTTTGTTACAATTACTATAATCCTTTCATTCTATGATATTATAATGTTGATTACCATCAGATTTGTATTTGTTTTGTTTGTGTTGGGCTTTCCTTCTTTTGATGTATTATAGGTATTTCTCGTCTTGGTGTTTTCTTGTGATGTTAAGCTGTTATAAGGGACAAAACTTTGAGCTCCTTGGCTGTTTGGTTAGGTTACTTGTTAGTTTTGGTGTTGCTCATTGCTAGTATAGCTTGGGTCTGCATATTATGATGCTAATTGTCTCAGACTTGCTAGTATTGTATTTTAGCATTTCTCGTGCTCAATTCCTAATTTAATAAACATCCTTGCCTTTCCAAAACAAATAAGGTTGATTACCATAATTGTTTTTGGCAGGAGAAAAAGAAGAATGATGATGAGGAACAAAATAACCAAGATCTTCGTTATGCATAATAAGTTGAACATGCCTTTTCATATGAAGGGCTTCAAAGTGGCAAAGAGTCAGGTGAGATTGCTTAGTATCCTTTTTCTTCAATATACATTGATCATGTTTAATGATACTATTCATTTTGAGTTTTTATTTCGCCATTTGATGGATTAAATTCATTTTTTTAAAAACAAAAAGGCTCTTTATTCAAATAGAATCCTTAAATTGTAACAATCATGTCTACCGCAAAAACATTCCAATTGTGAATACAAAAGTAGTTAACCTTAAGTAATCATGTCTCTTAACTTGATTGGTTAAAATGTTTTTTTAAAGAATTTTTTTCAATATGAAAGATATAAATTTTGATAAATTATGTTCAAAACATCTTCAACAAATTTATATAAATTTGTTGAAGTTTTTAATACTTCATTGAGTAATTGTAGTCTTGTTTGATTCAAAGATTTATTTATGTAAATAGATTAGATTTTTATACTTGTGGTGAATTTTGAAGTAATATTCTTTTACTCTAACCGATGATTCAAACAAATAATAATCAAAGATTACGACTTTATTATTAAAAATGGAAGAAAACTTTTTGAATCGAAATAGTTATCTTTCCTTAGATAGCAGCAGTAAGCTCAATTTAGAAGAGTTAGATTGATTGTACATGATTTCAACTTTTTTGAAAGGTAAAGGAAAAGGAGGGAATCGACTTGGTTACAATTACTATAATCCTTTGATTATATGATATTATTAAGTTGATTACCATATTTGTTTTCAGCAGGAAAAAAAAATAGCCAAGATACCAATGATGTAGAAGATGAACAGGCCTATGAATATCCAGGATTTCAAAGCGGCAAAGAGTCATGTAAGATGGCTTAAGGTTCTTTTTCTTTAATCTACAATTATCATCAATGATGCAATTTATTTTGAATTCTTATCTTAAGAGTTAAGATTTCAACAACTTCCTATCTATGATAGTTCTTCCGGAACATATTAATTTATATGGAAATTGATTAATATTAAATGTGTAATTGGAAACTTTCTAGGTTCATGTTTTTTAGTTAGTCCCCAAGTATCCCACTTTATACAAATTCATGTGTATCTATTTCATTTTCAGACATGAAACCCATTTCATTTTAATGATTCCCAACCTTAATTTTTGTCAGCCTTGTATAGCAAAAACTTTTTCTTCTCTTTCAATTTTGTTTTGGTGCTGCCTTGTGAAGGAAATTCATCATTCATGCGATCTATGTTCTCTCATAATGGATTGCACTAAGTGGTTTTGTTGTGTGACAGTTCATCTCCGATACTTTGGACAATTTGGGAGGATCTCTTTTGAATTGCATGATGCTTGGCAGACTTTTGCTATGTCATCCAAAATGAGATGTCTTTTGGCTTATTATAAATTTTTGTTTTGGAGTATGAGCTTTGTAAATCTACACCTAAATGGCGAAAACAAATATTTTCAATATCAAAGACATAAATTTCAAAAAAAAGACAAATTTCAAAGATAATTTATCTTTAATATTTTCACTTGTGAGTTACATTATCAAAAGTACACGATCCAACAAACATCTTTATTCATAAACCAAATTTTTAATATTGCCTTTTGACTTTCTTTCCTTTTATTTAACCTTAAGGTGAAAACTTACTGTATGCTATTGATTGTGTATTTGTGTAGGCTTAATTAATATGTGTATGCTCTTTTCAAGTGGTCCTTCCTCCTTTGCCAGGACCTATCAGATTTTTATATTCAAGGTAAACATCTTTTACTCCAACTTTGTAAGAATTTTTTTCAACAAAAGTCATATAATAATATGTAATTGTTAGTATTTCCATGTTTTCATTGTCTATTTACATGAAAGCAATTGTTAGTAAATTGCACCACAATTTTTTTTATGTCATTGCAATTTTATTCACTAATGACATTCATGTAATTATGCTTTTATAGAAAACAATTCAAAATAATTATGAAACTGAACTTGATAGATAAACATCTCTTTACCTTTGTGAAACACAAGCAAGATCCTTGAAAGAAGTGAGTATCACCTATAATAAAATAGAGAACAAAATTAATCACCAAACTTAAGTCCCAAACACATTTATAAATCGCACATAGAAATAGACCATGGCGTTGCTTTATTCATATTTATTCATGTTTCACTAAAAGTTTGATTGTGAATGTGATCTAATCAATTGAATTTATCATTTTCAGACTCAAGGAATCAATGCAAAGCAAAATAATGGCAATAAGCAAATCAAGACTCTATGTAGTGGTGAAGGAAAGAAGGAAAGAGAATGAGTGAAATGAAAGAAGAGCATGATAATTTATAGTGTTTAGATTTTGTAAAAAAAGACCAAATTGTCCTCCTACTTGTTCATCAAGTTTTGTATTTTACACAGATATAATATTTAAAAACATATTAAGGTTTTGAATTTCAAAAAGGAATGAAATTTGTTGGAGGGAAATTTTGTTCATATCCAGGGTAGGTGTTATTTAGGGATGAAATTATGTTGGGTTGATATTATTTAGTGTAAACACCTGGCTCACACGTGGATGAAATTTAGAGTAGCTTTTTCACGTGTCCTTTTTGTCAAGAGACACAACTCAAAATAAAATAAAATAAAACAAAAAATATAAATAGCCAAAATTGAAGAAGATGACCTACTTGTACCAAAAAAAAGAGAGAAGATGGCCCACCAATTGCAATCATACGTGGCATAGCTGGTTGCAATCTATAGTGGCCATATTGCCTTCCTCTTTTGTCAAGATATTTGATGTGTAAAAAAGTGTGATTGGTCACTCATAAGATGAGCCGTTATGAAAAAGTTTATAAATGTTTATATAGCTTGTTGGATGTAAGATCGTCTAAAAACTCTTGATGGATTAGGCCTTTATGGAGACAAATATGTGGTTGGGGTTGGACATGATCGTGTGCGAGTTCGAAACAACATAGAAAATGTCTACTGAATTAATATACGGTTCAACCTTGACTGAATTATCCATGATTAATATTTTTTTTGAGTAAACCATCAAATTACTCTCTATGACTTTGTAGACACTCTCTGACTTTATAAATACTTCAAAAAAATCCTTACTCTATTAAAATTTTAAGTTGATCCATATATTTAATCAAGTCTCTATATTTTATAACTTTTTTTCATAACAAAATCATTCACTTATTATCAATTTAGTTTAATATTATTTGAAGAACTACTATAAGTAAAGTTTGATAGAACCAAATATATTTTTTAAATATTTATAAAATTATATATCTATTTCAAAACTTCCTACAAAATAAGAGTTTGGTAGTTTTAGTTTATTTTCTTTTTTAAAATGGAACATAAGATTTTGGGATTTTGAAAGGTATGGGAGAAAACATGGAGGTGGGAAGAGAATATAGCCACGCACACAAGTCAGGAAGCAAAAAAAGCGCGTCAAGACGGGTCTCCAATTCCAAACCCTATTTTAATTTCCTTCCTTCCAACGTGCCTCATAAGTTCCACAGTAGTAATTAACTAAAAAAGTAGTAAATGCATTGCTAAGATTTCTTGAATGTAAATGCAATTTCAATTGCATTTACATTTGCATTTGCATTTTCAACCAACTTCAACAATGCCTTTCTCTAGAAGCATTCCAATCCCAACCTCTCATTGTTCTCCAGAACCGCGTGCACATTATTTAAACCTCACTTTACATGACGACAAATTCAAACCCTTTCATTTCGTTTCATTCTCTCCCCGTAACCGTTTCTCTCTTTCTCATTGCTTTGCTTCTAGAATCTTCTCCGATGCTCATTCTCCGTGCTTTCTCTCCTTCCCGCCGCCACCTCACTCCTCCGCAGGTTCGTTTTCTTCCTCTTCCGTTGATTTTATTATTCCGACTTCTTTTCATTGTTTATGCATTGCAACTTAATGAATGATTTCTATTTGTTCATGCTTTATTCGTTCTAGTGTAGTGTTATACAGAGTCAAATGTAGCTAGAATATTACATAGAAATGAATTTATCAGGAGATTAATTTGATTTAGAATTTGAGTTGGAACATAGCTTGCGAATTTTTTTTTCCTGTGATTTTGATCATAATCTTATAAACTCTATTTGGATTGGATAAACACTTTAATTAAGATCTTATAGTATA